>VFLP01000001.1:1200000-1631468 GCA_007182795.1 Xylaria flabelliformis
ATAGGAATATTTATTCGAACTTCGGACTACGCCGACCGTAGCGTACAGTAGGTAGTCTTGCACTTTGACGCTGTTCTTTAAGTACCGTTTACAATACGAGGAGTATAGGGGGTCCACGGCGCTTAGATAAGTCCCAGCGCAAGAGGAAAGAGAGGGGCTTCATCAACAGCACCAAGGCCGGCGGAGGGGGGGTTTGGACGGTAGTAGGCTTGTAGTCGGGAGGCCGTTGATATTTTGCTGGTTGAATTGGACGCCAAAGACGGAGACTATGGAACAGATACACCAATAACAAAGCACAACAAAGACCGGATTTGTAAGAATCAAGCCGGTGAATAGATACGATGCTGCGACGCTGTTGTTGCAACCAATTGCTCTAGCACAATGCAACACCAGGTGACGAGGATCACCAGCCACGTTACAGGATTGCGCAGCAACTACCGTATTTCTTTCATGAATTCCTCGTGTTGAAGCAGGATACTCGAGCCAGAATAGTTGACCGGCAATGTCGTCTAGCTCAACGGACGGAAGGAATTGGACCCAGTGACGGGAGGGTGCAGTGAGAGTGGACGCGATGGAGAGAACTGTTTAGGGAATGAATTTTTGCGACGCCGGAGAGGGGCTTCTTGGATTCTGGTGTCTTGAGAGGTGAGGAAATTTTGGCTCCAGAGGGAGAAGTGGGAGAAGAATCGCGTGAGGTTGAGTCTCGAAACCTCCACCTCATACATACGTCGATCCAAAGTTGGGTAGTTGGTTAAAGTAACTAGTCTAAGGTAGACAGGCGATGGGAATGAATGGTGGGGGGTACCACTTCTTTGCTGACATCCACCTTTTTCGTCACAGTCCAAACGCTACATGTAACTAAAGGATCCAGGGACAGACAAATGGATCCAATGTACAGAACGTATTTATTTATTTATCTATCTAACTCAAACCAAGTGGAATGGATTGGATTCGGGTAAATGGTATAGGTATGCCTTTATACTTAGATACGTATGCTAGGTATTGTTTTGAACATACTTCCCTCTGCGTACATTATCTGCACATGTGGTTCTTAGGCCTGCTAACTAAGTCTTCTTTTTAGACAGACAAACAGACAGACAGACTAATAGCATAGTTAGCCTCGGACCTATCCGTTGAATAATCTGCCTGCATGATGTGATGTGATGCGTCTCCAACTGCTCGAGGACTTGTTCCAATGGTAGTCGTTGTCTCTGCCCGTATGTGCAGTTCTACGGTATGTCAGCGAGTTCAGGCAGCCTATGCTGACGTATGATATATATACCTGGGCATTATCCAGGCCAAACAATGCGACTTTGGGTAAAGCTCATCATACCCCTAGCTGATATTCCCAGATCAAGCAATTGTGTCATTGGCCGGAGCTTTACTGGATCCTTGCGATCTGCGTCTTCAGTTATGCATATGGGCGATGGCTAACTGCATTCGCGAATCACAGGATGGCGACGGGCAGTGAGGTGAGGTGAGGTTAGATGGACTTATCTGTATGACTCATTTTCTGGCCTGCAGCAACCTCTGACAAGCCATGCGGACTTGTTATTAAGATTGACGGGTCCAAGCCACTTGTAGGTAGTATTGAATGCAGGTGGCGGCAGTTGATGAATGAGTCAAGCAAAGCTGAAAACCTAGTTTGGCTGGGGTTTTAATCGCCCTTGAGTTATGGACTTAAGCTCTGTCTCCGGCATTCCTCTTTTGCACATCCTTGCTCAAACTACACTACTGTAAGATCTTGCGCCACCTGGGGTTCCGTCAGGTCGCTCGGGTTTTTTACTGTACGCAAGTACCCACTTACACTAGGTAGGTAGACTTAAGTGCTCACTTACCTCACTGGGGTTAGCACATTTGATTGAAGTGCTAACCTGCGTGGAGTCTACTCCTAGCGTAGTCTAAACCCATGAGTCTCTTATATTGTACTTCGTGATGTAAGTGATCGGCTGAAGTTGTCTAAGTTTGAATTAAATCGGGACAAGCATCTGGATATGTAAGTATCTACGTATTGGATACATGCAGTTTATTCTCCTAGATATAATTAAAGAAGCCTCCGGCTTGTCGGGGTAATTCGTCTTGCGATAAATGCGGATCTCGCACTTTATGACTGAAGGCACCTACCTGTATGGCTACCATAAACGCCGGCGTTTAACGGCGTTAAATTATTTCCTCATCTAGCGACTAGCAGCAGCGCTCAATTGTCTAATTCGTCTAATCTCAGACGAACCTATTCTAACGTCCTTCGTCTCACCAAGACAACGCGCAATCTACTAGAAATGTCCCTACACTCCTTATCAACGGGTGGGAAATCCCGCCGTTGAATCATTGGCGCTTGCGCCGAGTCCTATTCCTTTGGAGGGGGCACGCTTAGCCCTTGTGCCTAGTCTTTCGCGTTAAGGGGCCTTATAACGGCATCGGTACTATGGCAGGTTACGAGGATGGGAGGCCCTTGTTGCCACATGAGCAACATTCTCAGGCATCAAGTGTTCGATTGGAAACCGGTGTATATCAGGCCCATGAAGATATGGTCGACAGTGCTGAAACAGAAGACAGGCGTCTTCTTTCCGTGGGTGATCGCGAGGAAGGCCAGGTATTCGCACAGACAGCATCGCAAACCCGCAAGACAGGATGGTTCTTCGCTGCTTTCTTTGCAACCTCCGCAATTGCTGCCCTCGCCCTTGCAGGTCTCCTATTGTCTCTCAACCCCTTGAAGTCAGATACTGAGTCGCAAGCTAATGAGCATTCTACACCGCCAAAGCTATCCCGTCCAAGTGATAGATATGTTCTGGACCCTAACTGGGACTTTCACGCTCCGAGCCAAGTCAGAGAATACGAATGGACCATCACTGACACAGAAGGCAGTCCAGATGGTGTACAAAAACCGATGATGTTGATTAATAACCAGTTTCCGGGACCTTTAATAGAGATAAATGAAGGAGACGTGCTCAGCGTCAAGCTGCAAAACAAGGCGTCCAATGCTACTGCCCTTCATTGGCACGGCATCTTCCAAAACGGAACAAATTGGATGGATGGAGCTGCCGGTGTGACCCAATGTCCTATTGCCCCTGGTCAATCTTATCAGTATAAGTTTAATGTTACGAATCAGTCAGGCACATGTAAGGCAACTCCCTCTACCTCTATATCCCCTTTGGAAGAACCTAGCCGCCCCGAATATCCCCGTCATCATGAACTTGGACCTGTCAAGCTGACATATTGACACAAGACTTTTACCATGGTCACCAAGGGGTTCAAGCCCTAGATGGCCTCGTAGGACCAATGGTGGTCCACACTCGCCGGGAGGCTGGAAAGCCATATTCTTCAGATCGCGTTATTCTGCTACAGGACTGGTGGTATGACCCAGCAAGCGGTCATATGTGGGACGTATTGTCGCCAGGTGTCGAGGATGCACCTGTTCCCAACGCCGCATTGATGAATGGGGTCAACCAGGCTGTCTGCTCTGACCATCCCAATCGAAAATGTACCGAGGTGAAAGCCACATCTTTACCACGTATAGACGTAGCTCATGGTGAAAGCCATAGACTTCGTTTTGTTAACGTCGGCGGTTTCGCCTGGTTTCAAGTTGCCGTTGACGAACATGCCGACTTGCAGATTGTCGAGGTGGACGGAAATATTGTCGAACCTATTTTGGTGTCACCTGTACTTATTTCACCCGGACAACGCTACAGTGCGATCCTAAGAGCTGATCACGATGAAGGGGCATTCTGGCTCCGTGCTAGGATGGTGACCTCTTGCTTTGCAGAACAAAAACTCCCCGAGAACGGCATCGAGGAGACAAAAGCCATTATTAGCTATACGAGTGGTCTACACACTCGACATGGGGATCACGATGACGCGAGCACAAAAGACGAGCATGACGAAAATGACGATGAGGAAGACCTTGTCTTACCCCAGACAACCTCTGATCTTCCGTTTCTTTCAGTTTGCCGAGATTTAAGCTCTACTGCCTCTTTTCAACCTTCGCCTCAACAGCATGCACCAGAAATTGCAGACCACTCGTGGTACCTACGTGTGAACCTTGCTATTGGAGATTGGCGGCTTCAAAGAGGAGTTTTAAATTCATCGTCCTTTCGGCCGAATCTAGCACATCCCACATTACACCGGGTCCTCGATGGACTCACACAACATAATGAGTCTTTCGCAATACAAGGCGTTAATACGGTCGCCTTTGACCCCGAATCCGAGTTGGTCATTTCTAATAACAAGGTAGAAACAGTCGACATCATTCTACAGAACATGGACGAGAACAGCCACCCGTTCCATCTGCATGGAACCAAGATGTGGGTGCTCGCGGCTGGCCACGGTTACTTTCCTGGGTATGAGGCATTAGGCTTTTTACCGGAAGGGAAAGGCCTTCTTAACCCGGCAAACCAAACTATCGTCAAAAACCCTCTCAAGAGGGATACGATTACGGTCGAAGGCTTTGGTTGGGTCTTGCTCCGATTCATAGCTGACAATCCTGGTGTGTGGTTGTTTCATTGCCATGTAATCTGGCACTCAGAGGCTGGAATGGGAATGCAGTTTGTGTCGCGGATAGATGAGCTACGCGGATTACAGATACCAGAAGAGGCACGCAGGCTGTGCGATGCTCCTGAAGAAGAGCTATGGAAAGGAGCGCCTCCGAAAGACGAGGTCTTCTTTGGTTTTGAAAACAGTCGAGAACGGCGACGACTTCACGAAGGCGATACCAAGGTATCATAAACAGGGTTTAAATAAGGGTATAAGCAGAATAAAAGAGACATGCGATTTCGTTATGAATACATTGGGGGCCCAATAACCCAACACAACAGCTTCTTGCCGGATGGCCATCAGTTAAAGTTGGGTTGATCCGACACTGTTGCACGCCTCGTTGGGGTCCTCTAATTCGCGTTTGCGATATGGATGTCACCGAGCCGCTTAATAGTTGTGGTGTTGGAACACGTCTTCCTTTTACATAATTCTCCTGTAAATTTTACTTCCACTGGCTCGTTACCGACATAGGGTCTCAATAGTGATACGCAAGATGCTGAAGAATACGACGATGAGTGGGCCAGGTACCGAATAGAAGCCTCCGGATCGGTCGCTGCCATAGCCTAAAGCCCAGTCTGCTCGCACGAAACCCAACCAAAGTGGCGTCATGCGTCCGTCGCATCCCAAACCCATGAACAAAACCCACCATAATCCGTCCCGGGACTCACGCATGCATCTAGGAACTGCGTGATCCGGCTGATCGGTCTGACTCATTCAAGCGCCGATGCTCTGGATGCGGTGTTTTGGGTTTCGGGTGCCCCCGGGCCGGCTTTTCCACACGTTTATTGATTCGTCAATTCAATTCCATCGCCATTCTACGATTGCTCCGTGTTCGACGGCTCCCTAGTTAGTCTACCTCATATTCAATTATTAATGTAATGTGTCAGGCCAGCTGAGAGTAAAACATCAAAATGGAATCCGAGGACGAGACAACATCTCGATGTGATGAGATGGACCTCGATGTTCGGCCGGGACTTACCCGCGCCCAAGCTTTCAATCTGTATCTCAGCCATGCTTTCTCGACGTGGAATGCCCGTGGTTATGAGTTCGCTACTGTGAGTTTATCCGCAAAGACAATTCTAATGCCCTGCTATGACACGGAGAGGCTGATGCTCACTCGTACAGATTCTCTTCACAGCTGCTGCATACCCAGATACACTTGTAGCAGCTGCTCTGCGGTAAGATACTCGTCTACCCACGCCGTCTACATTGTATTGTATCGCTTTTCCGGGCAAGCTTGACTGCGTTACTGCATACCAGGATACTATTTATGCCTAAAGACTCTTAGGAGTAGGTGTCTAACAGGTTGATTACAGCATGGTCATTATATATATTGCCATGATCGTCCTCTCCAGTTCCGTAGGCCATTGGGTTGAGCGATCACCGAGCCGGTTGCGAACACTCATATCGACCATTTGCTGCAACCGGGCATCTGTTATCATAGGTTCGTTCTTCTGGCTACTAATTCTTAGCCAAGAGAACCTACTTATTAGCGAGCCACCTGCTTCTACCCTGCCCCGGTTCGTGCTACCCCGGAACGACGTCTTGAAAAACTTGGTCTTTGCTGTTGCTGTCGTTTTCGGTATTATCGAACGTCTCAGCGCTTCTGGCAATCTTATCTCGATGGAACGAGATTGGGTCGTTACCGTTGCGGGACCTGTAGGGCATCCTTATAATCTAACCAACTTAAATGCTGTTATGCGGCGCATCGACCTTGTCTGCAAGCTGATATCCCCTATCTTGATCTCGATCGTCATTTCGGCAACGGGATCCGTACGCATCGGTGTCTTGTACACGGCATTTACTAGTCTTATAAGCATCCCAATCGAACTTGTCTCCGCCAAGCGTGTATGGAACAGGAGCATAGTCTTACAGGCCCCGAAGCCAGTCCCAGTCTCAGCACCAACACGAAATCCTGCCGCGGGAGATCAAGTGAGCCAGATTAGAGTTGAATCTTGGTCGAATAGAATACGCCAGTACTTCAAAGGCATGGAACTGTATTTTACAAGCCCGGCTTGGATACCGTCATTTGCCCTTGCGATGCTCCACTTCAATATGTTGACCTGGCGAGCGACCTTTGTCACGTACTTGATCAACGTCGGCTACTCGCTCAACGTGATCACAGTCGCCCGTGCTATCGGTTCCCTGTTCGAGATTAGTAGTACCATCATTACACCTCGCGGTATCGTGTATCTCGGCAAGACCCATCGACGGAGTACCGTGTCAGGCGATGAATCCGAAGACAGCTTGCTGGCTGAGGAGCTGCATCATGACGACTCAATCAGCGACACACAAACCATTGTTGGTCTCCAGCGTCTGGGGTTATGGGGGATGAGCAGCCAGCTCCTTAATACTGTCAGTTACTTAACTGTCATTCATCGCATACCTCAGACTACCGATACTAATTCGCGATGAAGATACCTGTGGTGCTAGCGCTCTGGGTTATATCCGCGCCGCGCGACCAGGCGACCGGAAATGACGCCCACGCCTCAATACCACGCATATCGGGCGACGCAGCCTCCCTCAATATGGGATGGAGCGTGATCCTGTTCTCGTTCCTTGCTTTCTCGCGTCTCGGCGTCTGGATCTACGACCTCACCACGCAGCAGCTGACGCAGACCTTGGTTCACAAGACCCAGCGCTCGAGCTTCGCTGGCGTTGAAAATTCGGTGGTTAATGTATTCGAAGTGCTCGGTGCTGGCGCTGCTATTGCCTTCCCTCAGGTCGAGCAGTATTGCTGGCTTGCGCTTGCGAGTCTTGCTTCTATATCGTTTAGTTGGTGCATGTATGCGTGGTGGGTGCGCGCTCAAAGGGGGCATCTTGTTCACTGGGAGAAACTTGGACCTCGGGTCGTTGGCGGACGTTAAGAGAGGTATGTTTGTGCGTCTGGCTACTAGTCTTCTGGAAGTCGCTCACCTACCGTTTATCTTATTTATTCCATACACTCTTGTTAGATAACAACAAGGAACATTTTTCCAGAAATTTTTGTAAATTCGCGTTCTGATCTGCCTTGTATTTAGAACCAGATCGCTGGTTGTGATGCGCTTGTGTGAAGCTTGAGGCCTAGTGGTATCGCTATCTCTTCCCTATAGAAGGCCCCCTCATTTATTCGAAGCCAACCCAGTCAAATCTCGACTATTGTATGAAGCCCGTCTCTCTCTCACTTAACATCATTTTGTTGGCTTAGCTTGCAGCTGAGTACGGGTAGGTTGAAGGCTTTTGCATTCTATGACTACATATGATGCTATAATGGAGTGACAGGAGGTGAAACTATTCCAATAAATCCACATACTAGGAAATTAAGGCACTCCCGGTTATTTGTGACTGATGTATTATGAGTGTGTGATTGACTGCAACTGTTATCCATGCATATTATATGGCTTCCTACCCCTCTTACCCCTCCTTTCACTGAATGTATGCGCAAATATACCATGTTAACATTGGTAACAGGAATACTCAATCAGATCTCAGTGTATGGAATAACATTGTACTTACTTATAAACACACGTACACACTTATATACTGGTATGCTCGGAAGTAGTCACACAGGCTGGAAATGAATGTCTTTAGTGAACTTCTCTAGTATAGCGATCGTGAATGCTTACACTGATGCTTAACTATCAGTACATATCATTGATGCCTCCAAAAAGTGGCTTGGGTCTGCCGCAGATTGTAACTCTGGTGGTGCTTGGCATGTAATTAATTATCACTGAGGTGCCGCACCAGGACGGCAACCAAGCTGCTATCTTCACTGTTACTATCGCCATAACGACCGCAAGTAGGTAGCCATTGATGAAGGCACTTCGTTCCTCGGTCTGTCTCCCTATGACTGCTCTCTTACCTTTGCGTCTCTAGCAGGAGTACGTACTTTGCTTACAGCCGTTCTATCAGATAACAAAGCTCAGGCAGCGCACCTCTGCGCAATTCGCCAATGAAGCTGCCCCAGCCGCCAGTCCTGCCGTCGGCGCCCAGATGCCTTCGAAAGACGCCTCGTCGCCTGTTCGTCCCTCTCCAACTGTGGTGGGCAGCGACTCCAATTTCTGGCTGTTCACCAACAGCGATGGCTTCGACATGACGCACCCAGCCACACCATCGTCGCGACCCGTGTATCCACGCGTGACCCTGAAGACCACCACCAGTGCTGTTACAATCGCTCCGGCCAAGACGGCCCTTGTCATTATCGACATGCAGAACTTCTTCCTGTCGACCGCCCTCGGCCGTAGCCGAGGCGAGGGCCATGAGGCTGAGGACAAGTTGTTGAAGCTAGGCATCCCCGCTGCTCGTGAAGCCGGCATCCAGGTCATCTGGTTGACTTGGGGTATCAGCGAAACTGGCCTCGAGACATTGCCGCCCATTGTGTGGCGCATCTTCGGTTGGGAGATCGCTGAAGGCGACGGCTTTGAGGTCGAAAACGATGACCCGGGCGCCGCACCAGGCCAAATAATAGTGCGATCCGAGAGAAAGAACAACGGCGGCATCGGGTCATCGCTCGGCAAGGTCAAACTGGAGAACGGCACCGAAGTTGATGCTGGACGGATGCTGATGTCCGACCAGTGGAATACAGACATGCACGGGGCACTGGAGGACGCATACCGAGAAGGTCTGAAAGCAATCATCCCCGATGTTCGCTTTAATAAAGAGCGGATTTCAGGCTTCTGGGGCCCATCTTCGGATATGGAAGTGTTTCTGCAGAAGCAAGGGATTAAAACGCTGCTTTTCACTGGCGTCAATACAGATCAGTGCGTTCTAGCTACCATGCAAGACGCTTCAACAAAAGGTTACGACACTATTCTTCTCGAGGATGGCTGCGGCACCAGGAGTCCCGAATACGCCAGGCAAATGGTTCACTTCAACTGCCAGAAGACTTGGGGGTTTATTTCGACCTGCGCGGCGCTGGCACAGGGTGTGGAAAACATCGTCAGCCATGGGAGTAGGGAAGAAGCTGACAGGAGCAACCAAGGGGAATTATAATGCTCATGAGTTTGAACATCAGTAAGACCTTAATGTGAATATACCCATGTTAATGAAAAGGATCAGTTCATAATTTCAACCTCTCCAACAGGCGGAAGAGCTCATGCCGAGTCTATTTGTCGAGAATGCAAACAAGTCCTAATTGTAGGAGTCATTTAGTGAGCACGACTACAGATTTCTACAAATATATTATTTAAGGTTTCCTCCCTAGGATTCAACAGGTGTTCGGCAGATCTTTGAAAGATTAGGAAGATATGGCGACAGAATCAGGCGATTGCATCTTGCCGTTTTCATTCTGGGGCGCCTGTCCAACAACCCTTACATCGTTAGCATGCAGAGCAAGTATGGAATATGCTCTTCTACATTTCGTTTATACTGATTTTAATAGCTTCTCAATCCCTCGCGAAACCATAAGCCTTCAAAATATGCTCAAAGGGGGTAACATCTAATCTTGATAAATATCTACTTGGGGAATTCATGAGGCATGCAAGTTATCTCGCATTCAGCTTGACTCATATTCTTGGCAAATTCAAGTGCTTAATAGGCGAATTGATCTTGTATCTCGAGAGTACAGATGCTTTCATCGGTCTTGTCGGATTTGTGTAATATTCTGGTTAGATGTGCGAACATATGACGATAGTATTCTTCGTCTTTCATCTTCTCATGATATCTTGACATCCACACCTCTAGGAGCCACATTAAGGACGGCAGCTCATCGGCTTGTCGCTATGTTATCCATTAAATTCAATGTTAAAAAAGCCTTTCGACGGAACCATCGCTATAGCGAACTCGGACCCGTAGGTGTCTCTCTAAATCACAGCCGGGCTTGCAATCCTTCGTAGGTAGCTTCCCCCTATTTGATGTTCAAGTATATAATGCCAAGCTCTAGTAGGCGGGATGGACAGGATGACGTCAACCTCATATTTGAAAGCACCGCTACGTCTCTTCAAAGAGTAATGATGATGACATAAACTTTATTCCTGTTGGTTCCTGTTCCTGTTGCTGTTGGTTTCTATTACTGTTAGTTCCCGTTGAGTCTCTATCACTGTTGGTTTCTTGCAGATAGTCCTGTTGGTGGCGTTTTTGGTCTTGTATTAATTACATCGCTGCCCTTTTAGGAGATATCGCGAAACGGAGAAGGAGAATGTCCCGGGTTCTGAAAAAGAACTTTCCTCATTTAATCTTAACACACAGTTATGAAAGGATCTTCAGCTCCTGTATCTCACAAGAGTCAGTTTGATTTTTTCTAGGATATTAAAGGAGGCAATTCAGGTTTCCATTAGCAATAGGCTTACCGCCTAGACTACTAAAAAAAGACCTTTAGGGGTCCTCGACTTATGATTATGAGGCTATCTTGAATACAAGTATCACTCTAAGTCCTTGATTATGAGTCCTGTGCGACGAGTCCTCACTAGCAATTATGACGAAGTGAGATTTATGATACAACGAACAGTCGATAATTACGACGACAGAACGGTCACGACCGGTAAGATCACAGTATTTAAACTTTGTACTTATTTAAAATGCCTTCATTTTAGGGCAGCTGAGGAGATGGTCAAGACTGCGAATCGCATATCGACGGTTCTCTGTACAACCCATTGATGAATACTCCAAGGCTTGGCAGGTGGCCACGAAAAGTATGTAATTGAGGACATACCTACAGCCTGCTTCTTTAACCCCACATTGAAATACCAACAATAGTGTAGGGTTGTATGCTTGGCCTCTGCCTAAACAAGGATATTCTATCATGCAGCCCGTCATCTCAGTGGCCCTGGTGCATATTAAGAATGTAACCCATCCTTGGCGAAGCCAGCCTTATTAGAGGATTTGTACTGACTGAATCCTTCTTCTACGGGCTCACACATTGAGCTTTTCGGTTCTCTCAACTTCATGACCCCAAGTTGAATTCCTCTTTCGACTCTGTATTGGTTAAACTAAGCTGCATCTCATCTATCATCGTGCCTTGAATACCACAATGGATCACCCGCAGACGCTCGTGCTGGTTGCGAATGGACTTGCATTTGTTATTGCACTTGTTCGTGCAACATTCTCTTATTATAGTACTGCAGCTGACGTCTTGCTTAGTGCTTGATGGTGTGTATTTATCGGCTTCGTTTTCACCCATTAAGCCAATATCCAGGACCATTAATCGCCAAGCTTTCCGACTTCTACGGCGCTTTTTATGCTGCGAACACTACCCTACATCTAAAAACACTCCAGGATCATCAAACCTTCGGTAAGGGAGTTCAATGTAGTGACCCAGGAAGTGCTGACATCACTTAGGTTCTGTCATACGCCAAGGACCCAGCAAGTTGGTATTCAACACTAGCAATGCACTTTACGGTAACAATATCTCAAATGACTTCATATTCCACTGCTAAATTTGCTAGATATATATCAAAATGAGCGAATCACGAAGGCGCGTGTCTATCTCGTATCACAGAGAGCGCCGGATTCATATGGTCTGTTCAACTCGATTGAAAGGTCCATCCACCAAAGGAAGCGGAAGCTCCTAGGCCCAGTAGTAAACGATCGGTCAACAAGGGCCTTTGAGTCTTCTATGCATAGTCAGATAAATATCTTCATTCAAAACTTGCTATCATCCTGCCAAAAGCAACCTAGCACACCGGTGAACATGACAGAGAGATTCACATATCTCACAATTGACATCATGGGGGAATTCGTATTTGGATATCCCCTTGCTCTTCAGACAAACGAGACGTATCGGTTCATGGCAGACACAACCTCAAGCTACTTCCTCAATATAGCATTACAGCTACCTTGGCTTTCTCATATTCGTATTTCTAATTTTCGTTTCTTGAGGGCTTTTTTAAGGGGCAAAAGTTACCGTTCCATCCTTCAAAAAATGATCAGAAGCCGTCTGGCCGAAGGGCCAAATATGAAACATAATTTGTTCTTTATGACCGATACTCTACGAGTTTCCGACAACGACGAGGTCTTTATCGAAGAGATTCGATCTGAAGCGACTTTTCTTCTTTCAGCAGGTTCGTGTCTCGTCTAGGTTTTCCGTTTTTGCAGCAAAGTGCTTACTAGATACATTTGATGCGAAATATAGGAAGTGACACTATATCAACTTGTCTTAGCGCGCTATTCTTTTATCTTTCGAGGAATGCGGACTGCTATCGGAAGGTTACGGCGGAAATCCGCTCTAAGTTCACCAGTAGTGATAGTATAAGGGGAGGCCCTTGTCTTTCTGATTGCTCCTACTTGCGTGCCTGCATCGACGAGGCTCTAAGAATGTCTCCACCTATTGCAGGGACCTTATGGAGAGAACTGGCAGTGGAGAGCAAGAGGGATTCTGTCCCCCTAGTGATCGACGGTCACATCATCCCGCCCGGGACATATGTTGGAGTGAATATCTATTCCCTTCATCATAACGAAAGATACTTCCCAGATCCTTTCACCTTCAAGCCCGAAAGGTTCCTTTCTGGAGATGTGCAGGACGAAAAGCAATCCAGAAAGGCATTTGCCCCCTTCTCGCTAGGCGCTCGTGGGTGTATGGGAAGATCAATGGCGTATTTAGAACTAAGCCTTATAGTTGCCAAGGTTCTCTGGCACTTTGATTTTACGCGGGCACCAGATGAGACAGGGAGACTGGGGGAGTCTGAATATTGGAAACTGAGAGGCAAGGGAGAAAGGATTGACGAGTACCAAACAAATGACATTTTCGGCGCCATACACCAAGGGCCATGCTTAGTTTTCAAGTCACGCGGGGAGGGCTTTGTGGCGTCTACATAGGAAGGGTCCAGTGATGACAACATGTATCTCTAGTCTATCGTGCACCTCTTGAAGACCTACCTAGATGTGAACATCGAATGCACTGACATACAGAATACGACCAACAGTTAATTCTGCCCCTCTTAGAAACAAGGCTGTGCCCTTGGCTTACAGCAACTCATGTGTGATGCTTCAAACAGAATTACACAGGCTGGAGAATATACTGCTGAGTAAAGACCCATTAGTAAAAAGGAGGAAATCAGGCATATCATAATTGTCTACAGGCTCTGCAGGCATGCGGCCAAACGCAGCAGCCATTCATAATCCGATTGGATGGAGATTTCTAAACCGCAGCCTGCATAGATAACAAAGCAACTGGCCAACAAGCGGCTCCGTTCGTCCAATCAATCCAGCCCCTCATCATCCAGTATAGGTACACGCTTCGGACCCTTGAAACGCGAGGGCTGTGAGAATGAGCCTCTTCCTCCCCACCACATGATAAGCTCTGTAGATAGCTGGGTAGTACTTACTACCCAGGTAGCCATGGAGAGTGAACTGGCCTGGCTAATGGTGCTCAGAAACATCTTCGAGAAAATGATAGACATGCATCCTTTATGGCGATAATCTGCCAGTTGCCGCGTCACAATTTCTGACGCTTGCCACGCTAAATTTTGATTAATAATAGCTGTCGTTCTACGCCGTATTTGGAAGGTGAAGCGAGTTGTAAAAGGCCCAAACCCGATCGAATCACGCAGCCTCAATAGGTAAGCTTTACAGGGTGTACTTCATGCCCGACACAGAGTCGGTCCTTCATCTAGAGTTCACTGTAGAGATGATCTGAATGTCGTCACTGACTCCTGAATTAATAACGCTAGTGCTTAAACAACCTAATACAGAAACGTTGATCCAACTAATACAGCGAATATGTCTCACAAGTCCTTAATTATCCGTACATTTTCATGAGCTATTTCTCCCCGCCTGCCTAGCTTCCTTACAGAATAGATAAGTTGAAATCGTGTATTTCATAGAGTGATGGATTATAACCTGAGTTGCTTTTTCCTCCACATAAGTAGGGTCGCCGGTATCTGCAAGCCTGCTGAAACAGCCAGAACGAGGATCTGACGACTGTATCCCGTGGCGAGAATATGACGAGCGGCATCTTGAACAGTGGGTGTAAGAGTTGGAAGGGTCTGAATGAGAGCATCTGGATCTGAGATGCCTAGCTGAGATTCGAGTCGTGGTCGAACGTAGCTGTTGAAGAGAGAAGTTGAAATAGATAAAACAATAGAACCGCCTATGAATCGAAATTGCGATCCAGCACCGAGGCCAACAGCTTATATTTCAACACAGGTTAGTAAAATCACCTATGAAAATCCCGACACATCATGATGGATCGAAGACATACCATTGTCGCGCTTCTCATTAATCAATGGGATCAAGATGAAAAGAAGTGAAAAGTTAATCCCGCAACCCCAGCCCGCGATGACTTGGAATCCATAGATTCGCGACGGAATCTCTAACGTGGATGGTAATGTTCCTATAAGCGCAAATCCAAGAACTTGAAGCACGGAGCCTAGTATAAGGAGATATACTGGCGGGATTTTGTGTTTCCCTCCAAGAACGGACGCGAAAATCGAACCGATTGGGATAACCGCGGAGAATGGTATCAATCTTACACCAGCATCCAAGCCCGAAGTACCATACACTAGTTGGAACCTCTGAGGGAGGATAAACATACAGATGACCGTCGGCCCTCCTAGAAGAATGAAGTTCCTGGATAACATTAGATGTATTCGGAGTCTTCGGGGGGAAAAAGCCGCTCACAGTAGTACCCCCATCATTTCGCGATTCAAAAGAAATCGCCAGGGTAAGATAGGTTCCCGAATTGTATTTGAAATCGTAACATATCGTTCCCAAACAATTAGGAATATCCAGAGAAACCCAGACAGAGTCAACAGAGTAATGACATAGGCGGACTTCCATGGGAATCTTTTATCGGCTTCCTCAAAAGCGGCAGTTAACGCTAAAGTAGCGAAAAGGATAAGGAAAGTACCCGGCACATCAATGCGATCGAGAGTGGATTTCGATATCAGATCCTTAAGAGTCTTCCGCTTGTAGCTTGATAGATTCTGGTATGGAAAGTCTTTCGGGACGACATAAAGGATAATTAAAAGTGCGGGGAACGCTATCGGTATACTTTTAAAAATATTAGAGTCTATCAAGTAATTGGCAGGGTCGGGGAGTCAAACTTGATGATAAATATCCACCTCCAAGTTGTATTTGACGATATGGCCCCGCCAACGATCGGCCCCAGAAGGAGTGCTAGGGCATTAACAAAAGAGATGTTGGCTACAAATTTCGGATATTTTTCTGGTGAAACGAGTTCGGAAACGAAGATTGTAGCAAGAGACCAGCATCCGCCGCCGCCGATACCTTGAAAGGCCCGGAAAATAATGCTACATCAACATCAGCCTGCTTCGAAGGCCTAAGTGGCTATGGCGATAACTGACAGCTGGGTCATTGTTTGAGCGCCACTGCAAGCGGCGGAGAATATGATAAAGATCCCTATCGACAATACGAAAATGTTTTTCCGGCCAAAGATGTCACTGAATTTAGCACAGATAACGATGATTCCTGAAGCAAGAGATGAGCCCATTGTATACAACATGAACGGGGTTTAACGAACCAACGTATCCTAGTAAGTAACTTGCCACAACCCAAGATACGTTCTCAAACCCTTGTAGGTCTTTCGTAATCGAAACTAATGCTGTAATGACGACTGGTACCTCTAGATTGACGAGAAACATGATGATCGCGATGCTACAAGACGTAAGCAACGGTTATTTTGAAGGAGGTACTTATGTTTTCAGAGCTTACGCGACACAGATGAGCCAGAACTTGGCGCCTTGAATATATATGATTGTATCCGGGGCTTCGGAGGTATCCGATCCGATTTTGGTCTCTTCCAGTTCATTCATATCGACTCCCTGTTTCTCAGAACTTGTTCCGTCGAGCGGATGGTCGTTCGGCTCGTGGTCAGGGGTAAATGCCATCGTGTGGATATAGTATGAGCCCTGGAATTTGGATTGAAGAAGGCTGTTGGTGTCCAAATGATACAGATTTAAAAAAGCTGCAGACTTCAGCAGGGAAAGATTAGTTGAATATATGTAGTCAAGGAGATTGCGCGTCTTGAGTTGTAGACAAGAAAACGACAGAAGCGCCCGGGGAAAGGTTTGGACGTGTCTACTATGAGAAGATAGGGAGGTACTGTCACGTTTGTAGCCCCGCGGGGCCGTTACTGGGGGCGGTACAACGTTTTGTTACTAAAATGAGTGTGAAATGACTTTAATACGACGCTCTGCATGAATGGTAATACAGACTTTCGGCATCCCTTGTTATATAGGTACTTGCATGGAAAAGATGATACCTAGACGTGTAATGAGGAGGGTATGATTTTACAACTGCACCTTTCCGTCGGCCGATCCGAATGGCTCGCTTCAGCCTTTGAGGCAACAAATTCATTTAAACGATGATCGTATGTGCCCCATGATTCGCCGACTTTGAGCCAACTGCATATTCACAGCCAAACCACTCAGCACCACGCGCATGGCCCCCAAACCACTGATTATCATAAGGCTTCAACAATGCTGGAGAATGGGTATAGTTAGCGAGCCTCACCGGTCCTCAAAGTGAAATACTTAGGGACAGAAAACTACCATCAGCTCGCATCGAATGCAATCCCGTTAAGCCCCATGGCTTCATAAGGAAGGCGGGGCACTCTTGTTGCATACCAACTATGAAATTTGACATATTATTTGATGATTAATTTCTGATTAAAGATATTTGTGGGTCTAGAAGTTATATTCGCTATTATATTTCGCAGCCTCATCGGAACCGAACGGATTCTTGATATCCGGATATCTCCTCATGGAGGGTTGAATTTGTGAGGACCAATGGACTTGTCGAACGACGAAGTCACTTTTCTGATCAAATGCTGGTCAAGTGACTTAGTCTTTTGACAAGAGCCCATTGGACCCCAGAATGTTAACCCTACCCCAAACCTATTTTCGTCACCCAAACTCCTCTGAATCTTTTCTGACGTTCCAAAAAGCCCTAGAGCAATCATGTTTTCTAGCACGCACACCGCCATCTAGCTCCTACTACTCTATATGCTATTTCCGATGCCACTGATCCATATGGGGAGCGTAGATCTATCGGTAAGTTGTCGTCTGACTGCTTGAGTTGTGTAATATTGCCGTAGCAGCCATCGTAAAGAAGACCTCGATAGGTGGAATGGCCTTAGATGTTAATATGGATGTACTCACAGAAAGCCTGGTGTATAAGGTCACTCTCTTAAGAAGGTAACGTTGAGCCTTATCCGTATTGCCGGCCGCCATGGCTGTTGTTGGTTGCAGGTGTGTGCTTAAAATTGAGTTTTCGATGACTTAGGTTGTTTCTTTATGTGGTTGTACTAACTCACGGGAAGAAATTCGCCTTCTCGGATTATGTCTTTGAAAAGGCCATAACTTGCCCGTTGACGAGTGTATTGATATAGCAACCCACTAGCCCAACTCCGAGGGGGCACTTTCTAGATATCGTGTCTTCGATTCGAATTCTTCTTTCGTGTACCAGCAAACACCTTTCCGATGGCACACACTTTGACTCCAGAGCAGATCGAACAGTTAAGAAACTCTCCTGCTGCAGCCCCACCGGTTGGCATTATCCCCAACTACGATAATCCGCCGAACAACAATCGACTAGCTCTTGCAGTCATCATATTAGGCATCTCGGTTACGACGATCGCAGGTCTGATTAGGTTCTACGCCAAAGTCTTCTGCACGAGAAGAATTAGGCTCGAAGACTGTTCGTTTGTTCTGACATCTTCCGCTCGTATGACTATAAACTGACGATGGTCTAGATCTCGGTCTCGTTTCATTTGTATTTTAACTCTACGTCATCCTGTTTTGTTGGCCCTATCTAACATGATTAGCCTTTCTTCCTTGCCGGTACTTGGGCGCTGACCAATGTCCCTAAAAAACCGGGCTATTTTGTGCACATGTGGGATGTGCGAATGGTTGATCTAGAGGGGTTTTTATTTGTAAGTGTTTGCCGCTTCCAACGGGTGTTTCACACTCGTTAACCCGAGATAGACCTACGTTCTTTCAACAACACTATACTGCGTAACGCTTCTCCTCGCGAAAGCGGCTATTTTATTGGAATGGAGCCATATATTCGTCCCAAGACCGAATCGCAATGGTCTTTGGTGGATTTGCTACGGAATGCTCATAGCAAATACCGCATTATACATCGCCACCATTGCAGCGCTGAACTATGCTTGTTCCCCTCAAGAGAAAACTTGGCGACAATATCTTCCAGGAAAATGCATTAATTTCAACGTGTTTAACATCTTTATAACTATCTTCCATCTAGTGTTTGACCTTCTCATGCTCTTACTACCACATACTGTCATTTGGAAGCTGAGCCTTACTACAAGGCAAAAGATTGGGGTTTCGGTGATTTTCTCCGTGGGCAGTCTGTCAGTCTCGCTTCTTCGTTAGTCTTAGAGCTATTTAGCAGATACTAATTTGAAATGACAGGGCTTGCGCTTGGGCAGCTGGGCGAGTCGTGTCTGCCTTCGACCTCACCGCATCGCAGGACAAAACATATACGTACTCACAATATATCATGTGGGGTATCGCCGAGGTAACAACGGCGGAGTTGATCTTTTGTGTCCCAGCGTTTCCCCTTGCGTTTCGTCCACCGAATCCGCTCCATAGCCTTTGCGGTGTCCTGTGGTCCAAGATAACTATGGTCACTTCGTCTGAGAGGATATCTTCAACCAGCACTCTCCCCCAACTGTCTGTTGAGCCTGGTCAGCGAGATAGCTCTAGTTATAGACGCTGGCAAGATGAAGGTAGTGATGCAGGTCTCACAGAACTAGAGCCGGTACGAATACAAAGCGGTCGCCCAAAAGACCTTCAACATGACATGCCCAAGATAACTCTTGGGGGTATACTTGTCACCACAGAGATTGATGTCAGATTAGAAACGGGAAAGAGTTCCAAGGGTGTGAAAGGCAATTCTGGGATAAATCAATCAGAGTGGTAACTAACATAGTAGGACGGTATGGCCCACTATATAAAGATAGCTTTGTTGCTGAGTTTCGGAACAAGATCTTAGAGTTTACTACTAGTCGATTCCTTAGACAGGTAGAAGATTAATGGCGGAGTGTGTTCATGTTGATGATTGGCCTATATGGTTAGTTAATGTAATCTTTAGACATCAAAATCGAGTGAAAATACACTATATTACTACTATGAAGGCATTCTAATGGCCTTCTAGTTGGCTCTGCTACATAGGCTTTTTCTTTAACGAAGGTGTGGGATAACTTAATCCACTACTGAACGGTGCACACTGTTGAAGCGGTCCCGGGTATCCTGTATACCCTCAAGCCCTAACCAAGAAAATACTCTAGCTGTTACGCATCCGAAGCTTGTTAAAATCGATAAATACAAGGGAAACTCGTAGTTACGTACAGCTGGAGAAATTTAAGTAATTTTTAAAGAATATATTCAAATTCAACGAACAACTAAACAGTTGTGCTCGAAAACGAATGTGCAGGTGGCTAAGTTCTTATTGTCCACCCCAAACATCCTTTTACTGCCCCTTGTAAGAGACCTATGTAAGCCGAAATCTGCCGGCACTACGTCACTATTTATTTCAATACTCGCAATTAATGACTAAGGCATAGAATTTCCTGGTAATCAAAAAGAATGATAGACCTAATGTAAGTTTATGACATATTTCCCCAAGTTTCTAGTCGATTCGAGCGTGTATAGCAACCTGCACGCTGTAGCACAAATTCAATATAGGAGCGAAGTAGGGAAATTTCCCTATTGCTAATAATGACATATCTATAGTTTGCTTATTAAGGTATACAAGCTAATTTCTTTTACCTTCATTGTCGATACATCTTTAAATTTAGACCAGATTAAATCTACTATGCTCTTAACATCTGTCACGGAACAGAACTGCAGCACTATACCACAACAATATCAACAGATAGAACGTTGTCCAGTCAGAAACTTGACCGCCTGCTGTTACTTATATAGTTGGAGCCGTAACAACATCAACATCTTGTCCATAGCAATAGGTTGTATCACGATCACATTGATTCCTTAGCTTTCAAAAGACAGGAAAGAAAACGTGTACTTTTATTCTAATAGCCTTAGATATGCCAATTATAGTTCAACAGTTAGAGTGAAATATTCTCTAAATCTACTTCTCTGGTATGACATCAGGACCGTATGTCGTCAATCCTTGGAGTATCCCTCTGAGCCTTGGCAATAGCACAACGCCCAAGACTTATGAGTTCCATTATAAATCGGTTCATCTCCTGTATGCATTCGTCTTGCGTAGAGGTCTCGTTGGATAAGTTTTGAACAATATCAATTGCTGCTGAGAGGTAGTCAAGCGCGGTGTGGGATTCTGCATTGTGAGGATGGGCAAGGATATCGATAAATAGCGAAACTACAGAGAGAGTGGCATAGAAGACGATATCACTGCGGCTTCAAATTAGTTAAGTGTGTTTTTCTCGTGGAACTTTCTGGCCTGCGATCAGAAACTAAGTTAAGCACCTACCTGAAATATTGCTCTGCTAATGCAGCGGAAGAGCTCTCTAAGAAGGTTATTGTTGAACGGCTAGCCTCTAAAGAAAGATCACAGCTAGAGTGAATAACGCTATGAAGGTCATCTGGTAAGTCGCTGTGCTCCTGATAATCGGCGCCACATCTCCTAACAGTCGTATGTATAGCGGTGACTAAATGGTGATACTCTAATTGGAGGTGGGCACGCCTAATATCCAGCGTAGTGTATGGCTCTCGGGTTGGCCTCGTTTGAATGGGGGAAATGGAAAGTTTGGGTCGGATTTCTGGCGGAATAGATAGCCTCCAGCTTTCTAGGTCGTCATCCAGTTGGCGAATACGAAGGACAAGTTCCCCATCACTGAGCTTGAATGCATGGGGAGAGAATAGGAGGCGATGAATCTTTTCTTTGAGGCGGCAGAGGCCCGGATTTCCTTGCATGTGGAAATGATACCGGTCAATAGTGATTGTTTTATTACCTAGTCCGTGCAGTTGATCAGAATAACTGGTACAAGTTTCAGGTATAGTTAGATCACAGTACTCCTCAGTAAGCAGAGGGGGCTGTCCTGAACGAAGCGAGATGTCTTTGTCTAAGATGTAGCACGACCAGAACAGCATTCGCAAGTGATATCCTTGACGCTGCGCCCAAGTAAACTTAGGGTCGGTGTGTCTTGTTAGATCATGGGTATGTCCGCCAAGAGCGCAAACCATGCGACATGCGATTGCATGAAGTAGGGCAGCACTCTGTGTTCGACCTGTGAACATGTAATATCGCTGCTAATAGCTCTTGTTAGCCCTTCTAAGAATCTGAATCATCAGCACTGATGTGAATCGCCGCAAAGCTTACGAGCGCGAGGACCGTCTGAAGACCAACTACAGTTGTCCCGGTGGTCATCATATGTCCTAGGATGCATTGCGCCTTATTCGCGTACGTATCGATATCTCTAATAGACAGAGCTTTTCTTGACAACTCTGGACGGTCGGATATTGAGAGCATAGCAAAGACACAGGCTATCGATTGCGCTTGCGATGGTGACGGCTTCCCATCCATGAAACCATATGCTTCATCGATCGTTTTCTCGAAAAGTATCTTGTCAAAAATGGGGAAATCCCGTTGGAAGGACGATTTGAAAAACATCGAGGCTGATATCTGAACGGTCTCTTTGGGAGGCAGCTCCCGCCATATCTCTCGATTGGAGTAACATACTGGTATAGCCAAACATTGCGGTTTTGACCGATAGTTGGCCACCTGGAGCTTCTCCACAGCCGGGCTTTGACCCGTCTTTAAGTATATGTATTGATGGCCTCTGTCTGACAAAAGCGGGATTCCTCTCGAGTACCAATATTGTGCTAGGGGCACACCAGTAGCAGGATTTTGCCCAAGAGTTAGGTAGGTAGGTTGAACGTTGATAGGTACGGAGATGGGGTAAGATTCAGTAGATTCTGTTGCACTAGAAGGAATACCAGGCGAGGATTCGGATTGAATTATGCCATCTCCATCACTGGGTGCAGGAGATGTTACCTTTTGAATTTCAGGTGGGCCCGAGCGAAGTGGTAAACGATTGGAGCGACTTTCAGCAAATGTATTTTCCAATTGCTCAACGCGATTGAATAAGCCCTCGACATCGCTTAATCTAAGTCTGAAAGAATCGATTAGACATGATTATTTCGGAACTTGAGCAATATAATGAAAATAATAATGAAGGGCGCTCGGGACAAGAACTTACCTTTTTCTCTTTCTCTTCTTTGCCTCTCTGTCAAAGGTACAAGATAAGTCATGCTCATCACACCACTCGCAGCGAGATTCCGGGCTCGAAATAGAGCATTGGATCTTAATTCAATCTGTATTAGCTACTCTCTCAGCATGGATGGTTGTTCAAGAGGAGGCCACACTTTTCTTCTGTAGCACACGTCACATGCTCGTTTCCGGGTCATGACCTTCTCGGACCTTGCCGTCAGTTCTCATCAACCTCCTTCCACCATGTGACTATGTTCGAATGGGGACTAGTAGTATCGGCTTTCTTTCGGGCTCCGCGTAGCTGATAGTGAACTTACTAAAAAGTCGTTTCAAGTATATTGGATTGCACCAAAAGCTTGAACCTAACGTAGGTAACGGAGATGAATAGAGTCTAGAGAGAATGAGCGAGGTTGTACAGCAGGAAGTGATGACTAAGCGGACATACGGAGGTTTATAGCCACCGCAATTGTGCAGATCTCATCAGGAGCAACTAAGCGAATTCCAAGACCCATTTTGGCGCGACCAGAAAGCTTGTACGGAACGCGGCCGTATCCTACCTATTCAGGTAGGTTAGATTTAGAATTATGGCTTGAATGGTTAGCCCCGGATTGAACGGCGGCTTGGCCTAGTGTAAAGTCCAAGGTGCCAAGAGAATGGCTATACGATTCTATTGGTATTAATTATCCGATACATGATCAATCCTAGAGTCGAAGGGAAATTTTCGACCCCTTTCTAGTTCCTTTGACCAAGAAATAAAGCTTGGCAAGTCCAGATACACCACAATATGCCAATAACCTCACTTTATATATAATGAAGCTTTGCTTGTAATAAGTAATGCGGTAGAAGGGATGGGGAATGTTCCTGTCAGGGGTAAGGAATTAGGCCCGGGTGCTTCCGGGGTCTTTATTAGTTTATTCTATCTTACGATAGCCACTCGTACTGCTTTAGTATTAGGTAGGTTAAACTAGTATATTACTATAATCTCAGGTCAGATTTGCCGATGCATAATATCATGCTTTTAACTTTTCAGAAGTCAATTAGCCCTATTTGGTATCTTTCACCCATAGACAAGAACATACACATCTATTGAGAGTGTGTAGCAGAGTTTAACGTTGAAAGTATTTTTTTAGTATTATGAAGTAGCTATAATGTCATAGTATGAGATATAAGTTTGACCTATAATACCTATAGCACTTTGAAGTAACTGCTAGACCTTGATCGAAGCATTCACCAATCAGGACTGTGGGTTTAACCGAATTGAGCAGGCTTCCAGTGGAGAAGCCTCCGAAAATAGCTAGCTTGATGTCTAGAGATGTGATCTGAATTGTGAGAATCTGGGAGCTCCGGATCCGAGAACACATAGTAACGCGTCTTAACACCTAATTACTAGAGATGTTTGCAGACAATATGCGACCCTATGAGCTCCTAAACGAAGCTTACAGAACATTATATCATCTGTAGCTAGCGAAGATATGGTGTGTGCCAAGACCTTGTGTACCCGATAAGACGATGCACGGAAATGAGAAAGTCAGTCTCGTATTTTGTTCACAAAAGAACAGTAAATAGACTCTAGTTTTGTGTATGTTGCAGTATCAACCTATTTACTCTACTGCGTCTGTCTATTCATGGACTAAGTAGTAGTCTCTAGTGATAAGCCTGGTTCTCGTTGTCATCGCATAGATATCGGTTACTTAATCGGGAATACATAATCCTTCTAATTCTGCTTAGAGTCTCTCTCAACTAGGAAACTCCAACTGCCCAGGTATAATTGAGTCTCGCACGCATACGATTATTATGGGACGAAGTCAGGCGTCAAGGCGAATCAATATTGGGTCTTCACAAATGTTTTCGGAGCTTTTCGAACGCCGCTTAATAACACATTTAAGAGATTTGAATTTAAGCATGTCAGCAACCAAGCAGAGTAAAGAACAGATGAGAGACTAACCAGAAGTAGTGAGTGACGAGTCTCTCATTTTTTTTTTACTCTGCTTAGCAACCTCAATTGAACTTACATAAGACCACTACAATGGCCGCTCTTGGCACATGCAGCTACGAGTAGTTACAGTAGATGCAGAGTTGCTAAAGCGTGGTGGAACCTTTGCCCCTGTACATACAAGACTAAGGCGTTCTGAGGTAAGCATCCGCTATGTCTGCCGCCGCTAGAACAGACGTAGAAACAGATGTGGCCGACCCTACCAATGAAAATAATGACCTAAACATACCCGGCAAAGAAAAACAAATGTAATATTACTTCTACTACGTGTGTCGTAAAGGTCCGTCATATGCACGCGCGGGGGAACCAGGAGGGGTTCAACATTTTGTAGATGATCTAGCTGATTTTATGATATGTAGTTTTGAGCCTCAGATGATCAATTCAGCTCTATGCCTCGCTTTTCCGGCCTCAAATTACACCAATGCCAGTTGAATGATATAACCCTATGAGACTGAGTGATTAATTCTCCGCGACTCTCCCCACCGTTCTGGTCTCCTTTTTCTTCCTTTCGAGGTCCTGCTTCCGGCCCTCCTCCTTCAGTTTCTCGTCATCAGGCCGTGAAAGCTCGACTTGAGGCATCAAAAAGAAGGCGATCACAAATGCAAAGGCCGCTAGCCCTGCTCCAAGGAGGAATATAACCCGAAATGCATGTCGATATGCAGGGATTAGAACACTACGCACGTTTTCAGCTTCATCCGCAGGAAGTGAACTCAAATAACTCTGCGGGCTGCTGAGAAGGCTCTTCGCGGCGTCATCGCTAAGAGAGAGCGTAGAAAGTGTGCTTGCAACAATGTTGTTTCTTGGGGCAATTGTTAGTATATAAGTTCCGAATAGGATGCAAGGGGGCATACAGTAGTGTTCCGCAAATGGCTAGGCCAAGGGTGGCCCCGAGATTCCTGACGAAGCTATTGCACGCAAGTTTGCGTAAGTCCATATTAAAAATATAAGGCTGGTTGACACGGCAAGTGGATACTTACTTTCTAAAGGAGGTCACGACAGCCATGTCTCGTCTCTCAACACCGGCTTGTACTGCAATCAGAGCGCTTTGTTCTAGTTAGCAACCCGCCCCCTATATAGTCTCCTGCTAGGATGATAAGAATAGAAGAACCTACGGCTGCAACGTGTTCCCCACGCCTACACCTATTAAAAGACTGTATCCGACTTGTTTACCTAGGCCAGAGTTTTCATCAAGGGTTGACATGAGACCAAGCCCAACAGCCCAAACCAGCCAACCGAACAGTACGCATTCACGATAACGACCAACCCAGTGAACAATAAGCCCAGAGAGCGTGCTGCTAGCAGTCTGTAGTAATGTGATGGGCAGAAGGAGGGCCCCGGCCCGTGTCGCCGAGTATCCGTATGCAAGCTGGTAGAAAGTAGGGATGTAATAGACTTGAACCACAAAATTCCAGCCATTAATTGCCATCGTCAAACAGGCTCCATTGACGATTCGCGACTTGAAAACATGGACTGAGTGGAGGGAATTAATAAAGCAATTGGATCTTAAGATGAAGAGAAACGGGAAATGAGGTCTTACGAGGTATAAGGGGGTATTTTGCGCCTTTCCATTGCCACAGCACAAAAGCTACGCTTAGGGCAAAGCCGACAATTAAAGTTGCGATAACATGGGCCGAATTCCACGGATAATCAACGCCGCCCCAGGTAAGTCCTAGCAAGAATATTGTTGTCCCTGCCAATGTGAGCCCAATACCAATGAAGTCCACTGCCTTGAGCTTCCTAAAAGTAGAGCATTAGCTGAACAGGGCCTTGCAAAGTTATGGTATCTATCTTGCTTCTTTGCTGACTTACAATTTCCAGTCACCCTCCACCTTCTTGAGCGGCATGAAGAATACAACACATAGCGTCGTTAAAACAGTAAGAGGTAAGCTTAGCCGGAAAATGTTTCGCCAGCCGTCCCTTGATGTTGAGGACAGCGCGCCGCCAATGACGGGACCGATTCCATTCGCTATGGCAACGACGGCACCCTATGAAGCGCAATATAAGGGCATGTTCACGTTTAAAAAAAAAAAAAAGAGACAGAGTGAAGTGGCCTACAAGAATACCCTGATACTTTCCTCTCTCACGTAACGGGACGACATCGCTCACGATGAGTTGCGCAACCGTCATCAATCCTCCACCGCCGATACCAGTGAAAGCGCGGAAGACAATGAGCTGCGTAACCGTGTTCGCCAAGGACGAGGCCAATGATCCGATAAAGAAGATGGCCAAGCCGATTAATAGGATCACCTTGCGGGACCAAATATCAGATAAACGACCGTACAGGAGCTGGCCCACAGTTGAGGTTCTAGAGAAAATCAACATATTATACATAGATTAAAAGACCAAGATATGCTTCTTACATAAAAAATCCATTGGCTACCCATGAGGTTTGGTTACCACCACCAAGGGCATCGGTCACGATATACAAGCTGGCAGCGAGAGTAGTTTGGTCAATAAGCGCAACCAAGTCGACACTGGCACATGCCAAAAAGATCTATTTCTGGTGTTACTCAAGGTATCCTCTCAAAACACAGTAGTCGACCGCCAAGCTTGCTCACTGTAATGACTGTCCTCCTGGGAACATAATTGGTTTGTTCGTTGAATTGATGAACTTGAGCTGGTTTGGGGGTATTTTCAAGCGCCACAGGCTCAATCTCAGCAGCGATAACCAGTGGCGAGGGATGTTCCTCGCTTGTGTTCTTTTCCATTTGACTATGAAGAGACAGAAGAGCCTTTTTTCTTTCTTTCCAGAGGAATAGCTTCAGGGGTCAAGTAAACTTGTGAGATAAGTGCACACGTGCTGTGCTGGTTGATTCGGGTGCAGGTGGAAGAACTAAGCCTTTGTCTTCGTTGTTCAAGTGAGTAAGTATCCGAATACTGTTGATGGCACTGCAAGTCTATTTTGTTGTACGGACGGCCAATTTAGTTTGGATGAACCTGGCAACGTTGACAATCTCTTGTACCTGATTACCGCCCGTTGTGGACTGCCCCCCGGCAATGACTTTGCATAAGGATGGGGCTATTACAATAACTCATGTGGGGTTAAATGGAAGATCGTTGAAAATGTAAGTGAGCAAGCAGCACTTCTTTGCGACCTAATAATCCAGGTGGTATGCCAATCCTGTCGAATAAGATAGTAGTAAGAAGAGATTCTGCACAATTTGACAAATACTGCCTCGGTTGCCAAGACTTTAACGACGAAAAGTGTAGTAGTATATCATGCTGCAGATACCAAATTTCGGGGTTAGTTGAGGTCGGCTCAACCGGGGTTGTCTCCCAGCTTCTCCACTCGTCACCGGAGCATACATCTTCAATTCTCCGGCTACTGTTGGGAAGATGTCGAGCCCACTCTTTTCGTAAAACTAGAAAACAAACCCGGTGATAATAACACAGGTCACGAGAGGGTGTAGGCGTCCTATTCTCACCCTACGTAATAGACAAGACCGATTCTTCCTTCACCGCTATTATTATCCAACTAGGATGGTGTCATCAGGATACATCTGAGAGCAGCCTTAGGTGGTGGTGGAGTACTAGCTGAATAGACAGATACTAATAAGTTTTAACGCCCCTGTCTTATCTCGCTACATCTCGATAAATGAATATTCTCGATCTAGATTTCATCCAGAGCCCCCGGTTAGGGTATGTCTTGTGAACATGTCAAGTGTCTCAAATCCGTAAGTTTCTTGAGTGGGTTGTTCGATCTGCACACAGAAGATATGTATATTTCTGATTGTAGTATTCTAGCTAAGTCTCATACAGTAAGCGATAGGATGCCATTGACTAGCAGAAGTATCTGGGCAAGCCAACCCGAAGACGCGCATTAGCATAGCTGACAAAGCGCCAGGCGAAATGGATATCTCGACAAGCCATTCCGGCTGCTCCCAAGCGAAACATATAAAAAAAACACGAGGTGAGCAAGGAGGGTGATATGTATGTGTCAACTCGATGGGTCCATCCCACAAGGGGTGATGCCGCATAAAAGACATGTCAGGCCAGACTGCACCGGCTTGGGCGACGAAAAGCAAACTATACCTGCCTTGATAGGACTAAGACGATATTCATTCACCTCCCATATATCTAGTCGACTTCACATTTTTGTTGAGTTTTCTGTATCTACCCTATCGTCTTTGAACTGTTAGAATCCTCACCGGATTTGTACATTGATTATCTCAACATGACGCAAGACAACTTCCTTAATGTATACAAAGGAGAAGATGCAGTCCGACAGTATTTCGACCCCGACTCAACACCTCCTCTCCCCCTTGTCGAGCTACCGGCATGTCTCAACCCATATCATCAAGATGGTGTCCATATATACGCCAAAATGATGAGTATGCACGCGGCAAACAACGTCAAATGCATGCCAGGTGAGTAGAATAACGCCCATACAGCCATTTGCTTACCACTCTGTCTTAGCCATGGACCTACTGGAGAAAGGAGTGGTTCCTGGGAAAACCAAGACTATAGTTGAGTATAGCTCTGGCTCGACGGTCATCTCCATGTCACTGGTCGCCCGGTCAATCTACGGCATATCAGATGTTCGAGCCTTTTTGTCAAACAAGACAAGCGACGCTAAGCTCAAGCTGATGAGATTTTTCGGGCTCAACTTGTAAGATGAGAATCACGGTAGGAAGATAACCTTTTATACTGATATGTAATCTCATTAGGACCCTTTTCGGTGGCCCTTCACAGCCAGAACCGGTTGATGAACGTGGAGGAATTCGCGCAGCGGAGAAATTATCTCAGCAGGCTGAAGACATCATAAACCCAAATCAATACGAAAACGACAACGTGAGGCTCCTGCATATATACAACTGGTTGGCGCCGATAACTGATGCTATTATCTTAGAACTGGAAATCGCATGTCAGATGGACAGGTCCCCAGATTCTCAAGCAAGTAGGTGTCGATTTTCGTATATTGCATTGTGGCCCGGCTTGGGCTATTATTGGCATGATGATGGATGGCTCTTCTCCATCTCTGACATACTCCGCTGCTAATGTCGTAACTATAGCTACCCGAGATCAATCTCATTTGTGCTGGCATGGGAACATCCGGTGAGCCCCTCAATCTCTCACGTTTGCGCAATACTAAGGCTGATTTGTGACAATAGGCACAATTACTGGCCTCGGCACATACTTCAAAGCGGCTAAGCCTTCAGTATTTCGGTTAGGGTGAGTGATTTGACGGCTTGACTCATCAAAAAACTTGGACTGACTGAAATAGGGTCGTTACAGCTGCGGGTGATCGAGTCCCCGGCCCACGTTCATATGCTTTGCTGGCCCCTGTCAAATTTCCGTGGAAGGAGGCAACTGATCACATTGAGCACGTGGGGTCTTACGACTCCTACTCTCTGTCGCTAGATCTTTGCCGCCAGGGTATCATCTGCGGGCCGTCGTCTGGCTTCAACCTTAAGGGGCTGTTCCAATACATCGAGAAGTGTAAAGCGAACGGATCGCTGACTAATCTTGCTGGTCCCGATGGGAGCATTCACTGTGTATTCATGTGCTGCGATCTGCCTTATCAGTACATCGATGAGTACTATGACAAGTTAGAAGAGACACGGTTCCCGCCCATTAAAAATCAGGTACATACAACCCAAAATCTCTATCACTATTTCCATTGAAGCTCGCTAACCTACCGCAAGGAACTCACCAATGTTGATAAATATCGTTACGATGAAGCTTGGGAGCGAAGCTGTTTTGATGTACTTCAAGACTTCTTCGAGATTCCAAATATGTTCAACTTGCTACATAGTATTCGGTCTTCATCCAACCTATCTCTTCAGGATATCCTCATCCCCAAGGCCGATTCCGCCATCCTCGATCTGCGCCAGCCTTCAGACTTCCGTTTGTACCAAGTACCAGGATCAACGAACCTCCCGATCGCATTACCTACGAATCCAAGCCCTTTCTCAGATCCGGCAGTTCTGACAACTGTATGGACAAGGCTAGAGGAAACTTTCAGCTCTCCTGACGCGAATCTGTTACGTAAACTTCACGATAAGAGAATTCTGGTGATTTGTTACGACGGTGACACTTCCAGGGTAGCCACAAGTGTATTGAGAGCAAAGGGGTACGCAGCGGATAGCATACGAGGCGGCTTCTCCAACTTTTCTCGCTTAGATCAAGTGAGCCAACCAGTCAGCACTTATACCACGAAGGTAGATGAAGTAAGACGCGAGTCTGCAGAGGTGACAGGGTCTTGAGAAGACTCTCGTCATTGGTGGTTTTGGGCATGCGAAGCTTCACAATAAGTATTTCTCATGAAGAGGAGGAAAAGAAGGCACATGGCATACATCAAGACAGCAATAATTGAATGCACGCTTGAAACTCAGCATACTATACCTAATTTACATGGTTCCTTTCCTATGCTTAGTTTCGTGCTACGAACAAAGAAGTTGGCAAAGCCTAGATGTGTAAGTAGTTGAAACAGATGGGAAACAAGCTTCACATGTAATTGATTGTAAATTGTGTTTTTTTAAAGTAATTAAAAGAGTGAAAAAGAATAACCCTTATCAATGAGCAGCTCATTACATATCACTTCAGTACCACATTTTTACTTGATTGCTCGGCATTTATAAATTTGCTGGGGCCTTCTGAAGAGTTGTTGCAACCGTTACGGGCGATTTAAGGGATATCGGTATCGAGTTGTCGTTCACGGAGGCGTCAACCTACTCGACTAACCTCGTGTGAATCTGCTAACTCGTAGCGCACTAGAGTTAACAGAGTCGACCCTTGTCTGAGTTTCGAAAGACGTAGCTGTTTTAGGTATATCATTCAAAGAAGATAACTCCTCTTTAAGGAGTAGGAATAATAGAGTTGCTCGATCGTTACTTACGAAACCGGTCGCCGATGGTAGTAGGCAGACTTGTCCATTGTCTCGACGGCATGATTCTCGGAGCGTAAGTTCACTGAGATCTTACCCTCAGCCCTAAATATCTTAGTTTTTTTGTTGAAACCGCAAGCTATGATTATAGTAGTAGGCCATCTTGCCGTCCCGAGACTCGCAGACACCTATTCAATTGTCTGCGTCTCTGGCTTGTCCCAAGTCTACGAGCGAAGGAGACACGCCAACCTAGTCACTGTTTTTAACTGGCACCAACCTCCCTCTTTTCAGCACTAGAATTCAGTACCGGCTCTATGTGGCACTGTAAGTGATGTAGGCACCCCCGATCTTGTTCTAGATAGATGCAAAAGCACTTTAGTTAATGCACGTAAAGCACGTGGCAATGTGGCTATAAATCAAGGGACGATGATAGCTCTATAGAGAAACCCGTCCATTGTGGCAGCAGTCCCTTATGCTCGTAATCTCGTCGCTTATGTGATGTGAATAGCTCTCAAGTACTTTGTCCTCTGAAATCCGTTACACGTCGATATAACCCTACTATTGTTGCGCCGAGCAACCACTTCTATTCCTGCTTGGTCCTAGCTATTAAAACTTGCCTGCTAATTTTCAGTTTTCAGCTTCTCTATCTACAACCACCACATCCCGCAGCCCTATTCGCTCACCTGAGACTGTTATCTCGCTAACATTGACCCTCTTCAACCGAAGGTAAGTTCTATTTTAGAAAAGATGCTTCGTCTTCTTCGGTTTCTTCCTCTATCCTCTTGAGCACCCGCATAGAAGCTCCATCACGTTTGACCTGTCATGTTCTAACTTAGATCCTGACTCTATGTGCAGAAAACACAAAAGCTCCGACTTTCACGTGTTCTCACCACTTTCACGCACTTTCATTTCCAGTGAGTCTCTTTCAATATGTCCGTGCACCGTGCACTAGTCTCCTTATCATCGTGTTACGTACTTCACTGGCAGCACCTGCTCGAGCCACAGGTGGCAAGCAACGCGTTTTTTTTTTTTTTCAAACAATTCTATTCAGTTGCGTTTTTATTTTGAACGTGCTATTCTTAACTCTTCAATTGTGGTGTCCAAATAGACGTCAAAGCTCTGCATCTTTCTCTGTACTCTCCAGTTCTCTTAAAATGGTCCAATCTCAACAGTTACTTACTGCCATTCATCAGCATCTCGCGTTTATCTGGGAGCGGACACCAGACTCAGATTATTTTCTCAAACTCCGGTTTGAAATCAGGCAAAATGTCCAGTCATCTTTCAACTCAATCGCCCGCCTCTGCCGGCACTGTGGAACCCTCATTTGACATAGTTGCGCTGAGCAACAAGAATCGACTCAACAACAAGTCGGCAACCATACCTAAGACTCGATCTAAGTCGCCTGTCTACACAGGGCCTGTGATTATCAAGGCACCAAAGAACCCGCAGGACCATCTACTGCGTTATCACAAGTTGACTACTGCTGCCAAGAACCACGGATGCGAACACGATCTTGAGGCTGGCTTCAATGACATTTGGTCGGCCTACAAGAACCGAGGCCACTCAGCCAAAACGAATAAGCTGTAAATCTTCGTCTGCGAGGCGATTGTACTGGAGTGCCACGTGCTTAAAGACGTTTGTTGTATGTGAAAATGTGCCCTTGCGTTTCCTTCATATCTGTACAGTCTCTTCCATGATGTAAACCCAACAAAAAGCCAGCGACCTTGTCCTTATTCTTGATACCTCTTACTAATCTTTATTAGCTTACCGAGGCTAATCAGCTTTGTATATAGGTCTATGATCGGAGCCAAACGTCAATGATTTACACAACGCGGCAATCATTCCAAAACATAAACGCCTGCGGGGTATGGACAAAACTGTCATTGTCCATAATTCACTATTATTATATAATGTTGTAGTGATCGGTGAAAGAGTCAAGATAAGAGCTACTAGGAGCTAGGCTAGGAGACTTTTGGTGTCAGGTATGCCATGAAGGACCTATGTAAAGCTTCACAACACACTCTATTCGCCTTTGATATCTTAGTCCGGACTACGTTTCTCACCCAGCCCGAGAATGCGAGTAAGCAGACCAAGCCAATCGCAGGCCAAGTTCAGATATCTCTGAACACATTGTGTATTACAGACGGAAGGCTGCCTCTTGAGTGAAGAGGCAGATCTTTTCAAAGATTTATGCCATGATCATAGTTCATGTCAGTACTTGAATCAATACTTGCATTCTCGAGATGGAGATTGGTCACGTACGGATAACTGAAAAATAGATAAGGTTGGCTCGATAGTTGCAATTGATCCGTCTGCTATTCATTGACGTTGTGTCGGTCTATACTATTTCTCAGTAGCGATTGCGCCCCTTCGTTCCGAATCACGACTACAAATGTGGAAGAGTAGGCATTAGAACCTTCTAAGAAAAAAGGCTAGCATTTTCAGAACACACAACTTTAACCTGCTTTTGTGCCCACCAACTTCTGTGTAGACTTTTCCCCACACTCAACACCACCTATTGTATGACTTCATATATGAAATCTTTAGCCAAAACAGCCTTAGAATTATAGCGAAATGCAATTTCCCTGTTCAAGTCTTTGTTCCACTCGGACCTGACCTCCAAAATGAGATCCTTCTTGAACGAGGTCACAGAGTAACTCAGGACGTGTGATCTCGAGCCTGTTGCCTTGTTTAATATCTTGACCGCTTACAATACAATGAAACACAGATCCTCTTTGGTTGAGCTTCGCGGGTCTTAGTATATCCGGTGGCTCTATGCTCCGGGTGGTTTCGCGAATGGCTTTTCCTTCGGACTCAGACTCAGGTAACGCCAAAAAAAGGGGGTGGGTTTTAGAGTCCTTCACGTAGAGCTCGATCCTTTTCTGTTGGCCTCTTAGATAGTTGTGTGTATGCGCGGAAATTTGGCTAGCGAGCTCCCAATCCGACAATGCGACGTTGCCCAGACCATCGCTGACCACAAAACGATAGTATTGTCCACCATCTCCATATCTATCGTGGAGAGAAGCCTCTACTTTGCTTGAAGAGGTTGCCATCTTCTTAAGAGCCTTGAGGATCGATAGGCGCTTGTCTTTGATGGCAACAACATCTCCGATACCGGTTCCAATGCTTAAGATTTTCAATTCCCTGTCGGCCGGGAATAGACGCTCAGCTTCACCAATGATGAGCTCACATGGGTTGTTGTATCCGAAACCCGCATCAATGAACTCGATCTCGTCCCGGCCAATGCGAATAGACTTGAAGAAAGTCGTAGCCGCAGAGGTGGCGCGTGCAATTTGCCAAATAGGACATGAGCGGAAATTTGGCGAGCCGTCATAGGATTTAAGAAGTGTCGGCGGTGCATTGACATTTTCTTTCGTGATTGCTACTACAACACTATGCTCTTCATGTTAGCAGTCCTCCTTTTCCCCCCAAGAATCGATGGCACACACGTTTTGGTAGAGGAATCATTATAAAACGCCATCTCTTCATGCGGACAAGTCTGTCCCGTCGGAACGCCCTGACTTCGTTGCTCCCGGCATTTTGTTTCCACACAGTTCTCCCGAATTACCTGCTTCATTGCTGACTCTAGAGCTTTCGAAGAGAAGGCGCCCCTTGGTGAAGCTGGAAACATCCTACCAAACTTGGGAGTAAAAGCCTGCGTGGCAACTTTTCTATACGCTTTTATGCATGCATCGACCGTCATCTCAAGTCTTCCGAGCATGATAGCTATGATTCTTGTCTGAGTCAGAAACTTTTTGTAAAACACAAGGCATTGTATTCTCACCCTCCAGTACTTGTTCCGCCGATCAGATCAAAATAATCGCAAGGCCGCACTGTGTCGGGTATCTTTTCGGCTTCAGCGACTTTTCTCATAATTTCCTCGAGGATAATGAGACTCGATAGGCCCCGAATGCCTCCTCCATCTTTAATCGTGTCAGTCAACCAATTTAGATATAACAGAGGAGATATTACCGAGCGAAAGAACCCTTAGAGGACGAGGAGAACTCACAACGTGAGTGTCAGACAGCTGGTCCATGGTATATTCTACAGTACATTACTGTGATCTACCTGTAGACGCTGTTGTTTCGAAAAGAGAAAAAAGAAAGGGAAGAGGGGAAAAGTCCTATACATACTTCTGTATATTTTGCCAGGCTGACGTGCGAAGGTTCGATTAGTCTGTCCTTGACGCAGGCTGGGGGGCCGCAGCACGTATAAGACGGGGCAAATAGTACAAGTGGTTGTTGTAGTTCAACGTGGGACGTATGGAAATCGCACAAGTACATCAGTGTTTTTGCTATTCGATATCGTGGCCAAGGACGGGTCGACCGAGGGCTGTGTATGGCTTGGAGACGCCCAATGACATTCTATCATACGACGGTCTTATGTCAGTCTTATCCTACCTATTCTCTAGCCCGCCTATTTCTACCATCTCTAGTCTGCTCCTGTGGATCCTGCTCTGTACAAGGAAAATCGCAGTTAACGTCTGTGATTATCATACAAATTTGCTTACCGAAGTCAGATGTTAATATCTTGTTCGACTAATAGATTGTATGGTTAAAAGTTTACCAACAAGAACGCCTAACTCCACTGTATTGGTGGGGGAAGGATCGCCGAAATAGCCTGGACTACGATTCTCGGGTTTCGCCTAATCAGCTAAATTGTAGTTTTCGCTCAACGTACGAATGTCCGGGCCAGAATTGATCGAACAGCTTACTAAGTGGTCTACAGTGTAAGTAGAAATCTTTAAGCACGGTACAAGGTCTGTTTAGCGGTCCAGCCAGCTGGCAAAAAGCGAATCAGACCGCTGTTAGTTGAAATTAAGCCGTCAACAGCTGGGATAAAGCCGTCAGCTTTCGGGCAGAGGGTGACTCCTTACCGCCTTCCCAAATAGGCAGCCCCGCTGCTCCAGTAGTTGCACTGTAGACCCACTGCCAAGGTGTTCGATCAATTCTGGCCCCTTTCTTCGTATATATAAAGTTTGGCGGGTGGCTAAGCACCAGTGCGCAAGGACTTAAAGGGGGTGATTGGTTAGGTGCCTCCTAGTGTATGTGGCTAGTGAGTGGCTGATCAGTGCTGTGCCTGCCTACCATCACCAAGATCGAATGCAACCTCTGGAGACAATTTCACAGCATCTTAACTTCTTTCTATAAATGCCTATTCATTACTAAATATCGAGGTAGAATGCGTATTAAACATTAAGAGAAGTGTTTTCAACTCTATCATAACTCAACTCATAGTCCACTTGCGCAACACTTGCGAAGTGTTTAGCCAATAAGCTGTGATGAGAGGTGCGAATTCACGTTAGGTCACCAGACTGACACCCTGGTTGCTGTTTGCAAGCATCGTTTCGGGCTCAAACTCATTGAGCTTATGTTTCGTCTCTACCTCCTCCCGTGTCTCTATAATCGAAGCCGGGTTTTTAATAGACCCAAGCTTGTCGCTAAAGTCAACAGTGGAGAGCAATCTATTGGCCCGATCCCCGTCATGAAGTGAATTAAGGATTCTGTCATAGCCTGTATCAAATCTTCTTGGAGCTTCGTGTAGAATTTTTCGGAATTCGTCCCAAGAATGTCTTCGCGCACTGCTCTTGATGTCTTGGGAGACAAGATGGACTCCAAGATCCATGCGATTGGGGATCTGGCTCAGCGCTCCTTGCAGATGTCTCGCCTCTTCAAGACAAAGATTTATTTCTTGCCTGAGACTATGCATCTTGCTTTCAACGACTAGACCAATCTCCCTAGCTATCTGATCCACAACCACTTGATTATCCACGCTCAGGTCGATATGCAAAACTTTCCGTCCAAGAGGTTGAAAATTTCGCTGGGCGTACCCATGAGGGCAACTTGTAAGAAAAAAACGAAGATTCGATGGTTCGAGATCAGAGCCCGAATGATACAGCTGGTTTAAGGCAGCTATAAGTGCCTCCTCGCCATCTCTATTGCACTCGTCAAGGGCGTCAATGATGCAGATAATCTCTCCTGAGCCAGAAAGATTGACAGCCTTCGTGAAAACATCCCAGAGCTCTATGAAGGACTGCGTGATCGTACTGCGTGCCTTGAATTCGGCTAACATCTCGTTCGATAGAAGTTCGGGTCGCTGTTTGAAAAGCTGTCGTAAGATACTACACATAGCAGATGGTAGACTTCTGTGGCTTTCAGAATCGCCTTTAAAGAAGAAATAACAAGTCGTTCGTGTTTCCGTACTGGGAAGCACTTGATCTACCAGGTAGCGCGCTAGTACAGACTTTCCACAGCCAGGATATGCACTACAAGCATCCCAAATTAGTTTATCACCACTTTGGGCGTATTCTACGACCATTTAAAACTCGTAACAAGCTTTTAGAACATGAACTTGGTCTAAATACAGTCTTTACAAGCATTATCACATCGCCAGTAAAAGGACTCCAGAAATTACTTACAAAGCCCAGAGAATGCTTGGTGGGCCGTTTAGCCACGAATCAAATAGTGGATGTGTTGTAAACCAAGTACAGGTGCCATCAACCCGCTTCGGGTTCACGTCTTTTAGGTCTCGATAGGGTAAAAGGTCAAGTTGTTTGAGGACCTCTAATCTATCTAACCTTTGATTCGTATCTGTAAACGTGCATTAGCGACAACATACATAAAGACTTTAAATACTTGTTATAAAATCTGAAGACTTGAGGCAAGAAGGTTGATTTATAACTCAGCCAGATATTGCATCAAATAAAGGTAAGCAGGGGATTCTTTATATGATGTCAAGAAGTTGGTCCCAAACCTGCAAATTTTGTACGTGATTTGTATATGTTGGTGATATTTCCTTGGTTTATTATGCCGAGATTGTTTGCGTAATGCCCAGAGAAGTAGGAACCACGTTGGATTAATGTCAGGTCAGCTTCGCACTCTCGTTCTTGCATTACTAATTGAAACCCACACACAAGGGGCGCATTGAAATACAGCTCTTTGTCTATTGTAATGTCAAATTGGAGGAAGGAAAGGGGCTATACATTTGCCTTTCGAAGAATTTCGTTCTGGTGACCGAAGAACGTTGCGAGAATAAGTATATAAAGGCGTTCGGTGACCTAGGCGGATACTTATATTGAGGAGAAACTAACTTTGAGACACTTTAGCTTTTCTGACAAGGCGGTAAGTTTACCGAAACGTTGGGCGTCGAGAAAGGGATGTTTTAACCAAACGTAGGGGAAAGCGAAAATGCCACGCCTTAGCCGCGGTGCCCTACGAAGCCCCGAAAAGTCCTATATAGCCCTCTCGCTTCATATTCTAAGGCATGAGATCGCGAGAGGACATCTGCAATGTAGGATACCGGATTGGGACACTGTATTTCTAGTGGTTATGTTCACCAAACAACAAAGTTTGCCAGGTGGGAGGAAGCGTGCGGTCACCAATGTTGATCGCGGCAGCGGCAGGCACACATCATTCAGCCACGTTAAAATCGGCGAGGCGATCAGATCATGGCTGCGAGGGTCCTTCAAATGACACTGAATTGCTGACAATTCCAGGGGTAGCCAGGGTCGTTGTAGGTAAGTGTCTCCTTTCTATTGGTCCTGTCTGCATACTGCCTCGATACCACCCACAAGGTCGCATTATTTATGTAGGCAGGAGCTAAGAATCGCCTACGGATTTCATGTCAGGGCCTTATTGGCTATTCTACGTGCATGCGCCTAACGCCCCGAGAAGCCGAGGATAGTATCTTCGGTGAACTCAGGGAGCCGCCTCCGGAAGAAGCCTGGAATGAGGCTGTGCGTAAGATATAGAGGCGCGCATGATATGGTGTCGCAGGCTATATAGTAGAGCGCTTTTCCCCGTCAACCGAGCGTTGACGTTTAGCATTCGTGCTTGCTTTCAGTCAACTACATAGTTCACAACACGTGCTCACCAAGAACCTGATATATACCCTTTCGCGTCGAAGTGGGTTTATTGTCAGGAATAATCGAACATCATGGTGTGTTCACCTAAACTTGACTACGATGCTGACATATCGCGATTCAGATACTTACTTGAATTCGAGCAGTCGGATCGCAGCCACACACAAACCTTATCTCGAGGAGACGGGACCAGGTAGTGAACTAAAGCCGACGTACTGTAGCTTATCGATGTTGACTCAGAACTCAGCACTGTCTCGCAACAACCCGCGCGAGCCGCGGACTTCTATGCCCGATTCATGAGTGGCGCTAGGTATGAGGTAAAGGACGATATAGTTCGCGGATCTTCCTTGCTGACAGAAATCCCAGCCCCACTCCCGCTGAGCAACAACGGCTTATGATTTTATTTGGCCAAACTGTCGGTGATAGGTCTGTGTATGAAGTATCAATGGGAGCATTTCATTATGAATTCGACTAACTAGGATATTAGTCTTTCCATGCCACAGCTTCAAAGCTCGTCTGGTCTTAAAATCACCCAGGAGGGTTCCACATTCAGGACCAATGTCGAGTTGAGACGCGGATCTCAAGTTGACCAAGGCAATGCGATCACAGGCGTTACTAACGGCGAAGTTCGCCAACACGGCTCCAAATTTTATGGTAAGGTCGACGCCGACCAGAAGAGCAGAATTGCACAGAAGAACACTATTAATGGGCAGGAGACCCCAAGCCGGCAAAGCTGAGACCGGAGAGAAGGCCCATGTTCCGAGCAAAAAACTTTTAGTGTACGGCTGGTAAATTTTTTTCGGGCGTATGGGAGGGTCGAAAACGACCTGAGTAATGACATTGTCTATGATTCTATAGTGGCTTCAATGGCACTATAGCTTTTTTTTCGGCGCCCGAAGGGGGGAGGGGGGTTGATAGGTAAGGGGTTGCATTCGCTGTCACTTTCAATCTAAATGGCTACGTTACATAGCAATGTCAAGCAACCTGTAGCCATCAAACTGCTAGAAGGACACGCTAAAAAACTCGAAGGGCTTCTTAACGGCCTTAGAAAAGCGTATAATAAACTATTCAACGCTGAAATTAAACATTAGTAAGAAGGAGAGGGTCATATACGCAGTCGGAGGTGACCACCTGCGCGAAAGATACAGTACATCAACTCTTCCGAAAAAAGACGGAATGAGTCAGCAGAGGCTATTGTTCATAGTGAAAGTTTACATTGGGGCATGGGTCTTCTCCGGATGAATGTTTTATTGCACTCGCGATGCTGTCAAGAATGTGGATTAATAATCAGACTCGCTTTAAACGTTTCAAATAAAATCTACATGAATCCCAGTCGCAGTCGAACACATTAATTGATCCCCACGCTAATACAAAGGAGTTACTATACGTTTCGCTGATGATATATATATCATATCCTCAAGAGGTGGACTGAGAGCTCGCATCGGCGGGATTGCTCTCCCCAGCTTGAGAACTTGCAAGGGCTCTAGAGCTGGCAACGTTCTCCGGAGCTGCTGCTAGCGTTTCCGCTGGTAGTTCCTCGTACATGCGCGTGATGGTCCCTGGCTCATGGATAACCGGTGTTAACAGATCTACGCACTGCGACCTCCACAAACCGTCCCCTGGGCTTGTTTCAGGACCAAAGTCTTGCCACACAATCAACTCTATCCAATCCTCGCGCCAGGTTATCGAGTAGTCGGTTGCGCAGTTCTCGCACGCGAATTTGGTCTCTGGCTGGCTGCGGAAGACGTGTCTGTTCGCTGCCGTCATGAAGCTGTGGCTAAGCACTCCTCTGTTGATGGGAGAAGGCCCCGAACCAAATCTGCCGACATGGGGGCATATCTTTATGTCTCCAAAAAGGTCAAATCGACAACTCTTCTAGGAGTGTCGCGAAAATCTCCATGTGGACTTAAGTAGGAACTTCAGTCGGCCATTGTTGCGAATTATCTTGGGGACCGCCCTGTAAAAAACCAGAGGAGCAGGAACATGCGAGTTGTTATCATCTTGATAAGCTCGTACCGATTTCCAAACGAGGCAGTTCATGATTGCGTCAAGCATGGGCTTATAGTCAGCGTCCCGCAGTCGCGTCCATTTCAAAGCGAGCTGTACGTGGCGATGGTCAAATTTGCGGTGACGAGGGTCGATCCGATGACCTGGAGTATTGTAGGCCACCTTGTTGAACTGCTCAATGGTCAACGGGCAGGATTTGAAGATGTAGCCATCAACCTCCCTCGCTAGGAAAGTCGCGGGTTTGATTTCATGCGCGCTAATGCATGCTTCGCACACCCATTGGTTAGGGTTGTCGCGTGCTGCCTTGGTGAGATGTTTTAACTTATCGATGGGGTCTGGTATCTCGACTATGATCAAGTGTTGTCAGCCAAAGTTATAAGCTACGCGTGTAGAGCGGACAAAAAGGTGTACCTGCACCCTTATCAACACTTGATTGCGTCGCCATTTGCAGAGTATCCAACACAGGAGCTTATCGTAGTTGTATAGATTTTCGTCTATGTTAAACTGAGAAATATAGGAGGAGCTCATATCTGTATACGTTGCATGTTTTGTCTGAAGGCATGAGTTGAAGAGATACTTGTTGGCTGTTTTAAACAGAATTTCAAGCATCGAAGATTAGGCTTCCTTGTATTCATGGGCCATGACGATTTTTTATGCCCTTCCCCTGTCTTCTAGAAGGTAGGGAGTGTGAGTATTGGTAGGTGCAAGGAAGGGTACGTTTTTTGTGTTGAAACGGCCCATGTGAAGTTGCCTCCTTCCGTGACTGTGTCCAGAGAGGTGATCTGGTATGTACGCATCCAAGACCAATAAGGATCACTTAATCATAACGATCGAAAGAGTGTAAATTAACTGAAGATACTAAATCGAAAATTAGCGAAAAGAAACTAGAAGTATAGCCAGGTATAAAGTGGATGGCTAGGTGCTCATAACCTCGTTTTTCTTTTGACCCCTTTACACTTTATACATGAAAATCAAAATTGCCGATCGCGTCGACATTTAGTTGTCTTGAGTGGTCTATCTTCATATTACTTTAGTTGAATATACCGTTATTTAAGCGAGTTAAGGAAATTACGTATACAGACAAAATATCCATACATCTACACTCTCCCGGCAGTAAGAAGTCAAGTTTCGTGACTATTTTCAGACTAAATAGGTCGCACCTTTCTTCACACGCCTGCGTCTCTCAAGTTCCGTTCGAGTCATGATTTACAATGAGAACAAGCAAAAGAGCTACCGCGTTGAAATTATATGTATCAATAGGAATTAGGAATTAAGAATTATAGGGATTCATCCTTGACGAATTTAGAAAGCGAAAACGGCGGAGATGATAGCGACGAAGGTTGCCCCAAGGTTCCTGTACCGTGAACTTGGAGCGCTAGCTTGCTGGGTTGAAGTTGATGTAGTAGAGGAAGATGTAGGAGCCGCGATTGTGGGGGTGCTAGTTATACTAGAGGTTACACCAGAGTTAGGGCTGGAGTCTGAGTCAGAGCTCGAGCTTAGGTATGAGCTTGAGCTTGGGCTTAGTCCGGAGTTTGAAGCGGATCCGGTGTTGATTGGGATAGGAATATTGGTAGGGACTCTAGTAAAAGACTCTTCGAGGGAAGACTGTGAGCTTGAAACATCATTTTGGCCATCTCCAAAACCCCCAGTGGACACGGGCTCAGCCTGGCTTGTCTTCGTAGTCGCTATACCTTCGTTTGATGTGGTGATTTGAGCGCTGGTGGGTGTGTTGCTAGAGGTAACAGCGGAGGACGAAGGCTCAACTTCGACGTCATCGCAACTGAGGTCAAATAGGGGCGTGGTAGTGAGCTCGCTGCCGATGATACCGAAGCTAGGATTGGGCGTGGCAGGTGCAGCATCCTGAAGAGTATACCACCTAGGCTAGAGTAAGACACATGACAAGTACGTAAATCGGCTTGCTTACCAGACATTGATCTGCCCGAACATAGGACATCCGACAGATTTCCAAAACGCCTCAGCGTTCTCGACGGACGCGACTGACTCCCCGCTGTCCTTGCCACTGACGGGGTGGCCTGTCTCCGTAATCCAGACCGCCTTACCGCGTGCAGCTGCTCGAGTTTTCCCCAGGGCATCCTGGAATAGCGACTTGCTCTGGCCTATAGCATTAGGCATCGTATTCTGAAAGTATGGATAGGCGTCCATGCCGATCCAATCTAGCTCGTCAACGACAACACTGCTGGACGAATTATCCCACCCAGTCCACGTGTCAACGTGGCCGAGGAGCGCACCCTCTAAGACAGTACCAGCAATAGTGTCTTTTACCTGCTTGATGTACTTGACGAGAACGTCTGGGTCAACGCCAGGGTTGGACCCAGCAGCAATCCCTTGAGGCGAGTTGCGGTACAAATCCTCACTGCCAATCGAGATACCGTCTACGATGCTGGCAAAGTCGCTCCCATACTTATCGATTGCGGTCCTCAGCGCAAGGATTTCGTTGGCAAAGGCGGCGTCACCGGCAGAAGCCCAAAGACCTAACAAAAGTGAGGTCTTGGTTTTGATTGCAGCAGGGATGGCGGAGATAGGGTCACTAGCAGTACCACCTTGCTACATAACGGTCAGGCTCAGATCAAATGAGTGGGTTTGAGGATAAGGAATTGCGGAAATAGGTAGGTAGCGTACCACCGTAGTATAGAGTCGAGCGCTGGTCCATCCCTTGGTACCTTTCAAATTGGCGGCGGTGGTGAACTCAGCCTCGAAATCGGACTGTATCTTGGCAGCTCCCGTGGTGAAGGTAGAGCCATAGTTAAAGCCAAGCTTGGTGGCAGACACCAAGGAGACGAGACCTGATAATAGCACTACTGTGTGCATGATGTCGACGAGCAATTACGAGTACAAGATCTGCGCGTGTCCAAACTTCTCGGACAAGAGTATGCCGCAGTGGCAAGCAACGAGGTCGCGGAAGCGAGAAAGAAGCACCGACGAGCTAGAAAATGATAAGTATGAGCATGTAGAGAGTGGTTAACATTAACGAGAGAGGACTTGTAGTTTCTGGTCCCGCTAAACTCTTATAAGCATAGATACCGGGGAAAGAGCAGAGGCATTTACGGTACAAGAAGGGCAGCAACAACTTAACGATTGCTGGTGAGTCGTAAAAAGTAAAAATGAAAAGTTGGAGACATGAAAAGCGATGGTGGTACGTAGAATCTGTTAGGTATTGGTTTTTGGGGTTGCATTCCAGCACTCCCTACGTTAAGGTAGGTAGCGTACCTGTCGGCGGTTCATCCCCCCTTGATATAAATTCACCTTTGATCTATACAGTCTACGACTTGCACATATCAACTTTTCAAACAGCATATCAATAGAGCCATGTATGTCCATGTTTCTTAGTCATGGACTGCAAGATTATTGCGATGATGCAGACAATGCATTGAATTTACATACACAGCGATAACACAACAGCTTAGCTTGGCCTATCATTACCCGCAGACCGTAGACCAATCCGAATAAGAATCATTCCCGTCATATCAAAACCCTTCTCTCTTAGTCCGAAGAAAGTGAGCATAAGCCCCATGTGCAATATCCTTGCGAATCTTGTCTTATCTCGTGAAATTCAAAAGCGAATCCCCAACGCCAAACTTCAAGGCCCGAAACTATAATTAGACATGCATTCGAACTTAATAAATCACCCCCCTCTTCTTTGCGGGACCAAAGCAGTAAACATTCGACAATTCTAGCCGACAACGTTTGCTCCATAACATTATACTGAACCGTGATGCTGGTTTTGATGACCCCATAACGCATTGCCGAATTTAACCTGGGTCGAATTCCGAGGATTTTGAGGTGCGGTTGTCCCAGCCCCTGATGCACCTCCTGCCAATTGACCGTTATATGCATTTCCTTCATCATAAGCATAGTACTGCGGCGCAGCAGCTCCTATATCGCCTCTGTCATCATATGGAACGTAAGTGGTAGGATGATGCGACGGGCCTGGTTCTGCGATTTCGTTGTACGCTTGTGGGTGGGATGCTGAGTCCTGGTATGGTCGCGCCTGTCCTCTATACCCGCTTCCCGGATTCGGCTGAGCGTTTGCTATAAGCCCGGCGCTTTCTTCTGGCAAGGGGTCACCTGGAGCATTGGGTAAGCCAAACGTACTCCGGCGAAACTGGGAGGCAATTGGTAAATGGTCCGTACTTTTACCACTACGGTTATTTGGCATCGGGTAGCTTGTATCAGCTTTGAGTTGATAGCTTGGGTCCTCGTGGCGATGCTTAGCCCCCACGAACAGCCAGCGGATGCCACGGCCGAAAGCCTTCACAATGTCCCATACGTTGAGCGCGTCACCCAATGCTTTGATGCCGGCAAAGCCGCCCTTTTTAGGTCCATGCTCCTTTTCTCGAGGCGGTATCCCGCTTGAAGGGTCGGGGCTAGGATAGAAAGCGACCTTACTGCCTTCTTTGTATTGGGCGTAGGGGAAGGACCACAGATGAAGTATTGCGAATAGAGCCATCTCAATGCAGAGAAGCAAGCTAGGAATCCCGACTTTCAAGTCTGGATAAGCGAGTTTCTCATTTGGGCTCACAAGATGAACCGTAGATGAGGTGGCTAGTGAAATAGCTATTGTTTGCCAGAAAGATAAAAAGACAACAAGCTTGATAGCTAAGACTTTCAGGCCCAGCTTGTGCTCGGCTAACGGCTGCCTGAATTGGGAATAATATTGAAGTATGCAGTACATCGCGATTGTGACGGCAATAGCTTCGATTACAATAACCTAAGGCAGAATTAGCAGTGCATCAAGACTACTGGCACCATGATTAAGCATACCCAAACATGTGCAAATACGGGACTGTTAGAGCTCTCGCAATATCGGTCAAAATATTGTGTCACAACCGCAACGATAGTCATGGCGACACGTATGAAGCAGTACTGATAGACGCCGATCCATATTATGTTGAACCAGGTCAACCCAGATTTCGGTACTCTCCAACAGCCACGCTCACCGCCGCAGCACTTGGCGAACCAGTTTACGGGTATAATCCAAGGTTTAATAGGGTGTAACTGACGAAAGAATTGTTTCTGCTCGTGGAGATCCGGAGCCACGAGATGGCACATCAGGGCGAAAAAGGAGGCAATGGCAAAGGCTTCGTAGGCTTCACTAATGACTTGGTAATACGTGGCGTGCCAGTAGAACCAGAGAGAGAGAAAAGCCGACGTTGCGTAGATAGGGACCATGAAGAGGATTCGAATGATGCTGTCATTCATTAGCTTCCAACGACCACAGGCTGTTGCAACTAGATAGAGCGCACTGTTTTTGTTCACGGGGTTTCGTGTAGTTGAGGGCATGTTGCCATATAAGATAGAAGCTCACGATGTAGGCGACTATGGTCGAACCACCGGCAATGATCAAAGCGAGCTGATGAAAAGTGAAATTCCCAGCGAGCTTCTCTTCGGACCCAACTGCAATGCAGGCGAGTAGTCAGCATGTCGAACACGTTAGATCTTACCGGCAGCTTGGCGCCATGCCTCTCGGCGCGCGGGGAGGACAGGGCAGCGAAGCTTGTTTTGGACAAAATACGTACTGCGCATGTCCTCCAGAGTGGAGTTGCATGTTGTGTTCCAGAAGCCCATGGTGTCGCGTACTGCTGCAAGCAGCCGGGCCGTTGGTGAGAACAAATTAAGGCAAATTCAAAATGCGTCGGGCCGCCGCCGTGATGCGCGTTCGCCCGGGTCGACCTTCGCAGCAACCTCGAAGCAGTGGTAGCGACTGCGTGACGCTGTAGACGTGCCTATGGAATATGCGCACCGATGTGCGACTCTCCGTCGAAGATCGAGATGGTGGATGAGCTAGCCTCGTCGATAGAGGTCTTGAAGCGCTAAGACAACCGTGTAGCAGAACAAAGAGCGAGGCCAGACCACGGGTGGCCTGGGGACGATTCTTGGATTGGCTTGTGTGAATAAGTGAGTGAGCGAGCGAGCGGGCGAGAGGGAAATGAGCTGAACAATGGTCGTCGCGCTTCAAATCGAAGCTTCAGAAAGTCTGAGAATTCTGTAACAATGGAGATTTGAGGATTAAAGGATGGGAAATGAAATGGGCAGGGACTGCCAGGCCGCGTTAGGTACCTCAAGGTTCTTGGCGGCAGGGGCTTAGACTGCCACCTAAGATACCCGTTGCGCCTAGCTGCGCCTTGATCGGGGCCAATTGCGCTGCCCAGCTGGTTGTTGTAAAGGTCCGTGAACACGTACAATTGCGGGGCACCTTACCATCTTAGCCGCTACGGTGATGCTGTGGCTGACACCATGACAGAAGCACATGCGGCATGCTACGCTACTGCATGTAATTCGACGTTGAACAGGTAGGTACCTAGGTACTTAGGTGAGTAGGTAGATGGATGACGCAACACTACAACCTAAGGACTCAGATATATGCTCTATCAACATAGCAACAGACAGTATTGATAAACCCGCCATTGTCCCAGAATTCAGTTGTAGGAAAACAGTTGAATTTTACAGCACTCTGATATTTACATGCCAATTCATTGTTTTTCGACAGTTACAGTACGTGGCTTGCGTGGAATGCTGATCCAGGTACCTTGTAGATCCTTGCTGCGCCTCAGAATTTGATTGGTCACTGATACTTAAGCTTATTGGGATTGGCAATATTGCAGTTTGCGGAGAGAGACGTCTTGATTATAAATAAAGCCAAGAGTGTGCCCCCTTTAGAACTATAATTTATTGCGAACGCGCCCTTCGAGTCACTCTTCCTGCCACGAAGCCACGGTTTTGTCTTCACCAGCAAATTTAGTAGTTAGCTACGTATGTGATTAATACGCAACAGCCGATAACGCTCGCCAGTATGACTAGTAATTCTATTATAAAATCAGAGTAGATTCCCCAACATGAATAAGAAATGGTGATAGCTTGAGAAAAGCATGTGAAACCATAGAAATTACTTTCTAACACATTGTGTGACACCTCACCTCACATTCTAAACTCCATTTCATCATGGCGCCGGCATCATCTCCCACCGCCCTCCTCCTCATTGACATCCAACAGGGCTTCGATGAGCCACCCTATACTGGGAGGTTAACCCCGGACTTTGAAGCCAACATCACCAAACTCCTAGCGGCATTCCGCGCCGCTGAAAATGCCCACGTCATACACATCTGCCATCACTCGCGCTTCAAAGAGTCTCCTCTACACCCGTCGCGGCCCGGGGTGCAGTTTATGGAGTACGCAACGCCGAAACCGGGCGAAGTGGTCCGATCCAAGGACGTCAACTCGGCCTTCATCGGCACCGATCTGGAGAGCGTGATAAGGGGTCTCGGCATTCAAAAGCTCGTGGTTGTGGGTCTGACGACCGGCCACTGCGTCAGCACCTCGGTTCGGATGGCCTCCAATTTGCGTGTTGTTGACCATTCGCATGGCGGCATTACGACGGGACGATCCCCACCAGGGGAGATCATCCTCGTTTCAGATGCGACCGCCATGTACAACTGGACGACCACCGAGGGTAAAGTTTATGACGGCGAGACGCTGCATACCATGAACTTAGCAACTCTGGATAACGAGTTCTGTGTAGTGCGGAACACAAAGGAGGTGATACGGTCGCTCAATGGTGCAGATATGTAGACGTGAACTGGCTACGAATAAAATGACACAACATTCTCGGTGACCCCATCACGAAGCAGTGCCTAACATCAAAATGTAAACCCCAGCTCATTTGATTGCTGTTTATCTTATGGACAATACTATCAGCTAGTCTTATCTGCAGTACTTTTCTAATGGGAGAAAAAAAATCTACTCCGCCAACGTAGATGAGAACCAAGACTCCATACTCTAAAGTTTAATGTAACTAAACAGATCAATATTATGGGCAAAGCTTTTATAAGTTGTCTAAGCTCTCCGCCTTAACAGCGAGCGATTATTTTGCGAGGCGTTGTATTCGGATGTAATGTCTAGGTGCCAGCCAACAAATATTCATTTAAAAGTCATGAAAGCACATACCAAATTCACCACCTATCAAGCTCCCCCCTTTCGAACTACACTACTGGTATTTAGCAGTGATCAACTTGCTGAAGTCGCCTACTTCTGAGCAAACAATAACCCCCTGTGTGCCGATTGACATGCAGTAATCTTTCATGAGGGCTGCTACCTTGGTCTTGGCCTCTTCTGCTGCTTTTGGTTGCCCAATTAGGTGCAGAGCTTTGGCTAGCATGAACTGCGTACGAGCTTGCTCTGCAGGGATTGCAGGGTAAAGCTCTGATATAGCGATAGACTTGCGAAAGATCGCGCTGTGGCAATTAGTACATTGATAGGCAAGCCGCGAGTGGTGTTTTGAGTTGAAGAGATAAACACAAAACTCACGCAGCTTCATAAAATTCAGATTTCTGATATGCAACATAACCCAACTTGTAGAGAACCATCGCAGTTGCGGGTTGTTTGCTCGCTCTACCCTCATCGCTAAGTGTATCTATCGCTGTACTATACGCGGCGGATGCGTCATCATATCTCTTTAGCTCAAGGAAAAGGTTGCCGAGGACAAGATAGGCACTTATGGCGGTCAGAGACTATAGCACACACACATCATGGGCACTTTCACTTACTGGCCTTTCATCCACCAGCTTATGCTAGCCTCAAAGAAGTCCACAGTCTCCTGGAGTTCGCTCAGTGGTGGTATGTTCCTGCCACTCTGGATAGCGTTACGTTGCAAATTGTGCTTCACCATCGTTAATGAAAGGTTGTGATCTACACTTTCTAGTCTTGAAAGATGTATTTGTAAAGCTTCTAAGTATTGCTCCTCTGTGAGGTCGAACTTGTGTATCGAGTTGTAAAGAAGTCCCAAGTTGCTCAATGTTGCAGCAATGTCGTCGTCATTGCCCAACTTTCTCCGGACCTTCAAGGCCTTGTTAAGAGATTGCTCTGCGGCCATTTCGGATCCTATCGCAAGCTCCTAGCAGCAATTTCTTTCTCTATGGGTCATCCAGGCTTGGGGCGATGAAACGGGCAAGTGGACTCGATGGCCGAGCAGTGTCTGGTGGTGCAATTTTATCAATCGCCTCGTTTCGACGTCTCCTTGGGTAGCCAATGTTGAGGGTGTGCAAGTGGGGGAAATTGTTGACCTCGCGAGGTCCTGAGAATTTGATCGAAACACTTTCCGACTTCTTGGGGCTTCTCAGCACCGACTGGTGGTACGCCCGTGCTTGGACTTTTCAAATGTCTCTTACCTCCGGGAAGTGCGTCTCAGCTATCCTGAGGATGATGGCTCACCTTAAGCTTCCCTTATCTACTGGCGGCCATCCAAGAGTATGGGAAAATTTCCCAGCTATCGACTCGAATGATAAGTTGCTTTCCTTTACATACGTGGCGCTACAGAACTTCATATTTTATGCGCACTAATTCACTTCTAGGCAAGAAGGAGATCTTCTGAGGTCACGGGGGAAGCGTAGTGTCCTTGCAATACGGAGCGAGAAGTAAGGGAATGACTATATTCAATGGAATCCCACTGATTAAGAGAGAGCTCGCAGTAAGTTTTCTCGACTACAAGCCCTCCACCCTCCTAGAGGAAAGAGAATAACCCGAGGACGTCTGGTTATGGACCGCGGATGACTTTAGGATCCGCCACAGCGATATCATTCCTGCTTATGAGACAGTACCTCTGCCCCGAGGATCGTATCGCTATTGTTACCAATCTTTGCAACTATGAGATACGACTGAATTCTTTTCAACTTTCAACTAAATAAAATCCCTCAGAATTTACTTCTTGGCCTTGTCTGCCCAATGGCGACTTCTCACCATTAACACCTAATTACTATAACCTTAGACAAACATCGGGACCAAAACAAACACACCCTCCTGTAGTCAACCTCTAGAAATATGTCCTAACCTTAGGGAGAATTCCAGATATGATGTGGTCAATTAGTCGCACAGTGGACCTTTTGCCAGTACAGAGAAAATGAACCAACGAGTGGTGGAATAACCTAAATAAATGATGTTATAGAGGCAAAGATCAATGAGACGGCGAATAAGACGAAAGATAAAAGGCGTGTTCAGATACACGAATACTTGTCTAAGCCTGAAAACGCTACGAGGATAAGGCAAAAAATCAGGGGAAAATGCCAAATTCAAGGCAGATATTCTATCTTTCTTGATGAAGGAGGTCTTTTTCGAGGCATTGCTTTACGTCTTTCCGTTACTGTGAGCGCAGAACATATCAAGCGGCGGGCAGCTTGGATGATCTTCGACACACTACAATATTTGTATTGCTTCGGAGAGGATAGACTCGCTGGTAGCAGCTAGCAAAGTTAGAAAGTTCCTCTAGTCGATTAGAGAGACAAAATGTTGCCAGACAAGGCGTATCCTGCCCTGTTCACTCACCCAAGAGTGATGGTTGAGCCCTGGTCAACGCTTCAGTTTCGAGTTGATAGTAATGGTGACTATTCCCAACAATGGCTCGTAGATAGAATAATGCTGCAAGGCCATATCTGGATAGGTCAATATCGGCAGTAGCTTTGAGTCACTCACACCGAACATGTTCTTTTCGAACGACTTCATCCGCCCAATGCGGAAAATGCGACAGCAGCTCTGCAGAGAAAATGTCCAGAGCTGGTTCTTGGAGCCTCTGCTAAAACGAAGCGACGAGCGCCTTCCACTAACATGAAGTATCATGTCATGGGCCTGGAAGACAATGTCACATGGGGAATCGACTAATTATTTACGAGCGACAACTACTTAAACAGGCGATAGCTAATGGTATACAACTGACTTCCCTCAATCTCAACTCTGAGAACCTGAACCTAATAGTTCGGGAGCAAGAGATCAAGGCGGGCTCGTGGGCCGGCACGATAGCGCACATGTTATACATAAACAGATATGTAAGTTGGAAATTTAAAGATTAGGAGAGTAGGTGGATAAATAGTGCTGTCACCTTTGATATGGATGGGCCTTGCGAGATTATAATACCATATGACGCTGACAAAGAGGGTATACCGCAACCAGAGACTCGCGATATGCGTGTATGTTGGGTCGTCGAGAATGCGAATGAACGAAATAAGGGGAAACCACTAATGATGAGCCACTGCAATATTGCGTGCTGGAACGGTGAAGGGGGTCTGAGAGATAATGGAGCCTGCTCCTTTTCAGTCCTATCCTTTTGTATAACGGGCATTATATTTTATGGTCATGTAGGATACGATTGAATTAGAATGGAAACTGGTGTCTACCAATTTTCTGAAGCACGATCGGCCCCGATACCACTTCCGGTAACCATTAATTTCTAAAATTTCATCTCCTCGATGGGCCATATTCGAGATGGAAAAAGAAACGTGGTTTGGGCGCCCTACCTATGCATCGGTCGAAAGGAATTCAGCGAGCTAAGCATGCACGATATCTTGCGGTGTCAGACAACCCCAACAATAACTGGTCTGAAAGTTGACGCTATCCCCACAATACCAGGATTAGCTCCAGACCGTGACAGATAATCGGGACACAGACAGTTCAGCTAGGTATCAGGCCACTTCTACCCCGGATCTGGTGTCATGAATCGCGACTCTCTTCTCCGCAATCCCGGTCCTGTTCACATCATACGCGTTGAAGCCCGCCATAAGATAGGTAGATTGTAGGCTATTGACAATTATGGTAGCGCGCCAGACCCTTCCCCAGGTCATGGATCACTGCTGATCTTTCCCCGGGATCCATCAGACCACAGAATTCCTCCGGGGAAAGGGAACTAAAGACAGCAGTAGCTCGACCATATTTCTTTTAACATAAGTTCCTGTCTACAGTTTACAATGCACCAGTGTTCCTCTTGCCAATATCCTAACAAGCCTAAGGACTTAACTTCGGCCTTTACTCAATTGTACTGTACTACGTTGAAGCAAAATGGAGAATGGCGGTTCGCTCGACACAATTGGAACCAAACATGAACATCTACATGAGACCATGAGCCCAGAGCTTGCCATACACAAAATTAAAACGGCAGGAAGCATTTCAATCTCGCCAGAATTGTTTGAGAAACTATACTTATCGCCGCAAAACCAAGTGAAGGGAGACTTGAGGCAGAGATTCGGTAACCCAACGGCAATGTTAGTAATCAGGTCGCATTCAAACTACGCATCAGGGGCGCTCAGCACCATATCTAATAAATTACAGTGGACTAGCAGGTCATGTCATATCTATTGGCCCTCTTGCATGTGACCTCATGGGATGGCGAGGAGCAGGCGGTAGCGGTGCAGCTAGCATGTACGTAGGATATCCAATAATTCTCCGGAGCACCAAATATTCATCAAGAGCCTTCCAAGCTATATCAAAGACCTAACATGATTCACTCAGACCCTTCTTCCTCTACTTCGGCGGTGTTCTCATGACACTAGGTGGGATCCTCGAGTTCTTCCTAGGAAACACGTTTCCATCTGTCGTCTTCGTCTCGTTCGGCGCATTCTGGTTAAGTTATGGGGGCTTGTTGCTTCCTCAGTTTAACGCGTATGCCGCATACGCGCCCCCGAATGCCAGCTCTCCAGCAGAGGGGCTACAAACTCAGGGCTTCAACGCCAGTTTTGGTATGTTCGACACTAAGTTCAACCTCATATACCGTAACAGCCAGATGTGCAACACTGAGCTAACTAATTTCGAATCACAGGCTTCGTTGCTCTTTCCATGACCATCCTGTGTCTCATGTACCTCATCTGCTCTATACGAACAAATATAGCCTTCGTCATCGTCTTTCTCACCCTCGTTCTTACATTTGGTTTAATTACCGGAGCGTATTGGGCTCTAGCTCAGGATTACACAGGGAGCGCGGATTTTGCCGCAAACCTGCTTGAGGTAAGTTATCAAGAAAGTCCTTTGCCTATCTTCAACCCGAATCGTGACTTATCTTTCTGGAAAATGACAGGGTGCCGGTGCCGCTTCTTTCGTCTGCGCGGCAGCTAGTTGGTGGATTCTATTCACCCTCATGTTCGCTTCAGTCGATTTACCCTTCAGCCTCCCGCTCGGAGACCTGAGCACTAGAATTCCTAGTAGGAGCGATCGCAAGCTTGCCCAAGCTTAATTCAATCAGCTGTCCGCGCAATACGTATCACGGTACGATATAGCTTGGTGAATGGCGTCGGACACGGATAATAGAAAACTTGGCCTCGGATAATAGTATTACTTGTTGTTATTGCTCCGGGAAGAAAACCCCCAGTCAGCCCATAAGACTCAGTGTACCATAATACATACATATGCACAGACCTTAGTCCGTGTTGAATACGCCAGTCTCCAGGGCCTTTTCGTTCACATTTCGTAATGAAAAACGAATACTGTATACGAACCAGAGGTATAAATATAAATATACCCAGACTTCCCAAATGGGGATTCTTATTCGCTGGACCACCATCTCGCTATTGCTATAAAGCCCCTACCACCAGACAGTTCTTCAGCCGGACGATAGCCTCATTCAGAGACCAGTAAAGAAATAATCGGTGCATTATATAGATAGACTAGGTACCATATTTATCATATGTAGTACCAATAACAAGCACGCTGAATCAACGTCTCGACAACTTTCTATAAAGCCGGAGGCCATTGTTCCCCATGACTAAGAAGAGATATTGGAGGCCTTCAACTACGGCGGGAAGGTTAGATAGTCTCTACTACTCTTGGACTATCGATCAAAAACTGAATTGCCTAATAGCGTACAGGATACTTGGCCTTACCTAATGAGAAGACCGTTTACCAAAGTGCACCCTACAATTGACCCTGGCGGCCTTCCGTCAAAGAATCTAATCGAGTCTGGACCTCGCGTTACGGCAAGGTCGGACCAGCGCTTTAAGGATCGTGGATATAGCCCAAACGGTGACTCCACCTACAACCACACCGTACCTTAACTAAAGCAACAGACCAACACGGGGTTGCATCTCTTCGATACCATCATATGCAGACTAAGAGAGATCCGTTCTCGGCCCGTGTCGGTGGTAAAATAACGTACTGCTACGACTCTGACCGGCGAGACTATTCCTACGTTACTTTTAACAAGCGGTATCACTTATAGGGGCACTTTTGAAAAGTAGTGTATGGTTTCTTCGTCCCAACTATTGGGAACTTACTTCGCCGCCCTCTCACTACCTATTCGGTCCCGACGGCCAGAGCCGAGGCCGATACTAACCTTGTCCTCCCGGAAGGGCCGTCCTGGTGTGTCTTGTGTCGGCCGTTCTCACAGACGCCTTCGTTCACCCGCGGAACGACCTTGTGCCCTTTGGCATGGGCGAGAGAATATGGATCTCCCGAACTAATGAACGCCAGGGGGTGAACATTCACCGTAGATAAGTATGTGGCACGAACTGGTTCAGTGTATGTTGTTGGAAGCAGGGACAAGGAGATATGTGCTTAAGCCAAGCCTGTTGAAAACAAACGCCTAATTGTAGAAGTTGAATCGCAGAGGACTTGTAGCGAAAACTTGAGTTTTTGAAACAACGCGTGTTCCTTCTTCGATAGTACAAGGCGGTACTTGTATCCGAACATGACTTTTACTAGGTATGTTGTGTATAAGACCGTTTGTACTTTCTCTTTCAAGAGTAACCACAGTGGCCTGATAAAGTATTGATCGCAGGAAACAAGATATTAAACCCGGGCGAGGAGTATCTTCAAGTGATATTTCCACCTTATAATAATGCTGAAGCAGTGCAAGTATATCGAATTACTAGAGTCAATAAGCCAAGTGAGTACTGATGTGACCGCTGGATGTAAGAATTTCAAGGTATTCTCAACGGACTACCACCGCATTTATTAGCCTGATGAAGTAATCAACTGTAGCTACATCCCTAGAGTGCAGCCTCATTGTGAGTAGCACAAGTGTTAGATAAGCTTGTTTATACCAAGTGAAAGACCGACCCGAACATAGTCGCGCTGGCTGTTACGGCCATATACAGCAAATGCCTATATTGATTAATCGGTCCCTGAATATCACTAAGAAAAACCAAGGGGATCCCAGTACACTTTCTAGTGTGTACAAAATCATTTTGACAGTAAGCCAATCGTGTCACCAAGCCGATTCGCTACGAATAGCGAAATTCGTGTGTCCCTACCCCCTATTTAGCAATGTCTCGTACCATAACATCGTTTCATCCCACTGTCGAATTCCCATCCAAAATCGCCGTGAAAAGCCGAGACACAGTATGCACTCTCACTGATTGAAATCCGGGCAAAAATGGTCGACTCCACAAGGTTTGAGGAAAATTGACAGGCACATAATTACCTACCTACATACGCTACATACATGGATGGCCCCGTCGTTATTTTACCTTTATTTATACTCGTAAGTAACGTTAGGTCTCCATCACACTGACATAACTTCGTAAAGTTTAAGTAAAGCCACGAGGAGAGAGGGGGGCTCCCGGGCTGTCCGGGACGGAAATTGAATGCAAGCTGAGAGAGCGGGGATGCCCGGATTTCGGGTTGTCATTGCTACTGTGCCGTACATGCATGCATACGCGTACACGTATCGGCACATCAAATAGGTATATACAACAGGGCTCTGCTGATTTTCTGGGATGAACCCAGTACTCCCTACTTAGAATAAGTGTTCCGTGCGTAGAGCAAGATACCCGCAGTATAATATTCTAATCCTCTCATTCGAGTTTCGACTATTGTCGTGTGTAAGATAAAATTTCTGTTGAATACAATTCAACGACGGTCCCCTTATGTCCGAACACCCCTGCGACGCTCCGTGAGATATAGCAGATACGAACTGTAGTCTTCGATTGCTCCAAACAAAAAGGATCACTTGAATATCATATCTTGAATATGCTGGACTATTGCACATTTTTGTTAACTGCAATATCTCCGCATGATAGGGAATTTATTGGTGAGGTCAGATGAACCGTGTCGTGAAGCATGACGAAAATATGTACATATATATGTGCTATGATTACAGTTTCGTTCATTGACAGTTGACAGCTATACTATCGTAATACTGCCCTTTTGTTATCTATGTAATTGCTGTCTCAACAAACATGGGCGAGGTTTGTGATCTATTGTAATCTCGCCTCCATTTGCACGGTGACCCTCCAACCGCTTTATGTACTGTAACAAACCCAAGACGCGAGGTGAAAACCCAATCTCCAAATTCTGTTAGAAATTTCCTGCCCACCATACATTCCCATCTAATAGCCCTAGTAGTTTGAGCGCGCTCATCGAGAAATCCTGGAAATGCGATTGAAAAGAATGCAGCTAGAAGTATCAGCATACCCTGTCAAGGACAACCACAGTGGTTCAAGATGCTCCTTCTGCGTGCGTATAAATGTATGATTTTGCTCTGAAATGCCAATGTCCTGAAACGCCGTCCTGGTATCTCGCAAGGAAAGATGCAATGCAATGACCTAAGTCGAAGGAGAACGGTTGAAATCTTGCCCATCTTCATCGGTCACCCCTAAACGATTCTTATCTCAACCCGGCTTCTGTTAATCGTCTGGCGGATCGGGGTTAGTAGTCCGGAGCACTTTTCTTGAATAGTCTTGATTATCTTGTAGAGTGTTGATGCTTTCGCGGCTTTTATTCTCGAACCGGCTGTATATGTTCGTTGCGAAGGGATCCATGCGAGGGTCATGTGGCATTAGCCGACTGCTTCTTCGGCCTGTCGACGTGTTCTCCCCATCCCATACGGATGCCATAGCGGTCGTTGGTGTGCTCATGATACCGACGGAGCCACTAAGATGGCTGTTGGGCCTCGAGGCAAGTTCTTCCTCACGCTGACGCTTCTTACGTTGTAGGTAGAAGAAAACTGCAAGCCCTGCAAGAATAGCGACAATTCCCAAAACACCAATTGCAATACCAGCAATAGCACCAGGGGTAGGCCCGTGGCTTTGTGATGCCGATGTATCGGCGCCAGAGCTAGCGTTTGAAGTAGGTATCACCGTCACTGTTTCTAGGCTAACCGTCCCGCTAGCTGTTACGGTTCGTACTGAGGTAGTCGGGTCGGGCGCCGGAGTTGACTGCGTATTCGTGTCCTGTTGTGAAACATTAGCATTACTGACCGAAAAGAGCCAGTAACATCAAACATTAGAAAACAACAGGTTTAACTGGTCTAGCTAGGCATACAGGTAAAGTGCTAGAAGTAGTGGAAGTACTAGTAGCGGTCGAGTGAACTGCGGATGTGGCAGTACTCGATGTCTTTACAGTCGTGGTAGAAGTTTGCCCCTGGATCAGATACCGTTAAAATGCAATATCTTCCATCAGCCGAAGCATCCGTACGAGACGAATCGGTGGGGGAAACTCGTCCATGCGACATTGTATGACTACATGTTTTCTGTCCAAATAGAATCTTGCGAGATACTTACTATCGGAGTAGATGAAGTGGATGTAGTAGATGTTGTAGATGTTGCAGATGTTGAGCTTCCGGCTGCTGTGCCTGAAGGCGTCAATCCCAGCGCTATATATCCGAATAAGTTGTCGCCTCCACAGGTATCTGGTGTCCAACCGGGGCATGGATCGCTGCATTCGCTTGCGCTCACTTGGGACGACTTGGTAGGTATGTAATCACTGCACCAGCAGTCGTGCTGTTGGAGAATGGCGAAGGCAAATGACATGCCAACACAGTAATCATGACATAATCCGTTGGATTGCCATATGCTGCTGTCTATTAAAAGTCAGAGTGGTGAAGCATCGACTGCTGTGTTCAAAATGACATACTTGTAGGTGTGCCAGCGGTGTTGAGGTTTGCACAGTACTCTATGTCGAGGGACTGGGCAGGCCGAGGGCCAGCCACCAAGGCCATAAGGGCCACGAAAGGCAAACCATTTCGTGAGATAGCCATAGTCCAGAGGTAGAAGATACTACTGTGAGCCCTAGAATGGTGGGAGAAGCTGTATTAGCAAACGTCGACATTGGTACGCTGATCGGTGGGCAAGTTTCGAGACACGAACAAAGCCGACAAGAGTGACTTACCGTGCTCTGCTCAGGAAGTGATGGCACAATATGTCGAGACTTGTAATGTGCCAACTACTTCCGGGAGGTTGTCACGACTAGATCACTAACAACCAAAGAGACAATGGTTGTCGGTTACCATTGTCGTGACCAAGCCGAAGCGGAGACCAATATCCTAGGCGAATGGCCTAGGTCGTCCAAGACGCCTCGGATGTCGAGACAATATCGAACGTCTACAATACTGCTTTGGCGCCTGGAATGAGCAGCTTGAGATGTTTAGTCGCAGAACGGGAAGTGAGGACGGCTGCTGTGCAGCTGTGGTCCGGGATTGTCGAAGAAAAAAAGGAAGCAGAAATGATGGGTTAGATGAAGGAGGAGAAGGGAGAAAAACGTCCGGAAACAAAGTAGCGGGTCCAATTGGTTCCGCAGACAAGGTCTATTTGCTACGGTACAGGCTGTCGGGTACTGGGAGTTGTTGTTGGTGCCACTGTATGGAAGGATGGCGGCAAGAAGACCAGGGGAGGATGGAGGACGGGCGATAACTAGACGATGCGACGGCTTGGACTGTACCGAGACCATCCTTACATCTACTGTAGACAGTAGAGTCTGAACGGGTTAGGCGTACGTGTACAGACTATCCAGGCCACACTAGGTAGGTAACCTTAGCAGCGCGCTTGGTGGTTAGTGTGTCGTTCACTTGCAGCACTTATGTGCCAAGAATGGCGAATGGTTGACGGGGTGGTCCAAAGGTGGATTCATCAAGAGGAAAAAAAAAATACGAGTGTTTTATGCCACAGTGGGCGTGCAGGATTGACAGGTTGCAGGTTGCAGGGTAGGTAGATCTTTATTTGGCACTGGCAAGACTCTTCCGAGGCTGGCTATTGGGCAAATAAGCAGTGTCTGCACAGTAAGGCCAGAACTAATGTAGAATAGCTGGTGGAGCAAGCACTCCCTGCTCATACATCAACGGCACAGTAACACGAGATATAGAAAAGATCATACGAAAAAGACAATGACGAAGCGAGCAACAGCGACTGAAATCAGTTGAATTTTAGGAAGATAAGATAGGGCAAGAAAGGAGGAGGGCATCAAATGGCAGACGAACAAAAAGAAATACTTACTAGAGCTTGCTGGTAACGATAAAACACAGTGCAAACTTAGCATGCGTCGTCTGTAAGTTTGAGCTACAGTACCGAACGTCCCTAGCGTTAATCAGTCAGCGTACCCGAAGAGAGATTAGCCCAGCAAGCTATACACTTTAGGTGCTGTGATTCAAAATCTACAATGACCTCATTCTCCAGTTTGGGAATAGCCGGATTACGCCGGCCTATCGCATATGACAAAACGATAACGGAGGCTTCAGCATCCCGCATTGAGCTACCTTAGGAATGCGACTGCGATTCTCGCCATCACGCGTTCACGGAGAACACGAACACACCATATGCGACAAACGTTCTTGTTCAACTACACTACTACAGTACTTACTAAGTACATGAGTACACGAGCCCTTTCCCACCGGTGATGAAACAATATAGATAACATTGAATGCTCAGCCAAAGTATATTATGCGTCAAGTGGGCGTCCTGTCGTGACTGTCGCCCAGGAACAATTTAAAAGATTGCGACCACACAACCCACACAACTAGCATGATGCTGGTTGGCGTTTCAACTGGCGAGTCCATTGGAGTTAGGGGAGTTAATTGAGTTAATTACCTGTTGCGTGTAGTAGTAGCCACGGGGGTCTTGACTGCAAGCCTTTTACTTATCAGCAACAATAAATTCGGTCGGAAGAGTCGCCGCCCGAGCGAACCAAATTAAATCACGCCAGCCCTAGTGATATCCCATGAGAGCTAGTATTCCTCCTCGAGGCGCCGTCGGTCAAGCGGTTGCGCAGGTCCACATAGTTGGTGCTGTCTTGGTTTTCTATATGTAGTGTATGCTGTGACGGCTACGATATCTACCCATGTAGGTAAGCAAGATTGAAGTCTGGCGCCATATAGGTATATATATATCCACATGATGGGTTATCTTGTGCGTCTTGCGACCGGTTGGTTCTGGGTATCATTTCGAACGACTTGACTCGATAGTGACGGTCCAGCGTGACGTTCGCCAGAAACACAATGCAGGGTTATTGTGTGAGACATGCAGCACCAAGACCATCAGTATCTACCGAAGTGTCTTGTTGCTGGCCACTCATACCACGAGCCAACCCTCACTCAGCCTCTACCATCTCGTGATAGCAGTGTTTCGTACCTAGATGCTCTCGTATCACATCAGGTCCACGCCATGTCCCGGTAAGCCGACAGCTGCAACAACAAACTAATGCGCCAATCACTTCGCATCCTCCCCAATCAGCCAGCCTCATTTAGCACGGACGATGGATCATCCATATAGGTGCCTACTTGCTTCTGTTTACGCTCTATGGCGTTAAACCGTTGCGATTGTAACATGGGAGCTGTCTAAAAGCTACAATCGTAGGTACTCATGAGATACAAAACCGGACTTGCGGATTTCTTGATGTGGAAGGTGTATCGAATCCAACCTCTCCATGTATTCTGTAGACATGAAACTCTTCGGCATCTTCAATAACCGGTTGACGGCGTCCACGATACCACCCTATGGGCAGGGATACTCCGCAAGATGCCAACATACAATCGAACAACACGAAATAACCCCACGTTAACTCCCCAGCCCCCTCCAATGTAGTTGGATAAGCCCGTCAATACGATTGGCACATTTCAAGCAGGGCCATAGCGCTTATTTTGCCGCTACACATTTGGGTGACCCGAGGGTTTGGCAAAAGGGTGAAAGAGGTTAAACATGAACCATGGTAGCAGTTAGAGGCAGATGGAATGCTGGGACTTTTTAACAAGCGACGATGATATTGATACACTCATTCACTCATCTTCTAATCGCATTATATCAAGCCCGCCAATCGAAATGGCAAGCTTGCCTTCGTGCAACCTTCCTCTCCAAGATTGGTTGCCAACTTGTACAAGGGTTCTTCTTCCAAGATGGGTTCTCCCATCTTCGCAGATTACCGAACCTTGGCACTATTCCCTGCTTTGGGCAATGCCGCATTTCTTCCAGACGTATACCAGACCGAGCCAGTTAACCTAAGGAAGTACTGACCGCACGGCGAGGTCGTCACGTGTGAATGGATGACTTTCACAAGTTGTGGTAGATAATGCATGCTTCTTCATTAGATGGAAAGATCGACTACTTGATTACCCCGCCGTTCGGTATACGCCGAGCCTGTGACCCTCGCACCACTCGTCGGTCCGATATGCATGGGGAATCTGTAGATGAAGATCCAGGGAAGTGATAGGTAGTTGCAGATCGGCTGTTAGATACAGCGAGGTCTCCAAAGTCAAATGCTGGGTAGTTGGATATAACATAAGATTCATCAGCTCGATATAATAAACTACGGCTATGTCTTGGCGGGAACGGCCCGAGGAATAGGTATGGATTTCCTTGGTAATTTAGTCACGATTACCAAATCCAACATGGTGAAGCCACGGTCGAGAAACCCACCATGCGTTCTGACTAGAATACCAAACGCGTCTGAGGCAATGGAATGAACCGATGCTATTATCTCCGGGAATGTCAAGTAATGCCTTTATTTAGCTCGACATCGACTCGAAACGAGACATCCAGTTTTAGCTTATTTTTGGCATGTCGTTTAAGACCCCTTTAAAAGCCACCCAGTTCTTCAACCCCAGATCCTTAAGGATATAATATGGCGGGCCTAGCGTCAGCGACCTCTGTCTACCTTCGTCTCTACCGTTATCTTAATTGTTACGCCAGGAATGTTTTCGGTATTTTCAAACTCAATGAGTCGGAAAGAACAACTGACACCAGTCAATAATCGTCCGGACGACGGCAGAATGGTCACATGGCTCGAGCGGACACTACTTCTGCTATGAGGCATGCTACAGACGATCACGACAATGGCCAAAGATCATGTATGCGATCCGATAGACCCATTGACATCATGAGTTGTCAAGAATTCAGCCGCTCTAGTGTGTTTATACCAAAGTCAAGGTCAAAAGATGCTAATAGCAATAGAATAGTTAGGATCCGCGTGCCTGATGATCTGGTCAAAACTGGGAAGATCAGACAGATTAGATGTCCTCTCATGCCCACTTGAATTCGGAAATACAGTCGCGCGCGTTGATTTATACGGTACAGCGTTTCAATTATACTAACTAATCCACATGACAAGCGGTAGCCAGGCACACGGAGCGGGTTTGCGTCATTCTCACAGCCTTCGGATGGCTGAAGGTGCCTGAATGACTTGTGTCACGACGGTTGGCTAACTCAACGGATCGACAGCATCATGAGGGATGTTGATCCGCGTAAAGATTTGCGATTGTTTGATCTACAGCCCCATGCTAGGGACTTTTGCGCCAGCAAAGTCAATTCATTTAGCACTTAAAATGACAACGATAAATGGGAACGATTCATGCCCAAGCAACCTCGCGACTATCCTTGATTCTTTTGAGGAAGAAGCGAAGGCAGTCATTAAACGCTGTGACACCCTGTTATTGGCGATCGAGAAGCCAAATACTATCATGACTAAACATTAAGCGACATGAGCGAAGATTAGTTTTCGCCTAGCGCGTGGTAGCAGGATCTTGAAATAAGGATCATCTGTTAAGGGTGTGGTGGATGATGCTAGCGCCGATCTGCTGCAGCTTCAAATAGCCTCCCATTAATCCGTACTGGTTACTGGGTCCAAGCCTAGCGCTTCTGCTGTAGCTTAGCACCATGTTTTGTAACTTGGTGCTTTGGTTACAACGGGTTTGTTTCCTCGTCTGGATCTTGACTACAAGTGGTAGGTATATATGCGCTGGTTTGCTTACAGGGTAGGTAGTGCTAAGCACAGAACGTGTTGTCAAGCGAGACCAATAAACCTCGTACTAGACACCATGAGCCCCTGAATTCGTGACTTCGGCAAAGAGAACTAGACAATCTCGCGTATGGATAGAGCTAAATGGGCAGGCAAGTTCAGTGGTTCAAGATGTGCGTATTGTCGTTTATTGAAACATGAATATTGAAACATAACTTTACTACAATAGCGCTCCTCTCAAAGCCAACACCTGTATACCAAGTGATGTTTCCGGCTCATCCGACCATCGTAATTCCAGTTGCGAGGTCATGCTAGAGAGTAATTCGCGCTTTGTGCATTAAAGATATTGATTACTCACTTGTATAGTTCATATACACGGGGAGTCGTAAGTTATGGCCACAACGTATATGGTATTCGATAGTATTCGATGCTATATAATTGGATTTACCTAGCCTCGGTAGCCCAGGCAGTGTAAATAAAATCATGCCTTTCAAGCCAGCCAGAAAGACTGTATTGTCCGGGGTGTCTATCTACGTGAAAAGTTATATAGACCGCGAAGCAAATAGTGTAAAACAAATACACGACGCAAGAACCCGAGAGACCTCTTAAATCTTATTCCTTGATATGCTTTCAACAAAACGCCAATGTTCCCAATTGGATGTGCCAGACGAAATCCGGTCCCCGCCCATTCCTTACCTTCCCAAACGCCGAATGCTCTTCCTCAGTTTGCATTGCTATCATACGCTCGTGGTTCTCTGTTCAAGGAAGGAATCTTCATCTTCCTTTAGTAGGCGACCCGCGCGTAGGACTTTCACGCGCAGGAGACCCCCTCAGCGGGGCACCAGCAGGGCTACTTTCGCGGGAGCTCTTGCTCTCGAACTCCTCGACCATGGCCCGGACGCGTCTAACGGGGCTACTATTTCCTGTGCTTCTTAGCTCATTGCCGCCGCGAAGATTGCTCTCGCTCCGGTAATCGACGCTCTTTTGGAGGCTTTTCCCAGCTCGCCCCTTGTTGCCAGTTCGAAGGGCGGGCGGGGTCAGGATGGGTGTGATCTGGAGAGTAGATGTGCTCCCTGATGGACGCTCATATCGTATTGCTTCGGCTGATAGCACATCCGCGTCGCTGTGGTGTGAAAACATCGATGCGGGAGTGTGGGCTGCGCTACGGGCCTGGTGTAGCTCGGCTCCTAACCTGTCGATTTGTTCTTCGAGAGTCCAAGTTGAGAAGTCTGGATCTGGTATTGAAGTACTGTGCTGGTGATGAAGTGAAGGCTGTGGTGGAAAATAGGACTCTACATCGCGTGGTTCCGCGCGTGGTGGCGGGTGTGAATGCTTTCGTAGTGGTGTTCGCGGCTGTGGAGGCCGTGATACTCGAGATGTTCCCGGAAGATCTTTGTCGGCTTCGATCCGCTCCCATTCCGCGTCTAATTCGCGGCGTAGTGCATCCTTCTCGGCCTTGATGCGGTCCTGGCTCAAACTCGAAGCTCGCTCCCTGTCCTCATCGCCCAAGGGACTCGGCGTCGGTATAGGACGCAAAGGAGTTTCCAATTGCCCTGCCATTGGTTTACCTACACTAAGTGGTTCCTCAGCCATCCACCGTTGCTCTCCGGAGCTTCTCCGATCTTCATCTCCTTCTGCATCCACCAATACGACGTCTTGCTCGCTTGCCAAATCTGGTTCGGGATTGGTAACTCTCAAGGGCTCCTTAGGCACCGTGAACATAACCTGCACGAGTCGCTTCTCAACAGCCTTCTCGATATCCCATTCTTCGTCATCGGGTTGCTGACCCTGTCCATCAGCTCGTTGTAACGGCGCGTAACGTGTCGCACCTCGGCTTGGGCCAGCAGCGTCCGATTCCCAAGCAGCTCGACCGCTTTTCCTCCGCAAGAGGCCGTCAGCTGCAATACCACCTATCCCGCCCAAACTTCCTAAGCGCGCTTCGAAGTCACTAGCTTCGACAACGCCGCGTTGAAATGGACTATTCTCGTCAATATCACCGAACGAGCTAGGGTCGGAACTGGAATTGGTGAAAACGCGACGTAGACTGCCTAACCAGCTGCGTCGGGGTTTATCCTTGCTAGGGCTCCCAGGTTCTTGGGGCCCGTCTTCCGCCGCGTCTTCCCCGTTCCTCTCTCGACTCATAAGCAGCCCCGGTCCCTCAGCCTGCAGAGCTGGAAAACTACTACGTGCCGTGTTATAGCTTGGTGCCGAGCTCGAGCTACTACTGCCTCCTCTGCCTTCTGTGGTTGCAGCCAGCGCCGCGGCAACCGCAACGCCGAAGCCAGGACGTAATTGGCGAAGTAGAGATCCCGAACGACTTATATTGCTGCGGTTTGACTCCGAGATGTTGCTCTCTGTACGCGAGCCATCCTCTTCAGCAACAGCGTTGAACCCGCGGCGTGAGGGCGATATCCGTCCGACTCCGGCCGTGGTAACGGTGCGATTAGTAGTAGCACGCCCACTTAGCAGCGCATCCGCTGCATCTACATTAGTCATCCAGTCTTGGACGTCCGGATCGGTCACAGAAGCACGATTTGTTTCTTCCGGATTAGGCGCTGGTGAGTTACGAGTCGGAGCCGGGAAGGAGATTGGGCGCTCGCGAGTTGGTGTCAAGAACGGATCCGAGTACGCGCCACTATCGCGTCGCTCATCGCGAACGGGGCTTATCGCTTCTTCGCCTATATCTCCAGTGTCATCCTCATCCGCTTCAAAAATGGGGTTCATGCCCATCGGACCCCTTGGATTTGAGACTGGCTCGTAAGCAGTGGAAGAGGTCGATTGATGCTGTCCTCTGGCTGCACGGGGAGCAATCGGCTTCCTATTTACCTGCGTCATTGGCGGCACAGGAGGAGCCATATCTCCAAACCAGTTATGGCGGCTGCTATCCAGGCTGGTCCGCCCGGTTTGTATACTCTGGTAGCCAAGTGACCGGCCACCACGCGCATATGGATCAGGTCCGCCCATGTACCAGTTACCATCTTGGTCGTGTTCTGTCGAGAATTCGTCATGGCCGAGGAAACGAGAGTTATCTTGGGCGAGGGCACGGATTGTTGAGTCTCTAACTGATCGGCCGTCCCGCTGTCGTTTGCGATAGAACAAGAAGGCGAGAATAGCAGCCACTATGAAGAGAAGCCCAAGCCCTAAGCCAAGACCTAAACCCAGGCCAAGTTTCTGCTTTTCACTGTTATTTAAGTTGACTGTACTCCCCCCCGGAACATTTCCAACGAAAGATGGGTTGGTATAGTTGTCGATCCATGTCATCGAAGTGAGATTGAGGAATGTTGCTGTACTGCCGCTACTTCGTCGTTTGTTATTGCTTCCAGACGAAGAGATTGTGTAGCCACCGTATACCATCATCACATTGCCAGGGAGTAGTGTAGCACCATGACCGTAGAGGCCATCACCTGAAGCTTGTGAATTTGGAATGGACCACTGCCATTCCCCGTCGCCACCATAGTCAGATCCAATTTGAAGAACGGCCAGCTGCGGATATGCAGCCTGTGTTAGATCCCCTACCCAGCCCCCGTATACAACTAAAGCTGTCCCATCCTGATTCAAAACAGCCGTATGACCGGATCGGCTGTCAACACTTTCTGTGCTCGAAGAGCTGGAACCCGCCATTCCAATATCGGACACGAAACTCCAGCTCTCTTCGGGAAGACTCCAAATCGCCACTGTGCTCATGTTGATAAATGCGTATTGAGTGTGCCCCCCAAGTAGGACATAGTTGATCTGTTGAGAAATAGTACCCGATCGATTCGAAAACGATGGACTCAGGCTGGTGAATGTAAAACCAGCCTCTGAAATCGGTGGACCGCTACTTTCTACTGGCTCAATTGTGTAGCTCCTGGACTCGGCCGTTGAGGGCGAGATTTTGACCATCTGGTTTGAGTACGTCGCATTTGACTGGGAGCTGGTTGGATCCGAGTTATTACTAGGGCACATACCGCCATAGACGAAAGTGTTGGCTGGCGACGTCTCCGGCTCTAGTACGGTTGAAAAGCTGAAGCCGGCGCCCAAGAAACCCGGGCCCATCTCAATCCATTTGGCATCATCGGCTGGTTTGGCATCCTCCTGAGTCCATAATGTCGAACTAGCTCCGGAAGCTGAGGGATTATAGGACCAGATACCGGCGCCGCTCGAAGTCGAACAATCGCCAGCATACACGAGCAGCGATCCATTGTCGGCGAGAGAGGGCACAAAAGCTGTGCTGTTGCTCTTCAAAAATGGCAAACCAGACGACAGGGTGTCCAGAGACAACGATGAAGCCACCAAAGTAGTGGAAATGTTGATAGCCAGTAGGTTAACAGAGTTGTCTTGAGGTGAAAAGATATAGGCAACTTGTCCGGTAGTATTGTCAGTCTGCCCGGGCTTTGACTTGGGCAGGAAGATGCTCGTTGGAATGTAGGGTAGCGTTTGCGCCGCAACAATGGTGGTAAGACAGGCCCATGCCGTTAGCAACATCAAGATGCGGGTAGCCGTTATTGTTCGTAGCGGCCACGATTGCGACCCGACAGTACGGCCGGCCAGCGGCGACAGAGACAACATATTGCTTCACCTCAACCTTGACAAAAGCATCGTTCCCCTTTGAGCCCGTTCCAAGTAGACGTGCGCGAAGAAGCCACGAATAAGGAAACAGTAAAGAAAAATGAGAATACGTGTCTCCCTATACTAGGTGTCTATGCGCCAGAGTATCTATGTGCTGGATGGGGCAATGGTTGATCGCCCGTTTGTCTGAGCTATGAAGCCAGTAACGGTTCATGCCCCCAGGGTAAGGGTAGGTGGGGTGAAGCACGGACAAGGATATCGAATAGTCTTGTTTAAAAATCGTATCATACACCTACCTACCTGAGATAGACAACGAGAATGTTTTGCGGGGGGGTGAGACTTGACTTGCCCGGGAACGCGAACCGGATCTGCAAATGAATTCGACAACGTAAAACAATTGAACAATACGATAATTAGCAAATGGTGTCGATCCCTGGTGGTGGAATTAATTAACACAAAAAATAGGTGACCTGTAACCCTTTACTCTGCCGCACTACCTAGTTGGCATTCGCTGCCTTCTTCTTGTGGCAGGTCGCGGGGTCACGCGAATTAAGGGTGGTACTGTTTATCACTGCGGATGTATGTTGTCAGGACAACCAACACTAAAGATTATAGCCCCGCTCTCCACGTAACCTTATCAAGCCAATAGTGTGTTTTACTGCCCGAATCGGCGCTTACATATTTCTACATACTCGGCTCTTCTTTTCTTAGAGGTGGGATGTGTAATGGATGGGAACCCCTCTCCTATTACCATTGTGACCATAAACTGGTGATGAACTACCTAATTAGCAGCTGAAATCAAATCACGCACTCGGTCTGCGCCACTCAAAGCGGTAGGTGATTTTTTTTATGAATTCAACACCGTGACAAGTACACATGAAACATTAAATTGGTGGGACAAATGAAATCCTTTCTATTTATTGAGGTTATGCTCCCTGGCTCCCCTTCAACTCATTGTTCTCCTTTCGCAATCGCTCACTCTCAGTCTTGTATTTCTCCAACTCTGCCTTGAGACCGTGTGTGTCCAGGGTGCCGTTGTCTATTTTTTGCCGAAGATCGTTCCGCTCCTTTTCGGCCGCCAACAGAGCCTTATAGAATATAGAGGAACACGCTGTTATTCCTAGGTTGGTATCCTCAAAGGCGCTTCCGTAGTCGAGCTTGAATCCTTCGGAGAAGTTGAGGATCTTGCCCCTAACAGCCTTTGCTTTCTTCAGATTATGGATTTCCTGTTGCATCATCTGCCTCTCTTGCTGGGCAATGGCGAGTTGGTCTTTTAACTGCCTAACTTGCTCTGCATTACCGGGCGACGATTTGTTGAAAGTCGGGTTGTTAAGAATACGTAGCGTATCATTGTCGCGCGAGACATCTGCTATTTTCTTGTCGCGACTTTGGATCTCCTTTTTCAGTTCGCGAATTTTTTCCTCGCAGTCATTGATTTTATTTACCAAGGGATTTATAGGAGCCTCGTCGTTTTGAGTACTGATGTTGGCCTGCTTGAAGTTCTCCAAGTCCTGTTTGAGAGCGCTTTCTCGCTCTTCGCCTTCTCGAATCAGCCTTTGGAGGTATCGGACGTTGTCATTGAGGTACACATTCTGTTTCGCAAAGTTCTTGTCTTCCTCTGTGATTTTTCCCTCGAATTCTTTCGTGATGTCCATCAACCTCTGTATTTCGCGGTCACGCATTTCTACGGATGAGTTGAGCTGAGATATCTTCGCCTCCAAGTTGCTTTTATCTACGCTGAGTCTTAGCATCTTGACGTCGATATCTTTGTGCTTCGATTCCCATGAGTTGATGACCTCCTTAGTAGTGGGCTGTGGTATGGTGACTACGGTAGGCCGGTTCTCCATGTCCCTTGTGTGCTTGGTATTTGGGCGGTCTCCAAAGGCAGGTAAAACGAAAAGGGGCCCATGGCCGCTCTTCCTCAATCGATAGAAGCGAGTATTCAGGTCAACCTTTACGATACCACGATACTTCTGTTGCTCGTTGGTGGAATATGCTGCGTCGCCCAGCACATGTTGCTCCGCAAACACTTCGTCTTGGGCATCCTGATGGGCTTCCGCCCGATCGAGCATCTGATGAATGAATGTAAAAACGTCCTCTCCGGCATTGGCCAAAATCCATCTATCTTGTGGGAATATGATCTCTCGTCCAGAACGACCATCCGGCCCGTGGATGCTCATGTGCTGCAGCGGGACGATGGCCTCGTTTGCGAGCAGATCCAGAGTGTTTCCATAAGCGATCTCGAGCTCATGCATACGGACGACGAGATGCTGAGTATACAAAATCCATTGGCCCACCAGAGTTGTCTTGGCGTGTTTGAGCGCCCGCTGTTCATCTACCTTTTCGCTGTCAAGGGGAATGATGCCGAGAATGCCCCCCATAGCAGAATATTCGTGGTCTAGACGCTCCAGGATCTCGTTGGCATGCATTAACAGTGTCATATGCGTCTCGTAGGGGCGATATTGCTGGAATGGATGTTTCTCGGGAAACTCTATGCCTGCTGTGTCAAGAGGACAATGCCATTTGGGGCCGTGGGTATCGCTATTGCTCTTCACTAGATTCACGAGCGCATTTAAAGGTTTCTTATGCGCACTATCTTCAGTGTGGTAGTGCTCTTGCAGGTCGTTAAGCCAGTCGAACGCTTGCTCTGCAGCAAAAGGGGCATCTCCGTTTGCTTTCCCTTCATTTGGTGGCTCAAAGGTGCGCCCAAACTGAGCTGGGGCGAGTAGTGATATCAACACAGCTAAGGATTGGGCATGTTGCTTCAAGGCGAGCAGAGTTGGAGCTCTACCGGGAGTCGATAAGTAGGTACAGTTAACGTGCTCGAGCAAGTGGTAGGGAAGCTGAGGGTTGTTATGGATCAGAGCACTGTAATAGGGCTTCGACCAGTGCGTACTCTTGAGAAATCCCCTCATTTTATCATACACCTCCGTTACTTGTGTCGAGCCTGCCACATTTTTATTCCCAAGCTGGTTGGGCCAGCTCCACGTTTGAGTGGCCGCCATCGGATTGGTAGCCATCGTGGTTGTGATACTCTTTAAGCTGTAAACAGGGTTTAGTCGGACGATGGCGGCTCCCACTTGAGCTGAGTGTATGAGATTCGCCTGAACTGAATCTGAGAGAATGAAGAGTCAACTCTACGACGGCAAAGGCACATCCCTATGATCCATTGTCGGTGGTCCTCAAAGGGAGATAAGGCACACTTTAGCTTCCGGAATAGGAATGCTAGGACTACTCAAAGACATTCCCATGCTGGCTGTTAAATGGACAAAGACGTTCTCGTCCTAGAAGACTTGGTTACAGACAGCTCTAACGAATTCCAGTGGGAAATTCTGTGAGAACGTGCGAGACATGGTTCTAATGGGATGCTGCTTGCAACGTCGGCTGTTTCTTTACATTATGCATCACATATTATGTGTAAACAGAAGTTGAAAAACTGTAATAACCTTCAAGATGCAATACAAACTATCCACACAGCTGATTGGTGATACTGGGCTGGATGCGTGGCCCTCTCCGGATCCGGCCACCTCTTGCGCCTTATCAGAACGCAGCCTGAGAGACATTAGAAACGAATAATGCTGACGGACTTTGCGAGCGGGTGAACATTCTTTATTTGACATTGTCTGCTAACGAAACCTGCTTCTATGTCTTGCCAGTCATGATATCAGGCCGCGGAAATAGTGTCCAAGATATTATTCCTTATTGGCTAGGAATGTCCGATAAGGCTTTGAGTATGGCTTATCAGTCTCGCACCTAATTGTGAACCCACCAGTGCTTTCATGGACTTGCTATGTAATGTTGACCTTTTAGATATTCCAGGTGCGCCATTGCACACAATTATCAGATCGCTGTTGTTTGTTTAGTTGATCATGCCTTTGAAATCGAAATCGTGATAGTCATTGCAATCAGCGACGGCTAGCACATGGGTTGCCTCATCCCTGAATCGAGCAGTATTCAGCTCGGCGATGTACAAGGTTGTTAGAGTAGTTATGTCATGACCGTCATTTGGGCTAGTGTTGAGCTGAACTCATCGTCGTTGTTAGCATGCATCTGGCGTGTCGGTGCAACCAAAATGACATATGATGTACAACCCTCTTTACCTACAGATACTAGTACATCAGTAGTAATGATAAACACAACAACACAACTAGTAGGCCGAATTGGATGGAATATGTTCTCATATTGCTAGACTTTAAAGTAATTCGATAGACATAACGGGAATATAGAGTTGGGTTAGGGAACATAAGTTACATATACATAATGCAGGCCGGGTCCGCTAGCAGGGGGGTTTGTTTAGTAGTCTGTAACATGTGCTAAGTAACGACTTATCGTGAGCCGTCGCGATGCCAGCCCCTTTCGCCCAACAGCTCTGCTACTGTATAATAAGCGTCATTCCCGAGAGTGACTCAAGGCAACACGTCTCAAAGATGAACCGTTTCTAGAATAGAGGCGGGTCGGGATTGATGTCATGAACGCCCTCCCCCACGAAAATGGTGATGATGACTGATTGATTGAACCAGATCTGTGTACACGTATCGAAGGCTAGTATTTTAATAGTGCGAGGCGACCAGATCCTTCCCGTTGATCATATACGCCATCTGGCATGCTAGTATCTGTAGATTCGATCACGTTTCACATGCATTACGGCGGACGTATCTCTGTACGCGCCGACAGCAAAATTAACACTTACTAGTTGACGATAGAGATCCAGGAAACACGACTGTCTAACAGCTGACATAGTTCAGGTGGGAAAAAGATGAAGCTGCTCTATCCAAGTAAGGGAAGAAAGAGACGAACAAAATGATTGCCGCTGGTTGACCTATTTCTCAAATGTTTATTAAAGATTCTATTTCCGACATGAACTAAGATCTCATCGATCTCATTTTGATCTTATTATATACATCCACTTGTATGCATATACCTAAGTACCTATCAATTATCCTCATGCCATAAAATTTTCTTTGTTGGCTACAACCACGCTACAACACACTATTGAAATGATCTACAATCTCTTCCGGCGTCACCCATTTATGGGCTATAGCAAGTTTGGCGTAGTACGAATGCTACACTACACTGCATACCTTGGCGTAGATCGGGTCAGACCTCAAAATCTAGCTTGTGATTGGTACTCAACCCAGAGCTACTTCTCTTGCGAAATCTTTTTGCACTCTTCTTTCCAATCAGCCGGCACCTAGTGTAAGGAGAGCCGGGGTTGGAGAAGTCGAGACCGCCAATGTTTCTTGTATAATGACCATTGTATTAAGTGGTACTGCATGCGCTAAGGCATGGGCTTACATAGTACTAGTACCTAAGTACCTACACAGATTGGTACGACATCTTGTCGTAATACAAGGATCGGGGCATTTGCCGGGTTAATCAGCTCAGCCAGGGTGTTATGGGCAGTTCCGTCATTGCTCTCCACCGATGGCTTGGCTCCAAGCTTTAGCTCCAAAGCTCCAGGATCGCAGGTGCCCAAAATCTTGGATTTATTATCGCGACGTGGTACCCAGGTCAAGTTCTTCTGCGGTCCAGACAATCTTGAGGCTTACCGCTCGCTTCTGTTCTGCGTAATCAAGCAGGCCTCCCGGCATTGGCTTTGACAAAAAGCAAGCCACCCCAGATTCTGACTATCACTGACATTTGCGGGAGCATCAATCGGAGGTTGCGCCAGTCAACCCTTATCCGAAACACAACAACGAACACATACCTACGCGGGTAACAGGTAATTACCGTTCATTCTTTTTACTTCGCTCTTCCACCTCATCCCCCCGCTCCATTATCTACCTACAAAATCTGTTCTTACCTTTTTACTCCATGACTACACCCCTAATTATATATGTGTCGATTATATGAGTGCTTGTGAGCCGGCGACGCTGACCGACACTAGAATCACAGAGTCTGTATCGCTTTAATTTTTTTTTGGAGCCTCTCATTTACGGCTGTTGATAATTGCCAAAGTCGACCGTTCTGGTCGTTGTCAACAACATGAGCGGGCAAGGTTCGGCGCGTGATGCGCCGTCCCCGGCGTCCGCATCGAGTATGTCCTGTTCACCCATGGTACACTCTAGGCCAGTACTGATCATTCTACCAATTAGGTCTGTATCTCACACTGGCTCCCGTGGCACTCACAGCTGCTGTGTATATATCCATTTTCTTGGTTCTACGCAAGAGCCAGAGGCGCTTTTATGCCCCCAGAACCTACTTGGGAAGCTTGCGTGAGAAGTGAGTTGAATTGATCCATTCGGCCCATTAGGTTGTATTGCTAACCTGTTCGTGTGCGTAGTGAGAGATCGCCAGCTCTCCCAAACGGCTTAGTGAATTGGTTCGGTGCATTTTGGAAGATATCCGACTACCATCCACTCCAACATCAATCCCTCGATGCCTACCTGTTTCTTCGATTTCTCAAAATCCTGATTGTCATTTGCTTTGTGGGATGCTGTATCACATGGCCTGTTTTATTCCCTGTCAACATCACTGGTGGAGGTGGTCAAAACCAGGTCGACTTACTCTCTTATGCAAACATTGACAAGAACACCCAGTCCAACCGATACTACGCACACGTTTTCATAGCATGGATATTCTACGGATTCGTGATGTATATGGTGGTGCGCGAATCCATCATGTACGTGAACTTGCGACAGGCATTTCTCTTATCACCGATGTACAGCAATCGAATCTCTTCGCGAACCGTACTTTTTGTCTCGGTGCCCGATGATTACCTGGACAAGGCCAGACTGCGGAAAGTGTTCGGAGATTCGGTTAAGAATATTTGGATTGCTGGCGAGACAAAGGAACTTGACGACTTGGTCAAGGAACGCGATAAGGTGGCCATGAAGCTTGAGAAGGCCGAGATTAAATTACTTAAGCTCGCCAATGCCGCACATATCAAAGCGGTCAAGAAAGGTGCCGCCGATGAGAGCGCTGAAGCTCCCGCTGACGCCGAGTCTGGAAGCCTAGCTGCGCGATGGGTTGCGCCCAAGAAGCGACCATCCCACAGACTTGGATTCTTGGGCCTAATCGGTCAGAAGGTAGACACAATTACCTGGTGTCGAACCGAACTCGAACGTCTCATTCCAGCGGTGCGAAAACAACAGGATGCGTATCGCGAGGGAAAATACAAGAAGATCAACAGTGTTTTCGTCGAATTTACGAATCAAGCTGATGCAGAATCTGCGTATCAAGTGCTGGCTCATCACCAGGCATTGCAAATGACTCCTAAATACATCGGCGTGACACCAGGCGAAGTGGTCTGGAGCGCGCTGAAGGTATCGTGGTGGCAAAGAGTGATTCGGAGATTTGCTGTTATCGGATTTATTAGTGCCCTCATCATCTTCTGGGCCATCCCGGTTGCGGTTGTCGGTGCCATTTCCAATATTAGCTATCTGGAGGATATCTTTTTCCTTACTTGGATCAAGTTAATCCCCAAAATAGTTCTGGGTTTGGTACAGGGTCTTCTACCGTCTGTTCTTATGTCTGTCCTCTTGTCCCTTGTCCCAATTGTCATGAGATGTAAGTCATCATTTCACCGCATCTCACAGACCAAAACTAACGCAATACAGTATGTGCAAAACTATCTGGAGAACCAAGTCTGTCGCGCGTTGAACTCTTCACCCAGAATGCCTACTTTGCTTTTCAGGTCATTCAGCTCTTCTTAATTACGACCCTGACTTCCGCTGCGTCGGCAGTGGGGCTTCAGATTTTCGAGAATCCCGCGGCGGCCACAACCCTTTTGGCCCAAAATTTGCCGAAGGCATCGAACTTTTACATTGCTTACTTCATCGTTCAAGGTCTGGGTATTGCCGCTAGTGTGCTCTCTCAGGTAGTTGGCTTCGTCATCTTTACCTTGTTGTACAAATTTCTTTCCGGCACACCTCGAGCGCTATACACTAAATGGGCGAACTTGAGTGCTATCTCCTGGGGTAGCGTCCTCCCGGTGTATACCAACATCGCAGTGATTAGTGAGTATTGCCCCGCGTTCAGAAGCTGTACCCTACGTTGACCATCATGTAGGTATTACATACGCAGGCATAGCACCGTTGATGCTGGGCTTTGCTACTATTGGTATCTCTTTGTTCTACTTGGCATGGAGGTATAAGATCTTCTTCGTCACAGATACCAAGATCGATACCCGCGGTCTCATCTATCCTCGCGCTCTGAAGCAGCTCATCACAGGTGTCTATATTGCCGAACTTAGTATGATCGGCTTGCTCGCAACCTCCGTGGCTATTGGCCCACTTGTGCTGATGATCATATTCCTTGTCTTCACTATTCTTCTGAATATTTCCATCAACAGCGCTATCGACCCACTTCTCTACAATCTGCCAAGAACTTTGGCCGAAGAGGAGGCTGCGCGTAGTAGACACGGATCTATTGAGAACGGCGAAAAGGATGTGGACCATGCCGCGAATCTTCGCAGTGGAGCGACACCCAACACTGTCGGTAATAAGAAACTCGGTTTCTTCACTAAGTTCCTCAAGCCATGGCAGTACTGCGACTATGAGACAATGCGCAAGCTTGTTCCCAATGATGCCTTTGATGTTTATAACCTGTACTCCGAAGAGGTCGAACGTGATGCTTATTATCCGCCATCGGTCACAAGTGCAACACCGCTGCTCTGGATCCCTGAGGATCCCTTGGGCATTTCGAAGCAAGAAGTCCGTGACACCAGCAAGGTCATTCCCATTACCGACGAAGGTTGCACACTCACGGACAAGAACAAGCTTGAGTGGGATACGGAAACTGTCCGCCCACCCGTCTGGGAGGAGAAGATTTACTACTAATTTGGAGTCCGAGCATACACTAGCAAACAATTTTTGGAACCATGAATTGATACGGCTGTATAGAAGGATATTGTATCCACGGCTTGATTATTTGCACGACATAAAATACTATGTCGAAATTATGACTTTTGTTTAATGCAGAAGATACCTTGTGAGAGGATATCTATTTGGAGAGTCTGTTTGATACCCGTTTCACGATGAGGGGCTTGTTTAATGTCTTGTACTCAGATTAATGTAATGACTAGTTGCAACGCAGGTATTAAATGCTACGTACTACTTGACTAAGCTTGCTTTGGGATTTTTGTCGTGAACGTTTTCGTCCCCTAATGACGTACTGATGCAATTGCGAATAGATACGTCCTAGGCGTCTTAAACTATTCCAGTCATAAAATATCAGTCCATCTACACACAATTGCTTTTGAAGTAGATGATTCATATAAGTCACCCCTGATGTTTGATTGTAATTTGCAGTAACAACAAAAGAGGATTCCCTACAAGACTGGCTGTAGATAGTACTTATTATATTCGGTCGGACCTTCGAAGGTTGATGTTCAGCGGTTAGGTACCTAAATAACGAACGCTTCCCCAGCCCCCGTGTGGGTAGGCCTCCGGTACTGGTATAGTCTACCTAAGATAGGTAGCTGAGGGACGTACCCACGGCGGTCTGTTGAGGAGCCTTGCCGGGGGTCCCGCCAATCAAATCGCACTGTCCTACGTAGTAAGTCTCATGACGCCAGTTGCCAAGCACTTACCAGAGCAAGCACCGCCGCCACCTCATATCGCAATCTATCTCTCTACCTAGGTAGCTATCTTATATCTACGTCGTCATCTCACAACCTCTTATTCATTCTGGCATCGATAGGATTCCTCTCTATTAGGCTTCTTTGAACAACTACTCTGAAGCACTCTCTCCTACGAGTCAAGGATACCTAATCGTCGAGCCTTCCTCTGTCCCCGTGACCGTCAAACACATCCTTCGTTGCAAACAGCAACCATGAGGTTCTCCTCCGCTGCCTGTATCGCTGCGCTGTCTGCCGGCAACCTCGTCTCGGCGGGAAGCTGGTTTGGCACGGGCGATGTGAGCGTGAATGATGCTCAAAAGGTTCCCGGCGATTCGCCTCTACAGTTTTGTGATGGGGACCACGACCAGGATACCGTGCACATCGAACACGTCGACCTGTTGCCTAACCCACCTGAGGCGTACGTCACATTCTTCTATTTCTCTATCCGTACCGCTCTTGCATTCGGCTTCTGCAAACGGGACCCCTGCATTTCTTTATTAGAGCATGATGAAGTGGATGATCAGCTAACAGAGCACCCAACGACAGAGGTAGCCCACTTGTTATCCGCGCCACGGGCACCGTCTTCAAGCCTATCGAGAAAGACGCCTACGTCAAATTGGTCGTCAAGTATGGCTTGATCCGTCTAATTAGCACCAGAGCCGACCTGTGCGAGCAGGTTGAGAATGTCGACCTCAAGTGCCCCATCGAGAAGGGTGTGCTATCCATCACCAAGTCTGTTGATATCCCCAAGGAGGTTCCACCAGTATGTTCATTCCCGAGACCGTCTTCTTGTAGTTAGGCGTAGATGCAACCGAAACCCTTAGCTTTTCCGTGTAGATTTGCTGACCTTTGCCGTGATAGGGAACCTACAATGTGTTTGCTGATGTTTATAATGCTGATGACACGCCCATCACCTGCTTGCAGGCTACCGTGACATTTGGAATGAAGAGGAACACCGACGAATCCATCGAGTCAATTGAGGAGGTTGAGGACTTATAAATCCCGTTCCGCGAATGATAACGGGAAGTTGCTCTAGTCGGCGTATGGATTCAAACTGGGGTATCATTTACCAAGACGAATACCCACACCATCCTTACGAACGGGCATGCTTGGTTTCTCTTTCACTCGTTGTCAAGTCTCTAGTTCTACATTGGGCGTTGCAGGAATTATCCAGCATGAAATCACTTTACACGATATCATTGGTTTCACGGCATTGTAAAGCGTTGTGGCTTCAGTTGGTTTGCCACGGGTTGTAATAATGAGTCTCGTACCTCACATACAAAATTAATGTCCTTTACGAATACGCCTCTACCACTCCACCGTGACTTTTGTAAATAGTGCTTATTATATTTCTCTTGAACAATGCACTAATGGGATTCTATGTATGCTAAGTTGGTCTGTTGTTTTGTAATGAGGTTATTATACACCAACTAGGAGAAACCCTGCCGGCTAACCGGTCAAAGGCTAATAGTTGACTGATAACAGCCAGGCAGAAACCGTACCGCTGTGAACTCGCAGCCCCTTTACACTCCTCATAGCTACTCGTACGCCCATTACTCGCCAAACAGGCGCCGCACTCTTCTTAATACACTATCCTTCTCGGGATCATATGGATGCTCTTTACTCGGGATCTCGAGGATGGTCGGGAAGGCGGCTGTGTATGTGTCGATGCGATACCTGATCTTGTCTGCGACCTTGAGGCAAATGTTCCCGTCAGCATGCCGATACTCAGCTCTGCAGGTAGCGAAGCTATTTGTGTATCGAGTGAAGAAAGAGGAGAGTATGGAGGAGATGAAAGACTGACATGTTGATTGATGAGCACAATGCCGATGTCCTTGCGCTGCGTTGTGAAGCTCTCGAACGCGGCCTCGATCGCGGCCGTCTCCGTCTTGCTGTCGACGACCAGGAAGTTCTTCTGCGAGTCTGGGGGGTTCGTGACGTGCTAGGAAGGCGGTCTCGTTAGGTATTCTGTCCCGTGCTCTCTCGTTTCTTCTACAAGGTTCTCCTTGATGGGAGAACTGCGCAGGCGCTGAGTTATGTTGTTGGACTTACGCCAATACCGGCCAGCAGCAGGCCTGTTACCGAGTCCTGAATCATATCGTGTGTTAACTTGGCTGCTTAGACAGCTCATGAACATGCCTCCTCATTGGCACCAAAACGCACCTCGTCCCCGATTACGGCTAGGAACTGCCGGTCCTTGTAGTCTGCTTGAGACGCCGCCATAGTTGGTTCGTGGCTCGGTGTATAGGATTGATCAAGCCGAATGCGGCATGCGATTCCAAGTAGTATGTGACGTCGAACAAGCGGGACCGGTTCGCAGGTCGAGCTTCGGCAACTATACAAGTGTATCCAGATAGGTAGGTTGCAGGGTAGCTTTAGTGCTTTGACCGCTTGAGCCCCGCTATTTCACTCAAAAGGTGCCTTATTTGATAAGGTCCACGGGTATTCACCACATGCAGCTGCCAGGCCCCGCTCCCTTTCTAGCATTCTCATAGCAACCAGGACCCCTGCAATATTTTCTAACTGCTACCTACCTACTAAGCTCATTCCGTCAGCAGAAATCAACATAAAAGTTATTTTGAGATCTTTGTCGACGACCGAAGACGAGGCGAATACGAAGTAGATAGCCGTACTGTGGTCGACTAAGTCGTCAAGCCTGCAGCAAACAACGCTCCCGCCAAAAGCTACATGTGTTTACCTATACAAGCCGTCGCCTAGTAACCGGCCAACATCAGCATCGAAAAGATGCCGCGACTCGTACGGAAGAGGTCGTTCACGGAACGCGTGAAGGCCATGCTAAACCCCATGGATTTCCTTCTGTGGCTTTCCGAAGAGGTCGAGACGCACGAATGGAGCTCCAAGGCCGTCGGTACGCAGCTAGGTCTGGCTATGAACTTTGCTTTCCTGATTGCGCGTGCCAATAGCGGTGGTACCCGCGTCGCGGATCCTGTTTTCGACGATGGTGGCAGCAGTACGGGGTGGTTAGCTTACCTGGTAAGTGGAGGCACGCTCTGACAGCGGTTACAGCTGTGGAAGAGTTGCGCGTTGCTAATGAATGCTTGTGATGATGGCAGATTGGCGCAATCGTTTGGTTCTTGATCGGCTTCTCGGGTATCAACGCCTACTACACTATGTACCGATCGCGCACATATCGACTATTTGAAGCCGACGTCGAAAAGAAGCCGGAATCGCGCTCTGCCCGCCGTGTCCGTGTACAATCATCGCCTGTCTCGTCTTCCCCATTACGGTTGCTGGCGGATGTCATAAGCTCAGAAAGCGCAGAATCGAGAGCGCATCCAGATAGTACGCGCGATGTCTGGGAAATAGCTATGTGGGATCCGCTACCAATTTCCCTGCGCCTATTCTGCTTGTTCAGCCCCGGCCACATCTTTGTCTACATGATGTTTCTGCCTCTGGCGCCACTCGACGCGCGGCCCAGCGTTACCGTTTTCAAATGTCTTGTCCTTCAAGTCATCATGTCCGTCCAGCTTATGCTATTCCAGTCCAGATTCTCACAACAAAACAAGGATTCGTCGGTCATCCAGAAGGAGGTCATGCACGAATACGATACCAAAATTGTCCATCCGCTGATGTACCCAACTGTCAGAGATGCAGGAACCCAATTTTCCAGAGATGACTTTGGTAACGATTCCGACTTTGTCGAAGTCGGTACACCCTCTGTACAGCTTCGTAGGGGTTTCAAGACTCGTCCTAATCCGAACTACACGAAACATGTCGACCCCGATAGTACAGGTCCGAAATACACAAACAGCATAACGAGCCCGGGTTTGTTTACCCCACCTGTGGCCACGAGGCAGGCAGGTCAGTTTGGTGGCGATCTACGAAGCCGAACGTTTTCAGCTAAGCCAATACGAAAAAGTATTCCGGGACCTACACCATTAAGAGAGGGTACAAACCAACCCGTGGCGTATACTTCCACCGGTACAGGTAATGGAGGCTATTTAGGCGTGATGAATCATCCGAACTCACCTCTGAAAAAGGGCCCAAGTCTCGGAGACCTTGAGTTCAGATCTCCCCGCAACAATGGGGAAATGGCTCAGTTGGAACAATACAAGTCGTATCAGAGAGACCGTAGCCCCAGCCCAGTGAAGAGCTCGAGAAAAAGCACAGGGACCGCTTCATCTCTCAACCCCCCGTCTTCTAGTAATTGGGCCCGGCGGCAGGTGTCCTCTTATGAGAGATACCCGTCCATGTTTCAATAGTTGGTGGATGCGAGTCGACATAGACGGATTTGGAGTCGTGGCTAATCGGGATTGAGTTAATCGGGAGCGGGCCGACTACCGCCTTATGGCCAACTTGTCATAGTAGAGTGGCATATGCATTTATGGCGTTTTGGCATTCCATGGTTGGGAGTTTGCTGTATTTTTCCATTACATTTTTTCATGGTTTGGGACGATACTTTTCAAGGGGGCTTCCAACAGCCTAATGGTGTTGCACCTGGCCAAACTGTCTACCTATTAGGTACTACTTGAGTATGATGACGACCGGGGCTATCGGTCAGGTGCTAAACTTTAATCCTTTTCACCTCTGCACTTGCCTTGTATCAGACGCTTCATGCTGTGGATACTTATCATCTTTGCTTGACCGTAAATAACTGCCGTTGGACCTTCCACAGTGTTCCCATCCGGCTGCATATGTGGAAACTGTACAATTCCATTTTACATCTTGTCTTCGGCAGGCACGTTCGCCTCACCGTTATCCCATGAACGCATTATACTTTCCGAAGCAAAGAAGCTTGCCATTAGCCGAGATTTAAGTTTCTGTACGGAATCGGACTTATACAGTGTCGGTAAACAAGATAGGCTTTCTTAACCAAACAACCTCGTCCTCTAAGGCTCCCTACACCTTACGCATGTAGGAATCATTATTAATACCACCACTCGATGCATCTTTGAAGTCTTGTTCCCAAGAACTCCAGACCACGCGGAGGATAGGGTAAATTTGTACCTCTCTACATCTCATTTTTCTGTAGCATCGGATAACCCGAGCCTACCAACCTACCATATTTCTGTTTAGTCGCTTCCATACTATAGACCTTAGATCCTCACGGACACGAGAATGGCCAAGGACATAGCTGTCCACAATGGCCTGCGGCCTGGCAAGCGACGTACATCGCTGTCCGGCTTTTTCAGCAAGATCCTCCCAAGCAACCGTCCTGAGCAAGGTGGTACGGCTCGTGTTCAAGACATGACGGGCGAAACCGACTCAGCGTACGAAGACTTGGGCATGAATCCCAACGAGTTGACTGAATGGAATCTAGCACAAGAGCGGCCAATTGGACTCAAGCCCCCCAGAACAAGCGCTCGAAGTCGGTACCAAAGGGGTCACGGCGGGAGTATGCAGCGACGACGCGCTCGTTCACGTGAGGATACAGGCGAATATTCCCAAGTCCCCCAGCAGACACACAGTTTTGACCTCGCCCGATCACCGAAGCCGCCAGAACCACCAGGTCTCGAGCTCCCTCGCCATACACAGCATGAAAGTGGGCAGCCCAGAACAAGGGAGGAGCTTCAAAACACTCTCAGAATAAAGGAGGACAACAGGAAAAATCGCCGGAGTTTGAAGGAAAGCGGTGACTGGCTCGGTGTACAAGGTGCTGATCCGTGCTCGGGTGAGTTTGCGGTTCTCACACCCACAAGCACACTAAGCTCGGAAATCACTCCGCCTCACACCAAGAAACGATTGGCGGACTTATCACGGAAGCAGCTGTTTGCAAAACTTGCGTACGATCAGGCCAAGTGCGAAGAAGAAACGGAGAGGGAGAAAGCCCTTTTGCGGAAGGCACAGTCGAAGCTTGAGAAGATAGAGAGCGCCAAAGAGGAACTTCGACAACAAAGGGAGTTTCCAACTTGGGTCCAGCACAAGCGGCGCTGGTCCTCTGCCGCTGAGCCCGACTTGAGTCCGATCCCCCAGTCTATGAGGAGTAACGGAATTGAGACCAGTTAGTCTGGTGCAATAACGGTCTCTAATCCCTAGCTGACTGCTTGCTACAGATTCAGATGAGGTTGCGGCGGTGCCCATGCGCAATTTCTCACGCCCATCAAAATCTAGCGGGGGGTCTGTTGCTATAGACCAACCCAAACTCGTTGACATGGTTAACAACTTCGAAAACGCCGAGCCTTCCAAACACGATCGCTGCCGGAGCCCGTCAACAGACACTATAGTTCATAAGTCCCTGACGAATGTGGACTCTCCAGTTACTTCTACAAGGACTCCAAAGATACTTAATCCTTCCGTATTCTTAGACACGAATGATTCACCAGGTCGAATACGGAGAAACGAGAAACCTTTTTTATGGAGGCGCCGCCGCAGGATGACCGATCCTGGGAAGCTGGTCCAACGCTCAAGCTCTACGATGACCCATTCTTCGGCGGGAAAGACAGGGGAAAATCTCGTGTCCGATTTGAGCGCCGAGTCTCCTCCGCCTGTCCCACGGTTGGAAGCAAAGGATCACTTTTCGGATCTACTTATCCCGGACAGCCATCTTCATCTGGTTCCCTACCAAGAGCGAATGGCGATAACGAGGAATTCGTTGGATCCTGTGAAGCGAGAGCCACCCCTGGTAACGTCCAGAAGGCCGATACAGAGCAGCCATAGCGAGGCTCGAAACAAATCGGCCCTCACAGTTGCAACGAACCTATTCGACTATCACAAATCCAAACCCAACCCTCCCCGGAGCGTCTTAGGCATCAACGAAGTTACAGCGACCTCATACCAGTTGAGATTGAAAGGAAACACGAGGACTACACCAAGTTATCAAAGGATAATCCCTCTTCGAAGCTCTTCGGTTCATGGGAGACCGGTACAGGCATCACAGATACGGAATCACGACACCGACCGGACTCAGAACCACATCGACATAGATCTCCTCAAGCACACACCAAGAATCCAAAACCTACGACAGCCAACTACTCAAGAGAGTTCGAGAACGACCTTCCGGACGGATTATACCAACAGCCACGTGACGGAGACCCACGGGAGAGGCCTGGAAGAATTTGCGTCCACACCCACCATCATCATTACTGGCTTCGATCCCAATCCTCGACCCCGATTCGAAGAACCACAGTCGCACATGGGACCTCGGAACAGTATGGAGGGCGTGGCTATAGGCAGCGACGAGTCTTCAGTGACGCCGAGCCCCGAAAGCTGCGAACGGGAACTCTACAGCACCGACGAGGAGAGTACGTCTTCCCGTCACACAACGCCACAGAGAAACTCGCAGAGCTTCGTGCTCGCCCACGAGACAGCCGAAACAGATATTGCGTCAACAAACCTTGCGACATTAGAGATGGGTCCAACGCCTGGGGGTCGGCACCACGAGCTCGATCGAGACCAGAACGCGCAGTTCGGAGCATCAAAAATCCACGAGACCAGCGTCCCGAATTATCCAAAGGCCAGCGAAGTCAGACTGGTTCCTCAGCGTCAAGAGCTCAACGAGTACAGAGAGGCTATGATTCGAGAGGCGGCGAGGATCGCGATACAGAGATCCCGGGCCAGAGAAATAATGCCAATAAGAAGTCGCACACACAGTCGCACGCCAAGTCCTCTCAATCAAAATACCCAGGGTACCATACCCGCCAAGCGCAACAGTGGTGGCGGTGTCATAAAGCATGACATCTCCGTTCTAGATACTGGCTATCTTTTCGAGAAAGAGGCTGAGACGAGGTGTCCTAGAGATATCATGGCAATATCGGGAGATGGGACTAAGAAACCCGGACCCGCTGTGGTTTTTGTCTCCTTTGTGATAGCAGTAGGCATGATCGCGCTGGGCCTCGCGTGTGCGGCGTGGTCCGTGGCTAAGCCGGCGTTCGATACGAGGAGCCAGCTCTGGAGACGCAGACGTAGAGGGGAGAGCAGGTGGGAGGACCACGGCGTCTTTTTCACGGCCGGGACGTTTCTTGTCGTGGCTTCTCTTGTTATTGCGGGTGTGGCGAGAGCGGTGCCTTGGATTGTGCTTCGCTTGTAGGTCTTTGTGAGCTGAGGCGCTGGCTTTGGACGAAGTTTGAGTTGGGCGTATTTTTGTTTGTTCTTGTTGCTTGGGTGGTAGTTTGCATGGATTAGGTTGGTAAGATTTTTTCACGCTTTCGTTTTCGTCGTCGTCTTGGCTGGTTTCTGGAGGAATGTGGGAGTTGTAATTTCGGCATGGGAGTGGAAAAAGGATGGGAGTCATGCCTGGTCAGGTGAGGCGTGGGAGAGTGAATTTGGTGGTGCTGGTGTGAACTGACGGATGAGGAAGGCGCGGCATTGTAATGATAAATATGATTACTTAGTAGTAATATCGGCATTTTGTCTTATGAATCTGTTCTCCTCTTATAGTGTGTGTTGATTGGGTTCGATAGGATCGTGATTTTAGATGATTACTCACAAAAAGAGCGACAAGCCTGTCGGGAACTGATTTAATATCAACCAACGTATTTGATGTGTTCCTCTCCTAACCCTAACACTTGCGGATGAGACTAGTTGGCGAGTAATGGGGAGTTAGGTTTTCGTTTAATAGGATAGTGAAGTGTGATGATAAAAGATGGTGACTAATGTTTCTTGGGTACGAGTTGTATTCGTATTTGAGAGAGCGTATATATTCTGGCTCCTTTGCTGGCATAAAGGGGGAAGTCAATTGGTTCATTTCGATAGGAGTTCAAAGCTCTCAATGGAGGAAGGTAGGAATTCGATGGTACTATAAAACGCAATAGAATTGATCAAGTCGTAAAAGCTTGAGTGACTACGAGGGATATTGCTGTTGGGAATAATAATATGTCATTGTCCCTAATGAGTTGAATTCACATTTTTTTTAATAGTAGTTGCCTTCTACGTATGCCTGGGTGTGATCTTGGAGTCTCTGAGGGATTATTGTAGGTGTGACTGATTAGGTACGATAGAATGTCAAGTTATCGTTGCCAGAAAGAGTCTTTCCACCATCACGTACATGACAAATAACTGATTGTACTTCAGTACACGGTTTGAAGCGATGTCATGTATGAGGCCTTTCAACTTCATTTTATTCCACTGATCTCTTATAGCCTCCTGAGATAGCTATAAGAAATCGAAATAGTTGTGTTGGAGACTGTTTGATCATATTAGGGTTCCAGGGTAGCAGCAACGAACAAGGGGGATATTTCTAAGTATCAGGAGCATATGGAATTTACACAATGTGGCTTTGGTTTCGTACAATTACAAAGATTTGGCTACCTTCTGATAGGTACTTTGGAATGTTTTGGTCTTCCATCTATCAGTTCATTCTATCTACGGGCCACCGATATCGACGCTGTGCCACACGCAAAGGGAAGTTATAAGCCGCAGATAATACTACCGCGGGGATTCGGCATCCAATAGTATGGGACCATGGAATGGGGTACATCCGGTCTGTTGGTTGATTGCCGAATTCGGAACTGAAGCGTTAGAAAATATCTGGCTCGTGGCTGAGACACCTTGGTAGCGCGAGAGCATATGAAATGGATTGTCGTCTTCGATATTGGGGGCACAATTACAACCGGAGTGAGATTATGATGGAAATGCAGCATATATAACACGTCACGGGTTGCCCGCTATTGAATTGGAACTCGGACGTTACATCTTGTCCCGATCGTGGAACCCGAAGCGGCCGTAGTATCGGGGGTTAAACCGGCGAGTTGCTTGCTTGGGCGGCTAGCGCGACTATCGCATTAAAGAAATAAAAGGTATGATGGACGAGCCTTTCTTTACGAAGCACATTCCTTCAGTATGGGTACGCGGCCTTTCTGTTTGCCGAATGAGCTCTTGGAGCATACCACCGTATCTTTCGGCACGTCCTTGAGCACAAGGTAAGCTGTACGACCCCTGCATGGGTTTGATTTCTCGGAGCTTTGGAATTTTAGTCCTTGACGCGGGCTGTTGTTGGGTAGCACTGGTGTGCCAGGCAATGCAGTGTAACCTTTGAGCTCTTGGCTGTAGGCATTCCTCCGTTCGCGTATGTCTCTCTCTGATTTTGGAGATAACGACATTTCCTTGTTGAAGAACCGGTGGCCGATATCGCTTGTTTTTAGAGTTCGCATTGAACATGGCCCAGAACAAGCCGATTTGTTGTCCAAGAAGAGTAAGAGAGACAAGAGTGAGCTGATAACAATGGAGAACATGCAATTATTTTCGTCGTTGGCGAGGTTGGTACACCTATTAGACGTGCGCTTTGCGCGTTAGGTGACAATGCAGCCCCAAACCCCAGTGGAAATTCGTCCTTGTGATAGGTATATCCGGACCACTCTTCTGGGGTACCAAGACGTTAACATACCTATGTAATCAGCAGTCTAGCCCAGAATCGTGGCAGCCTACATGCTACCTAGGTACATCTGAGACACCTTGGAGTTTGTGGCTCCGATTGCCGCTGCGGAGTACCAAAACCAAAATAAAGGAGAGGGAGAAAGAGAGAGACGATCGGAGTGAGGTTGGCAGGGATTTGTGATTTGTAAGGTCTCGAGTAAGGGAAGGGGAATTTTCTCATCGCGTACACTATGCTCCGAATTTTCCAGCCAGTGCTACGAGAAAACCCAATTAGCCCTAGGAGACTGACTACCTACATGTATGTAGGTAGTGATCAGTATGGCCTTCCCATCTCGATTGGCGGGTCGGCGGGCTGGCGGAAGTCTGTGCTTCTCAGAAGATCTTCTCAGCGCTGCTACTACTACGCACAGGATTGCGGTGACGGGCAGCAGCTACCCCTCACGTGCCCTGCCATATGGCTTGGGTACTGGTGTGGTACCCGCCTGGTACTGACTTATGCTTGCTTATGCTTGGCTGCTTGGTATAAACAAGTGGAGACGATGATGGGGTATGCAGCAGGGCCCGCAGCGAATAAATGCGGCTGTGAACTTATGCTCGGGAGCCTGACATCACTTTGCCTCTTGTGGCCTTCCGGTTGGCTCGGTTCGTTGCAAGAACTGGAAACTCGACAATACCTACCTAACTAACTTGTACAGTGTTCTCCAGACAGGCGAGACAGGCAGACAGGTCCAGAGGAACCGTCCCCACAGACGGCGCTTTACTACAGCAGTAGCTTCCCCATTGCACCCAATCTGGTACCGCCAAATTCAAATTCCTAGAAGCTCACATCAGAGAAAGCCGCGCCCCGCGACCGGAGACGCTTTTGCCATCTCCGATCCTCGGCTCTGTATTTTGCTTTTAATTGAGCGTGAGCAGGCTGTTAAAGAAATGGCAGAGATGTCTGCGTTACCAATCATCATAAATAGGGCATTTATATAGGCCATCATCATTGCGACATCTGTCTACATAATCATCTTCAGACACACCTGTACATATTATCATATTTTCACGCCTCCTAGCACCCCTGCTTGCACGTTGCCATTGTGTTACGCCACCTTTGTTTGTGTTTCGTTTTACCTTGACGACCGTCTTTCCTCCCTTGCCAATTTTGATCTCTGTTTTGCTTGATAATAAATCCTTTGGGGCCGCCTCGAAGCCCAACTGGAAAGTTTCAACAACAGCTTGCAGAGCAAAAAAAAAACATACAAAATGCCTATCGCAGACAAAGCGCCGCAGACCTTATATGATAAGGTTCTTGCTGCTCATATCGTCGATGAGAAGCTTGATGGCACAATTCTCCTTTATATCGGTAAGTAGAATTGGTTAATCAATTGTGTTTCGCCAAAAGGAAAAAAGACGTATGGCTAACTTTGTTGTGTGTAGACCGTCATTTAGTCCATGAAGTCACTTCACCGGTATGTGGCCCACGAATGTCACGTTGCAGAGACGATAAAGCTGACGAGGAACATAGCAAGCGTTTGAGGGCCTCAAGAATGCCGGGCGGAGTGTGAGGAGAACAGATTGCACTCTTGCTACTACGGATCACGTACGTTTGTTTGCCTTCTCTTGTTGATGTCACTGATATGCACGAATGGGCTTTGCCGACAATAAGCGCGTACGGATGCTGATTTGACTTTCCGCTATAGAATGTCCCCACTAAATCCCGAAAGGGCATCAAGGACATCGCCACCTTCGTCGAGGAGGAGGATTCGCGGTTGCAGTGCCTCACCCTTGAAGAAAATGTCAAGGAGTTCGGTATCACGTATTTTGGACTCGGCGACAAACGTCAAGGCATTGTCCATGTCATCGGCCCTGAGCAGGGCTTCACTCTCCCGGGCACCACGCTTGTGTGTGGTGACAGCCACACTTCCACCCATGGCGCCTTCGGTTGCTTTGCGACTGGTATCGGCACCAGTGAGGTCGAACACGTTCTGGCCACTCAATGTCTCATCACCAAGAGGAATAAGAATATGAGGATACAAGTTGAGGGCGAGCTTGCTCCGGGCGTTAGTTCGAAGGATGTCGTACTCCACGCCATCGGCTTGATTGGTACCGCTGGCGGTACTGGCTGTGTCATCGAGTTCTGCGGCTCCGTCATTCGCAGCTTAAGTATGGAAGCTCGTATGTCCATCTGCAATATGTCTATCGAGGGTGGTGCTAGAGCTGGCATGGTCGCACCCGACGAGATCACTTTCGAATACCTCAAGGGCAGGCCCCTTGCTCCCCCTCCAGATTCGCCCGAGTGGGATCGTGCCGTTTCATATTGGAAGAGTCTCAAGTCCGATCCAGGTGCGAAGTACGACATCGACGTTCAAATCGATGCCAAGGATATTGTTCCGACTGTGACTTGGGGCACTAGCCCCGAGGACGTCGTGCCTATCACCGGACTGGTACCGGACCCTGAAAGCTTCCAGACGGATGCTAAGAAGCAGAGCGGCCGGAGGATGCTTGAATATATGGGGTTGACACCAGGGACCCCCATGGAGGACATTCCGATCGACAAGGTTTTTATTGGTTCTTGTACGAATTCGCGAATCGAGGATCTACGCGCCGCGGCTGAGGTAGTCAAGGGCAAAAAGATTGCACCCAATGTCACTCGAGCCATGGTCGTTCCCGGTTCTGGAATAATTAAGGAGCAAGCTGAAGCGGAAGGCCTAGATAAGATTTTCCTCGATGCAGGTTTCGAATGGAGAGAAGCAGGATGCAGTATGTGTCTCGGCATGAACCCCGACATTCTTTCGCCTAAGGAAAGGTGTGCAAGCACGAGCAACCGAAACTTTGAAGGGAGGCAAGGTGCCTTGGGCAGGACCCATCTCATGTCTCCGGTAATGGCTGCCGCTGCCGGTATCGCGGGAAAACTGGCCGATGTCCGGAAATTCACCAATTACAAAGCAAGCCCACACGTCGAAGCATTCAAAGCCTCTGCGTCATCAACTAAACCACTCGTTGACGAGAGCCTCGAGAATGGCGATTTACTAGCTAAAGATAAACTTGCCGATCAACCGGAAGACAGCTCGGTCACTGCTGAAGACTTAGTCACGGAAGCTGTTGGCTCACAAGGTCTACCTAAATTCGATTTGCACAAGGGTATTGCCGCACCGATGGATCGCACCAACGTCGATACCGATGCTATCATTCCTAAGCAATTTCTCAAGACGATCAAGCGCACGGGGCTTGGTTCGGCCCTCTTTAACGCATGGAGGTACAATGACGACGGTTCGCCCAATCCCGACTTTGTCCTGAACCAGGAACCATATACGAAGGCGAAAACCCTCGTAGTCACTGGCCCCAATTTTGGCTGCGGAAGCTCTCGTGAACATGCTCCTTGGGCTCTGAACGATTTTGGTATCCGATGCATTATCGCCCCGTCTTTTGCCGACATTTTCTTCAACAATACATTCAAGAACGGCATGTTGCCCATCGCCATCACAAACGCAGATGATCTTGAAAAGATCGCAGCAGAGGCCAGAGCTGGTAAAGAGATTGAGGTTGATCTACCGAACCAGGAAATCCGCGACGCGAGCGGCAACGTAATTTGCAAGTTTGACGTGGAAGATTTCAGAAAACATTGTCTAATCAACGGTCTTGATGATATCGGTCTTACTCTGCAGCTCGAGGATAAGATCACAGAGCACGAGAAGAAGGTCTCGCAGATCACGCCTTGGATCGATGGCACAGCGTATCTCCGCAGGAAAGGTGGCAAGTTACCCGTTAAGGCTGCGAAGGTTGCCATGTCGAATCGTGGACAGGAACTTAAGGACCCTATCGATTGGTAATATGACTGGTACATATGAAACAAAAGGAACTTGGAGTTAATTCACGGCAAGGAAGTCGAAAAACGGGGGTTTCGAGGCGTTGATGCTAATCTAGCTGAGATCTTTAATGCTCACCCGCTACGTTTAATTGGTAGTGTGAATGAAACGATATCACGTTTTAGGGGCGTCGGTTCTATTGACGGTCTAACCCCGCAATCTCTATCTTCTAATCCCACCTTTGGCTTGCCTGAAATTGTGAACTGAGAATTTTGGAATGCCTTGAAATGTAAAATGTATAATAATGGAACTAAGTGCGGTGGCGGTCGACAAGCGACGGCGAAGTTGAGTTATGTTGCTCCATGGCGCAGGCTTTCCTTGAGGCATGTTGAGATGGAACTGGAAACTACACCTTATTCCATACCTTACGTCAATAACACAGCCCACAGAGCTACATTTCCAGCTAAACCAGTAACAAAACATACTGTAGTTTATAGCGTCTGATCAGCATTAGATATCATCAGGATCAGCGAACGGCGACGACTGACGAGCCTTGATTGATATAGACCCCCGCAGATGACAGGACGAGGCACACCTGAGGAATTCAAGGATGATCTTTGAGGTGCAGCCAGCGTCAGCTTGCGTAGCACTCTTGATAACAGCCATTTATGCGATTGGACCTCCTTTTGGTTCTGAATAAGCAACCCTGGCTGGAATTGGTAGATGGAACACAACTGGTAATAAAAGACCGTCAAAATGGTGTAACCATTACGCTTTGTGAAACCATTTACTGAAGACGATCTATATGAATGGTGCGCCGCCGCGAGGGTTTTGTTTTTCCTCGCGAATTTCACATACCATACGAGTCTTCTTTACGAGTCTGCCGTCGATATCGTCATCAAGTTTTGTCTCCCCTGATTTGACCTAGAAATGCCGTATCTCACAGTAAAGGACGGCGCGGAGATTTTCTACAAGGACTGGGGAAGAAAAGAAGGACCGGCCGTGGTCTTCAGCCACGGCTGGCCTCTCAGTTCAGACAATTGGGAGGGTCAGATGTTCTTCCTCGCCAACAAGGGATACCGGGTCGTCGCTCACGACCGACGCGGTCACGGACGGTCTAGTCAGCCGTGGGAAGGCAACGATATAGATACCTGGGCGGATGATCTTCTGCAGCTCATTGAACATCTCGACTTGAAGGATGTTATGCTGGTAGGACATAGTACTGGCGGTGGTGAGATTGTGCGCTTCTGTGGTCGACGTAAGTTATGAATGAGTCTCGTTGAGTTTGCTGAACCTATGTGCATGGCGTGTCGTCCATATAGGCTCAACTGGCTGACACTTCTCTCCCTTTCAAGATGGGACGGGTCGAGTTAAGAAGGCCGTGATAATCAGCGGGACGCCACCATTGCTTGTGCAAACAGCCAAGTTCCCAGACGGTGTGCCGATGGAGGTCTTCGACGGCTTTAGGGATGCCATGCTCAAGGACCGAGCGCAGTTCTTCCTCGATGTGCCGACCGGGCCATTCTTCGGTTTCAATCGTCCAGGGGCCAAGACGAGTCAGGGTCTCATCAACAGTTGGTTTCAGCAGGGCATGCAATCTGGGCTCAAGGCGGTCTACGACTGCCTGAGGAGTTGGGAAGTCGATCTGAGCGGAGATCTGGAGAGTATGGACATTCCCGTCCTCGTGATTCAGGGCGACGATGATCAGGTTGTGCCTGTCAAGGCTGGCGCGCTTGCCACCATGAAGTTTCTCAAGAACGGGAAGCTGAAGATTTACCCCGGAGGCGCGCATGCTCTGCCTAATACTGAAGTGGATGGTATTAATGAAGATTTACTGAAGTTTTTGAAGGAATAGTATATATATCTCACAAGATAACCTTCCGCTTAGGGTTGGAATCTTGGACCAGATCTATAAACTCGCTTGTCAGTTGCTTCAAAATTTTGATAAAGATTACATGTTTCTGCTGCGGTTGAGACCGCAAGCAGAAAAGTGCGATAGCGTCCTGCTTAGTAGCGTGACGGAACAGTTCTATGATGGCTTCATATTTAAGACGCATGATCTTATAGCCTGCTTTGATAGAGATACTGTAGTCAATCAATGGAGTTAAGATTAACAAGGTAGATGATTAGCTTATTATAATGAAGCAGGCGTATTATGTCGCTTCAAAACCTTTCCCTTCTCATTATTCCATGCCTAACGTTGGGTGTCTGCTTCGTGACTACGTGATGCAAGGAATCTCTGACCGTAAAACCAGGCCAAAATTCTTATTGCCTTAAAAAAGATCCTTAATAAAGAATACAATAACAGCCATGCCTTCAAGTATTACTTGGCGGGTGAACGGCTGGTACTCTAGGTCCAAAATATCATCCCGCGCCCAGCTTCTCCATAAACCCACCCGGGGCCGGTGGTCTGCTTGAGCTAGGTTCTATCATCGCCGACATTAAGAACGCGGACGAGCCAGCCATCTATGAACGCTGCCGCGTTCCAATCCCGCACTCTTTTGCAGTTACCAGAATGGGTTCACAGCCACGCAGGAGAAATTGAGATCTGGGGAGTACGGCATCGTAGCGAAACTCGCGGGGTCAGAGGGAATAGTTGGTGAGCTTCTACGGATCTATGAGAGAAGTGTTGAGGACGGGTGTAGTGTGCGGAGAATCGACACAATCTACTTTACCCCCGGAGTACATCCAGGAGAGCATTGGAAAGGCAGGCGTGAAAGACTATGCTGAGGGAAGTGGATGCAATCCTGGTTATTATAGTAAGTGCTCTCCGGTTGACAACTTCGTCAGTTTGGCTATGTGTTGTCCATCCATAAGTGAGAAGTATTTCATTGTTATCAGTCTTTACCTGCAGTGCACCAAAGCACAATGACTTACTCAATTTCTCGTGGTAACGGGGCTGAAAACAGCGAGGGGCCTGAGTGTCAAAATAACGAAGGCCCAAAAAGCGGGCATAACCATTGAAGTAGGCGTTAATTTTACTTGACTGGGATACCGTTGAAGGTTGGACCAAAGTTCTGCATGAGAAAAGGAGACGAGGAACCAGATGGGATTTGACGATTCTACAAACTTCGTTGCTGGGATCCGGGTTCGTAAATTAGTGTATAAGAAGCATTGGTTGATCTGAGTTTCCGGCGCGCTTGCTTTTTAGGAATATAATAAGGGGGCTATGATGGTCGATGATAATAGTACGAATAACTGGCAGGAAGATGATGTTCTAGATCTGAGAGAAGAAGAAGGCCACGTTGTGGAGTGGGAGGTTGAGCTTGTTAGTGATAAGGAAATCTAGATGGGTTGGATCTTGTGAGAATCTAAGAAGTTTGTCAATAATTTAGTAAATTGTCGAAACTTCGGATCTTAAGAGTGATCTCAATGTATGAAATGAATTAGGCGAGATAAGATATCCAAGAAATTTGACTGTCTTGAAAATGGATCATTTCACCTCAGTGGTTTTTCTTAACGCCGAAAACCAAAAGGGCGCTGCCTATTAGGCCCTCAGATCCAACTAGCGTAGTTGAAAATTCTTATTCATGGTAGTATAGCGGTGCAAAGCAGCAGTCACAACACCTCGTCCGGGCATCAAGTGTAATCGCCTGCTCCAGCGTCACACCAGGATAATAACCCTGGTGATTTGACAAGTTAGGAAGATAGATAATTCCTAGATGGTTTTCCGAAACTAGAAATCGGCTTATCTATTGAAGTGGCTCGGTTGAACTTACCTACCCCTGAACCCTAGCTAAGGAGGTAATACAACTTCCTTACTTATGTACGCTAGTTATCATCTGTTAATTGAATGGTAAAATACTTGATCAAATAGAAAGCGCCTGGATTGAACAGGTATTGTAGAAAATCAACGAAAATCTATCGGAATACTAAAGAAATGGACTTGGTGTGAATTAGGTGGCTAAGGTTCTTGAATCCTGCCCCTGGTGAGACCCCTTACTGCTCCCCCTCTCCCCTATATCGTACATGAAAACAAGCCCCTTTTTTCAATTAGCTCTGTCAGTTGTTTGTCGTCCGCACTACTTCACTATATAAACTTGTTGAAAACACACAGCGTGAAGTAAAATATTAATAAACAGATACCTAATTCTAGAATGCATGCGCTGGAGGAGTCAATACTCCAGTCACTCGATTTTATATTCAAAGTTTTCATCGTTTTTCGCTCAAGTATTCTCTCGTAGCTACGAGGTTGATTCTATACTCTGGCCATGAAATCTTCCGACGACACGCCAGCACTGCTTAGATCATGTATGCTTCCAAGGTGTTAAAACTAGCCCTGTAAATACTGACGTGCAGATAATTAACAGCATTAATTACATGCCACTCCTGCCATTGTCTCGCCATCTGCCAACAACTGCCTTAAAACTGCGCTCTAACTGTGCTGTTCCTTAGAAAGGATTTCACTCAATTGTCCTTATCTGAGGTGCCAGGGGTGGAAGGGAAATGCGCTCTCTGATATAGTATCACTACTACCCCCATCTTCCCCCTTTCTCTGGTTCTAGACTCGACAGAGCGCCCACTATCGAAAGAAGAAATTCTGGCTAGAATAGATAGTATAGTCTCTATCATTTTATTCTGCGTTGTACCATTATCGAAAAGACAGGAAGCTTCCAGCTCTGGACCTTCCATTCTAGTATACTGCTATTTCGCAGAAGGGCTCTGCGGCCGTTTCGTGGCTTTATCAGCAATAAAATAGGGGTTCTCGATTTGGCGCTGCCGTAAATTAACATCCCGCCAATTCTTGTATTCAGAGTTGCAACCCGGGAACTGGCACTTATAAATCATGGGCGGGTTAGTCGAATGTTGCATTTTCATACGTTTCGCCATGCTGCCCTTGAACCGTTGAGGATGACCTTGCGGTCTAAAACCACAAATCTCACAGCGTTTGATTGCCTCTACTTTTTGATCAGACAAAGCTAGTGTGAAAGAGCTGGAAGCTTCATTCCCCTCACCTTGGGCATGGGATGGTAGAGTGAACCTGTAAGAACTAGAGACTGAGATATCTGGCGGGGCGTCTGACAATGGAGCTTATGAGACTGTGTTAGACTCCCTGGAAGTCTCAAAGGGAATAACTGTAGCACAACGTGTAGAGACAAAATAGCACAAAATGGTTTAAGTTAAAGCTGCCAAGGAACTGGACGTCATAGTTGTAATGCTCACTTTAATAGCACCAAAGCTGCTCACTCTACGGACTATTGTAATTGTACCATATGGTTTGCTCCTTGTCTACCGATCGACGTGCCGCTTCTGATTACATCCTGCCACTGGTTTTCTGGCCATATCTCTATCTACTCGTCGTCCTGGGCATCGACCTCCGTCGTCTTCCACTTGCGAGCCGGGACTTTACGATTGAATAAGATGTCGATTTCACGGTAGGATCGACCCCGCATCTCAGGCAACCAAAAGTATGCCACGACGAGGCAGAACAAACCAGTGCCACCCCAAACGTAACCACACCTGCCGCCGAGGTTTGCGCCCTACGGTATGTTAGCACTTGTCACCACAAGACTCGGAGGGGAGATAGTCCTACCGTCGGGTTGAGCAGATAACTGGACAAGAAGATAAGAGGAATCTCAACGATATAGTACGAAGCACGTCCAATTCCAGTCGTGAGAGGTCTAAGGCGGATAGATGAGGTTTCTCCAATAATGACCCACGAAGCGGGTGCCGGTCCCAAGGTAAATAAGACGGAAATGATAAGGCCTAAGCTGGCTTGCGCATTAGAGGCTGCGACAGAGACGCCGACGGAGCCCGCAATACCAAGGGCAATTAGTAGGATGACGTTGAAGAACGAGCCCCAGAGGTAGATGGTACGTCGGCCAAGGTACGAGGTGAGGATCCAAGAAAGCATAACGAAGATTGCTTGTAGACCGGAAGTGATAAGACCTAGAGCGAATGCAGTGTTGACCGCCACGCCGGCCTCTGTGCGTGTATTAGCATACATGTTCACTGAAACTCTGCGGAGGATAACTTACGCTCGAAGAAGAACACGGCCTGATTGGCGATAAGGTTACCAGTAAGATTTTGTGCTGCGTAGGCACCGCACACAATGAGGGTGCGGTAGCGGTCAACGCCTTTAAAGAGTTCGAAGTAGCTGGGCTCCTTTTCGGACTTCTCCATTTCGATGACACGGCGCATCATAGCTACGGACTCGCTTATTTTTTGATCCGTTAGTCTCGACCTGCGTCCAAGACGCCCAACCGAATGTGCTGCGTCTTCGAGGCGGCCCTTTCGAACTAGCCACCAGGGCGATTCGGGTGCTATGAAAATAAGGATAGCGAGTGGGGTTGGGAATAACCACTGGAGTGCAATGGGAATCCTGTCCATTTTCGTCAGCAAAAGAACGACCTGCTTTCAATACGGATGAGCACATACTTGAAGGCACTATCGTTGTTAACAGGGTTGTAAACATAGGTGACAGCACCAACGATGATACTACCAAACGCCCAAAACATCTGCAGCATCTGAGTAGCAGGAGCTCGTAGCTTGATCGGTACGATCTCACTACAGTATGCGGGCGCGTTGGCAATGAAGATGCCCCAGGGCAAGCCCTCGAGGATCTGGGACGCAAAGATGACTGGCAATGATTCGGCAAAGTAAAACACGAAGATGAAGGCGTTCAAAAACATGAGGGCGGTGAAAGTCGCCCAACGGTACCCGATACGGCTGGTGATGGGACCAGCGAGGAATACGCCGATAAGGGCACCGAGCTGTCCAGACACTTGAAGGGCAGACTGCCATGCAGTCCCGATGACCTTGTGACCGGTTGCGGCATCGAATTCACCGTATTTTTCCCGAAACGCGGGTAGGGCGATGAAGTTACCGCAGAGGAAAACATCGTAAGACTCCATAATCTAAAATGGCATTAGCTGTGATTCCTCGTCCGGGAAAGTCTAAATGAAGAAGGGCAATTGTAGCTCACAATGGTGGAAGACATGACAAACGCCCAAAGGGTAGCCATAGGATACGCTTTGACGGCCTCTAACACTCCCATGTTATGCTCAGCGTTCTCTGCCTCGACGGCACCAGCCTTGTAATCGGCGACGCGAGCCTTTTCGTCAAGGTCGTATGCATGTTCGTGTTGGGAGACGCCATGCTCGGCCTTGACATCTTGGTCATTGCGAAAATCCGTAGTTGCCTCAACGGCCTTGGTTGACGACATCTTGAATTGCTGGCGATGTTGTCGTGTTACTGGAATGGAAAACAAGACGCCAAGCCAGCTGAAATAAATGAATAGGGGAACGGGGGAGATCAGGTCCCTTTATTAGATCTGCAGATCCTGCCCAAGCATTCTAGATGATGGGTACCCTCGGTTCCTTGAATAGGTACTACGATGCGCGTGATTCATGGATCATGTCTTGCACCTGGGTAAGCTTATGTCCAACACGTGAGAATGATTCGTTGCGCATATGGGTGAGACCCCGCGCGAAGGCCCGAATGCGGGGAGACCGTGACCAAGGCAGGAAGGCTAGGTAGCATTTAGCACCATCTCCGCTCTCAGGCCTGTTAGCAACGGAGAATCTACTAAGTAGGTACTTGATATTATACCGTTACACCGCTCAAGCGAGGCTTACGATATCCTCGTTGAATTTGCCACGGAGCTCTTCTTACATATAGAGACATGTCTACAGAAATTATCTTAAACAAAGCGATATCAATCAAAAACCACCTAAAACGAAAGCGTCTCGACTATCGAGTTCGTGTCAAAGGACGAGATTGGACCGGGCTTACATCTGGGGTGGCTCGGTGAGCGTGGAGAGAACATCCCCAGACTTGTTTGTTCCCCGGACCCCCGGACGAAGTCCCCCAGACTAGCTAGATAGTTGCTGGACCAGGTTTTTCGCATAAGTTTATACCGAGTTACCGACAGACTGTTCTCTGGCTGGCGGCCCTAGACCCTAATTAGACAAGAGCCGGATCCTTCCTCGCGCTAGTGGAACAAGCAATCAGGTAAGCTTTGTTAATTGTCTTGGTTCTCTCTTGGTGACACGGTTAAAAGATGACGATGGCGTTGGTCATGGCATCACGAGGGTAAGCAGAAGAGCAAACAACAGGCGGCTACGGAAATTTCCCAGCAAGTCGGTGATAGCATTTCCCATGCCATGGTAGTCCTAGACGCCCAAGGTAAGACTGAACATTCCAACAGCTATAAGTAGAAGGCGGTTGAGGTGGGCAGAATAGATATCATGCCATTAAGCGGACAAATAACAGAGTAGAATCAATTCCTACGCAGGCGTTAGTGCCAGACTTTGTCTCTTCTTTTGGGATTAGAAGGGCTCAGAGGGCCCGCCGTAAAGCCACAAGACGGCTTTCCTACCGAGGCTTAACAAAGGGACTCCTAATTGGTTGAATACACTAAATGTGACGTCGAATCTGTCTTTCCAACGGTCGCCATGGGTCGCTCTAGTTCGTATTCACGGCTAGTTATCTTTGGATACTAGAGACTGATTGGCCCAAGTCTGTGGGCACTTCTTTAGTCCTATTTGGGAAATTCGCTCGCCGCGTTCTTAAAGGTTCACGGGCTCGATTCGATTCACATATAATTCGTACTAAAGCAGTGTAAGTGGTCTACTTGCGTGGCAAATCACTTACTAGGGGTCAAATTTCACGTGATTTGTGGCCATTCGAACATTTAAGCGCCTACTCATTTATACTCAAACGTCAAGATTATCATAAAGGAAAGTCGTGTGAAGGAATAAGGCAAGCACAGTCTAAAGAGAGCTGCGTTTCGCCGAGAACCCGTGAATCACGACTGTGGTACGTGTCTAGCCTACTCAGCTCTAAAGTTGTGCAACTCAATAAAACCACGCAAATTGGAAAACCATACAATGATTATGTCTCATCAACTACCAGGCTGGCCAGCTATCAATGAGCAGGAAACTGCGCAAACGATTTAGAATTAGCATTCTAGGCTGATTCTCGGTAAAAAGAAGTCCTGGGTTACACAGCGTCATGGTCAACTGAATCTGCATATAATCGCTAATAGGCTCGCAATCCATTCGATGCCATTACCTATCTGCATGGTCTTGGCCGACGAAACTGTTGCTTCGCCAATCCTAATCATACAATATGCACTCTGTCATCCTCACGGTCACCAATAGTGACACCAAACTGGTCAACTCCGATATCCAACATGCTGATGCAATGGAACATCACAAGGGAGAATAGCACTTTTAGCTGCCATCGAACTCAATTCACGGACCTAGGGTGCATATTGCAACACATGACGCCCAAACAGTGAGGGCGATCCCCAAATTGACAAATACCTAGAGATCGCGATAACTCATCAATGGTCTGCACGAATCGGCTCTCCTGCAAGGTCAATCCACGTGTCAATCACCCGCTCGTACGATTAGCTGAGCCTTCTCTAAAAAGGTTTTCGCTCGAGAAGAAAAGCCATAAGGCAAAGATAGTTTTGTGAAAGCCTTATGACAGATTATCTTGGGTAGTATCTCTTACTCCTTGCCTAGCTGAACTCGCACTTCTACTCTGAATCAAACAGGTTATGGAACAAGGCTTTGGCACTTGCCCAATTATGGCAGGGATGAGCTTAGATAGTGTCACGGTTTCTACTGCAGATGATACCAGAAACGACTAAGATCATTACATGAGCAGGAAAATAGGTAATATCTACTGTATGCTAGATAGTAGAGTTCGCGTGGCTTACCATATAGGCTGGTTGTTGGCCTGTGAGGTAGTCTATAGCCGCGACAGATAGGATTACATCTCCGATAAAGTTATCTAGTTGTCTTGATTCTTGTGTGAATATTGATAGATACATGATGGCAGGAAAAACCATTGCTACCCTTGACGATACAGGGAATCAGATCCCCAGGCCAAAGAGGGGTAAGGTTGGAACATCCGACTGTCATTGGATATACAGAATATACAGAACACCGATCATTAATTGCACTTCCCATTGATTGACTCGCTTATATTTGACAGTATCGCACGCATATACATACCTATGAATCCGTAAAATCTGTAACCCCTTGGTAAGTAAGTCCGCAATTGGCTATTCACGTTATCTACTGCGGCCGAATACCCCTGTGCCCGGATTCCGACCGCCCTTGTCGGCGGAGGACTCAAGATCTAACAAGCACGTATCGTAGGCTATTGATCATGGGTTTAAGTGCTAGAGACCCCGAGCAGGAATTCCATATATATACGAATGGAATTTGGTAAAAGTACAAGACAGAGTTTTAGAATGGCCCCATTCGGAATTTACGTAGCAAATGCCGTCAGGCATTCAGCATTGCTCTAGCGGGGCGGTCTCCTCGTTACTGGACGGCCATTCATTATAGTGATGTAGATGGTGGGAAACGTAGTATTGCAGTTCTTACGACGGGAAAGCTCCGGTTCAGGGCGACTGGAGTCTCAACATAGCCATGGAGAGACTGGTGAAGTCGCCATTCATCACTGCGTCATAACCTGCCATCTCCATCGCTGTCTTGTAGCTCAGCAACTATGAGAGAGGAATTTGCTTTTCTAACGCGGTGACGTTACTTGCCAACAGTATATATACTGTACTCGTGTAATTGCTCGAATTGAGAGAGTATTTTACCCCGGTGTCCCCGAGTGGATCACCACGAGGGACATGATACTTTCAACCTTTGACATGGTTATATAAGACCTATGCTTACGGATCTAATATACTCAGTTTATCTATATCTACTAAAGAAAATAAGTAAACTGGTGGAATAAGCGGAATACAACACGAACAAAAGGGATCGTCGCAACCTATCGCTCTTAAGCTGTCAGGCAGACCTAACAAAATGGTATGAATCCATCACACTAGAATGAACAACCTTTTTTCTTCGCCGACTGTCATGTTGGCATATCAGCTCTAATGTTTAACGTTTCCCACGTCTGAATTCGCGAGGGGGCCAAGTAGCTAAGCAAGAAATCTTATAAGAGATCAGTTTGACTTGCTGTCAGGTACTAAGTACACAGGAGGCTAGTAGGGTCCTGTGAGTGGGGATACAGTAGATATTTGGCTATATAAGAGTCTGAGGCTCCCCCAATTAGTTGGGAGAGACTCAGGAATCAATGACATAGAGTTCTAACCCCTACCTTCGACCTAACTGCGACCTACTGGTAGCTTAGCTTCACTCTAGATACAACCAATATCCTGACACTTGCACTAATTCCAAGTGGTATTCTGCTTTGATTGCCCATATATAGCCGTTGTTATGGATGAATGGACCCGTACCACCGATGATATTGCACAGGATCGTTTGTTCATCTTCGAAAGCAGTCAGTCCAATATTGTTTACAAATTATAGTTTATATACTAAAAGACAGATTTCTAAGATATCTTAACAACATGTAGGACGCCGAGTTTCCGATTTGACGTCTATGTTCCACATAATACGTACCCACCTAAACATAAGATGGAAGGGTACGATCAGAGCTGATGACAGATTTCATCAACCCAAGATAGTTCAGGTTGAGATCACTATCTGCGTAGAGATCTTGCTGTATCCAGAAGGACTGGACTTGTGCTCGGAACGTTTCCATTCTACGTCCGTAACCCTTCTGGTCTGTCCGGTCAATCAAATTCAAAATGGCAATTCTTTGCTCATCTGTACGCGCTTCGCACGCTATGATCAAGAGCGGGAAGAAATGACGGCAGTAACAATGCTTGACTGGTCCAGCGAATTGTCCGTTCACCAAATAGTCTAGATTCGCGGTCGGTTCTAATGGATTCTGCGAAGCGCGAGCGAGATAAACTCGTGTAGCTACCTGATAGCTAGAAAACTCAGAGTTAGTTACCATTTTGAAAGATGGTATCTTGGCTTCGATATGCAACCTCGTGCTCTGAAAACTGCTAAAATAAGAAGAAAATAGTTCCAAGAGTTCCTTACAGCTGCACCGTGAAATCGAAATCATCTCTGGAGTCATCTGAATCCAGAGTTGGATATGTTGCGGGCGGTAAGTTATCGACTCTCCATTCTAGAGCCCTGAGGCGATCTATATACTCAACAGTGTTGCATCTCGGATCGCTCGGATCTAGTAACACGTCGCATATTTCGGAAAGTATATTTAAAACTGCATGGGTGGGGTTCTGGAGTGCTTTTAGATTAGCAGAGGCCGACAATAGACTTATCGATTTGCATACTTTGCTGTTTTCCGTCAAAAGCGAACCATGGGTGCTTTGAGGAACGGAACGACTTTTTGTTTCGGTAGGCTGCACAGTTGGGTACTGTTGCTTCCAGTGAAACAGGGTGAACCGAGACATTGAATCATGATAGTGGACCCAATCCAGAAGCTTTCTAACGACACGAGAATCCTGCCTGTCGCCCAATTGAGCACCTTTTATGACTTCCATAGCTCCTCGAATATACCAAAGCCATTCGCCGGAGTTATCGGATGGTAGGAGGATCTGTAAAGGAATCATAAGCCAGAGTAATCTGTGATTGGACCGAACGCCCCTAATCTACTCACTTCAAAAGAGCACAGAAGCATGCAGGCAGCGACATGTTGAGCAGCTTCAACCAACCCTTGGGAAACCTCTTTTGCAGAAGCAGAAAGAGCCCCGAGGGCGGCGATCTTTAGTGACATGGTCTTGTGATGAAGCCCGCTGCGATGGAGGGAAGAAAAGGCAAGTAATGCGTGTAAAAGTGCGCACCTTGACACTGTATCGCGGGTGAAGACCATTGGAATAATCACATCACGTATGTGTGACATAGTTGGACTGAATGTACCCAACGACTCGTGAGCAGCATCGCGGACTAAGGCCCCGATTACATGAGCTGACTGTCCTCTATATCTAAACGCACTGATGTATACTTACAATAATGTATCAACTCCATCTGCGTCACTTCCGACTGAGGTTGACGCCATAGTTTTACACTGGGTAGACCTGGGCTCAAAGCTTCCAGTGTAACGGGACGGGACAGATGACTATAGAATTCAATGTCTTGGGATATCGTATTTATGAAGGGATTGCTGTTCAGGTGCTGCTTCCGTATTTGAGTGCGGTCCACCGGTAAAACTGATACAATGGCACGCTTCTTGTCGTTTTCTCTTGGCCATGACAGCCGGTGTCCGTACCCTTCGCAGGGCCGCCGAGCTTGCACGCATCTACGGCAATTTGGCACACCCTGGTCGCATTGGACTTTTCGACCTGGAGTCTTGTTAGTCAGGTTTTCAAGAAAAGGCCCGATATTCAAGCAGATACAATTACTAACGTTTACATGTCCAACAGCCCCGCCTCGATTTATTGGTAGAGCTGGATGACATATTGGCAACTACTTTATGCTGCGCCGTTGATCCTCGATGAGGATGGAAAATCGGAAATAGGAAAAAGCCGCAATTCGGGTTCGATGAATGCTTAAAACCGAGGTTCGATGCCAATTAGAAGCCTTGCATGATGATGAAAATCGGACAAAGTTGCTTAGGATGGAGTTGTTCTTTGTAGTAGACGACTAGTCCGTTAATAAATGGTAAGACGTTGCGACCCCTGCCCGACATACCGACCCACCCGAAGCAACTTTCTCCGAGTGGGCATTTGTCAGCCCCAATAACAGCTCAAGGCCTAACTCACTAACTAACGCCACCATTTGGGTTGACGCAACCACACCAGCTGCTACGGATGGGAGCTTCGCGGCTGTGATACGACGACGCCGCGATGAGCCGATGGATTTTAGGATGGCTGACGGAATGAGAGGCAACTGACTAGTTGCGTAGTCTATAAGTACGCGCTGTACGGCCACCTAAGAGTGTTGAATCTTTCGAATCACTCATCTTCATCGTCACAAGAACTTCTCCCTCCTTCGGACTTGATCATCTCACTCTATTATTCTTTCATAAGACGAATTTCACAATGGCTACCTACTTAGTTACTCAAGCAACCGGCAACCAAAGTCGGTGGGTTATAACGCATCTTCTTGCCGCAGGGGCTAAGGTTCATGCGATTGTGCGTGACCCCTCGAAGACGCTCCCCGACGTCCTAAATCGTCCGGGCGTGACGATTTTTAAGGGAGAAAGCGTCAATTTCGACGAAGTTTTCCGCGCTGCTCAGGGTTGTGCGGGTGTCTTCTTGAACACTTTCCCCGTTCCGGGAGTGGAACTCCAGCAAACCAAGACTATTCTTGAGGCGTCTAAGAAGGCGGGACTCAAGAGCGTCGTTGTCTCCACGGTCATGGCCGCGGGGGAAAAGGCCATGTGGGACGATGCTATTACCGAGGAAAACGACATGCTTGAGTATTATCGCTCGAAGTTTGCGGTCGAGAATGCTGTGCGCACGGGCGGCCTCGAGGCTTGGACAATCCTACGACCGGCGTTCTGCCATTATGACTACATGCTGCCCACCTGTCATGGCAACTTTGCGAGACTCGCATCACACGGAGAACTGGACCATTTTTACGATGAGGGTGGCCGCATGCCCCAGACGGATACAAACGATATCGGAAAGTATGCGGCTGCCGCCTTACAGGATCCGCAGAAATTCGCAGGTCAAGCAATCGAAATTACCAGCGAGAACCTGACTATCGAGGAGGTCCGCGATATCCTTGTGAGAGTCAGTGGCAGAGACGTTACAGCAAGGCGACGTACCCCGGCAGACGGAGAACCAGTCCCGGGTCATCGATTTCAGAAATGGGCCAATGTCAAGGACTTCAGCAGTGTGATGCAAAGTGCGAAGGAAGCACAGGCCAAGTTTGGTATCCCATTCACTCCCCTTGAAGAGGCTTTGCAGAGGGACAAGAGCCGTGTGCTGGAGTGTTTGCCCGCCAAGGTCTAGCTGTATGTACCTGCATGCTCTTAGCTCGTTGTTTACCAAGGAGATACGAGATCAGTTAGTAAAGAAGTAGAATAGGAGTCAGAATTAAAGCAGTGTTAGCGCTTCGAATTTCTCGACGATTTCGATTGTTCCTTCATCGAAAAGCAAGCTACTAAATGTTTGCACGTAGGGCACATTCTACTCTCGTGATCTGTAAGCATGGGTAGCTGAATTTATGATCTAACTACTGCTCATATGATCAGGATATTAGCGGCCTCAGCCGATAGTATGGACTTCTTTCTTAGATAGGGCAGGCATTTGACTATTATTGATGCTGATTGACGAGTCAAGAAGGAGTTAGTCAAATGCCGACCTTGAACGGGGATGGGGCATTTTCCCGAAGCATCGCGAGTCAGCTCGGCAGGGTGGTGGGTCGCCGAGTACCAAGATATCAGTGTAAATCAACAAAGACGTCGGAGTCAGAGCGCCACCTCAGAGATCGATGGAGTATCGTGAGAAATCGGCTCAAATCTAGATCATATCTGATTACGATGTCGGAGTTGTCCGAGTGGCTCGGCTCTATCGATCTATCTAGAGCCAAATACACTAGCCAGGGCCTGAGTGAGGATTATTCATGTTGTCACCTAAACGCAGCCTTCATTATATATGGTTGCGGGAGCCAGCGACTCGCAACCGATTATGTCGTTCAATTCAATACTCATCAAGTGACGGGCCTTGCCCGGCAAGTTTCGACCGAGACCTGGAAGTTGACGATTTGAGGATTTCTTCAACACCTCTCAGTCCTGAACGGAAACTCTGGCCTGAACCCAAAGAGATGCCCCTCGATATAAGACGAGCTGCGTCTTAACATTTGCTCTCTAAGTTGCAGCATCGCTGCGTACATTAATTACCGCTTTCTTGTCAAACGCAAGAACAGGTTTCGTGATAACAAAGTGGCAGAAGGCCGGAAGAGTACTCTCCCGACTATGTCGTGCCCAACAGGTAAGGCGGCCTGGAGTCGAGACAGACCTGGACTACACCGGCGTCCAATAAAAGCGTTTCAGGTACATCATAAGGGAATCAGAAGGCCTAGGTGTGCCCGCAAGTACAGTGACTGCCTGGCTGGACGGGTCAGCGAAGCATACAGGTGGTGATGTCCCGCTCCTTCTTGGGGCTTACCTTCACAAGACGAATAGGTAATTAATCAAGGCGTTCGACACCCCGCAGCCATATATTGGCCATTTTGGTATGTCCTTCGTCACTAGGATGCGTCCCGTCGTCGGCCAGATCTTCAATGCTAGGCCCATCGTCACCGTGCATATCCACGAACACGATCTTTTTCTCTTCCGAAGCCTTTATCCGAGCCACTTCTTCCGCCTGCTTATTGAAAGTCCTAACCCGTAGATCGATCGCTTCGTCTTGGTTAACCAGCAAGCTCGAGAGAACAACAGTTGGACCGGGCGAGGCACGCCAGAGGGTTTCCAGCAAATTGCACAGGCGTTTACTCGCTTCAGCTAGTCTATACCCTTGTAAACAGTCGTTATTGTGATCCGAATCGATGGAGAATACGAAGCTTCTGTGAATCGAGCCAAAGAGGATGCACGCATGAACGGGTGGCACTTCGTTAGCAGCATCTCGTGGACTGATTCTGACCACGGCATCCCCCAAGACGTCATGAATTCCTATATGGTCGTTGTTGAAGAGGCTCTCGGTATGCTACCTAGCCTCACAGACATCACCCATGTCTTTGTGTGTGGTGGCGTGGGCAGCATTGCAGCGGCAGTCTTTTTGGGCTTCTACGAACGGTTTTGCGAGATTCAGGCAGAAGGCACCTCGGCCAAGTTTCCACGCTGTGTTGTTGTCGAGCCGACCGAGGCAGACTGCCTATTTCAGAGTGAAAAGGCACGGGATGGCACTCTCCGAACATTGATGGCCGGGCATGCGTGTCGAGGCCCGTCTCCTGCTGCTTGGAAGATTCTTAAGTAGCTGACTAGCGACTTTGTCGCTATACTCGATTATATTGCAGCTAACAGGATGAAAAGCTTTGGCTGATGGCAAGTATGATGATGTTCCTGTTGTTTGTGGGGAGTCATCAGCTACGAACATGGGTGTTCTCTTAAAAGCCGGTGGTGATAGCACTTTGCGCGACAGGCTTGGTCTCAGTGAGCACAGTCAGCGCGTGATCTTTGGCTCACCCGAAGACGCTTTCAAGGCACAGGACGACTTTTTGCACCTGCGTGAATGAAGTCACATTTAATCAACACGTAGTTATCAGACACATGCAGGGACGCTGTACTGGCTCTATGAATACTTTGATGAAAGTGTCGTGTACTGATCAGTACATGACCTTGAGTTTGATCTCTTAGGTCGAGTCACTATTAATGCATCTAGGTACCTAGCTCATGAACACCTACTAGGTAATGTACCCCCCTATGCCGCCCCAGAATGCATCGGGTTTATACCTTGGGATATACTTCATACTTCACCCCACTCCTAATAATACTGCTCTTGATGCAACAATGCTTTCGTAATCTATTCCTCATTGGTTGGCCCCTTTGAGCTGACAGCACAATGTCAACCAATCGATAAAACTTCGATAAATCTCTTCCCCTCACAAGAATGCGTTTTTCAAAGCCGACAACTTGAGCATCAATCGATATCATCGCTGCTTGCCTCGCATCATCGACACAAATTCTTTGCATTCCCGGATAATCGTCGTCATATCTCGTGCCATTAAATATAATGGACGAAAAAGTTTCTGCCCCAGTGGCACATCCTAGCCCGCAAACTGCGTATGGATATAAGAGACGGAAGCCTTATCCATACTATAACTATACGGCGTTGCAAGAAGGTTGGATCCGTTTGGTGCGAATTCATCAACCTCAACACGAAACGTTGCACTCGAACTTAGACGACGATCTACATGTTACGCTACACGATTACCCCTTGTCATCTTGTCCAGACTACATTGCTCTCTCTTACACTTGGGGGGAGCCTTCCTGCCGGCCTGACCCAACCTACCAAATTTTCACCCAAGAGCCTCGCTGTTTCCCCATTTATTGTGGAGGATATCTGTTACGCGGCACTCGTAATCTTCGAACAGCACTTCGCTACTTACGATGGGGGCAGAGGATCTTTAAGAATAACGATGCGTTCAATCGAATCACCGTAAACGTGGAGACAGCTCATGAAACCTTTGGCTCGTCGAGGCTATTGGACCTGTACTGGATCGACGCTCTATGCATTGACCAAGACGATCTTTCCGAGCGCTCTACACAGGTGTTGTATATGGGAGAGACATATAAAAAAACGTCCTTGTGCGTTATATGGCTAGGGGAAGAAACCGATTCTACTAAAAGTGCTGCGAAGCTGATATTTGAGCTCGCACAAAACCGCGAACTTTTTAATGCCTGTACGGAAATAGCGGACTTACCTACTACGAACAAAATATCAAAGTTCCGACGAGTTCTTAGTCATACTATAAACAAGATACCCAAAAAGAGAATGGTTGAGCTGGCTATCTTTCTATCACATGCCTGGTTTTCAAGAATTTGGGTTTTGCAAGAAGCAGCTCTAGCCCCTAAGATTTTTATGCAGTACGGTTCACTATTCATGGATTTCCATTGTTTGGTAAGGTTTGGCCAGTATATAGGACTAGCGAAGGGTACTGTTCCTTTACTTGCAGATATTGATTTGGACACTATAAGGAGTCTCGGGTTTGATAAACCTGGGAAAGCTGGGTTCTTTATAGACACTCTAAGGATGTTAGGAATGCTCGGCTCGGTTAGACGCACTCTCGAAGAAGGAAAGATGCCCACATTTTTAGATGTTATGGCTATGGCCAGCAGATCCGAATCGACTGATCCGCGCGATAGGATTTACGGGATCCTTGCGATAACGGCCGAGTTTCAAGGTGATTTGAAACATACAATATATCCGGACTATACGTTACCGGCGCATGTTGTCTATATAAAAGCAACATCTCATATCGCCACTCGGCATAACCAACTCGGGTTCTTGAACTTAGTCTGCAAAAACCATCAGAAAACTATCATAGGCCTTCCGTCGTGGTGTCCTGATTACACAAATATCGAAGTGGGCTTATTCCCATTGGGCAGCCACATAAATGATGGAGACTATTCAACGTCGCTTTGGGGTTGCCAGCCGGATATCAAAGTCATTGATGAAAAATTGCTCGCTGTTCATGGTTTCTGCTATGATGTAGTCGATCGCGTCGCTCATGGCGTGAAGGGTTTGCTTGCTCTGGCCTTGGATGTGAACCGGAATGAGTATAGTGGCTATTTTAGAAGGTAAGCACCTTTACTCCTGCGGCTACTGTCATCGCTCTGATGTTCTTTGTTTACAGAAACGGCGTAGACTTGCTGTGGAGACTTCTTATCATGGATGAATACCAAGGGGCGATGCCCGCACCGAAAGTAGTGGGCCTATACTTTCCTGCTATGATAGGGGCTTTAATGAGAGCGACGGATTTGCCTTCGACGGACAATGAATTGAGCGATTGGCTTCATATCATTACTGAAATGTGCTCGTTGGAGCCTGAGAGCCGTCCGTTTTTGCCAGATACTGACTTGATGCGCGAAGCTTTCGAGAGAGGAAATTCGCGCAATACGAATCTAGATGAAAACATCCTATTAGACACATACCTCACAAAAGAGTTTATATCAATACAACGTCGAGCAAGAGAAGCTGGCCTCCTATCAGAGCTAGGACAGCTACTAGGGATAGCATCAGCAGATACTCCTGAGATCGACCTCGCCCACATGGCAGCGACTCATTTCAAGGGGACCTTATTCGGAAGCTTAGCCAAACTCGTTGTGAATAAATGCTACTTCACCACTAAGAGAATCGGGAGATTTGGTTTAGGCGGTTCATCGTCTAAGACTGGAGACGAGGTATGGATCCTCAATGGTGCTTCTAAACCAGTACTTTTGCGGCCGCTTGAGAACGGGAATCATGTGTATATCGGAGCTTGCTACGTCCACGGAATAATGGGTAACGGGATCAGGAACGAAATGGGAGCTCGAAAAGTCCAAAGGGTGTATATTGAATGAGAAATATGCCTCGGGCTACATGGAGGATTTCATTCGTATAATGTCTCGTTGCCTTTTATGTAACCTAAAAGGGAGAACTAGGCTTTTATAAACCCCCTTACATTCATAGTTAATGTTCTTTATTTAAAAAGTCTTTTGATCCCAAGCCCCTATCACATCTTATTGTACGTAAGGATTCAACTGTTTTCGAGAATTTGGAAACTAAAGCAGCATTGAAAAGACGTGCATCGACTTAAGTAATTATCAAGGAACCTTACGAAAGAAACCCTGACTTGGGGTGTTGGATACGGGCCTCCGGCCCGTTAATATGAGACTTGAGATCAACTCAAACAAAGTGTCCTTCAACGCAGGTATGTCCGATGTACCTGTATTTCTTCCTGCACGTTTTACTTTACACCTACAAAATCATTATGAATAATGATAACCTGTTAGCCTCCGCCTAGTTTAATGCCAAGGCAGCTAGCATGTCAGCCTCACATTTTCTCCCTAGTTCCAACCAATTATGCCAAGACACGTACGCTTATTGCTTTAGCTCTACATTACGCGGGGACCATTAACAATGATGTTCATCACCAACTTCAAGTCTGAATCAGTGTCCCTCGTCAGTCGTTTTTCATCTATCATGGGCGCCATGCTGTCACGAGAGTCTCTAAGCATTGGAAATGAATCAACCAAGAACGAATCTACGAAGTCGACTGCTCCCCATGACGACAGGATTTCATCTTGCGACTTTTGCTCCAAAGTTGTTTCGGTCTTCTCAACCCCCTACGACGAATTGTGTAAGATAGATCTCGGCAGATTTTCTGACGCGATCACCCTGGAATGTCCACACTCTAAGTCGCTGCGGAAAGTCAAGTTCAAGTACCTCACGGACGGAGTCGAGCACTGGTGCGAAGACGGAACTCTTGATATTTTAAGTCCATTATATTCAGATGCTGTTTCGCTGAACAAAATTTGTTCATGTGATGCTACTGGTTTAACAACTTTTAAGTACTCGACAGCAGGGCGCTGTGAACTAGTTGATCTAGCAAATGAACCCAGGAGTAATGGAAAGACGCGACTTATTGACAACAGATGGATTGATGTAGACTTTATTCAAAGTTGGCATGACCGATGTCAGCGTGAGCATGGGAAAGATTGTGACAACTACGTAGTTGAGGGGCTAGAGAGCTATCAACCCGACTGGCTAATAGACACCGTCCGAGGTTGTCTCATTCCATATAGGCCAGGAGATGCTCCAAGGCGGTACTTGACGCTTTCATATGTTTGGGGCCAGACTCCTAGTTTTCAAGCGCTGAAAAGCAACATTGGACAACTTCAAGAAGTAGGCGTATTACTCTCAGGACCAATCGCTCGCCAGATCCCAAAGACTATCCGCGATGCCATACAAATCACGAGACGCCTTGGCGAGACTTTTATATGGGTGGATAGCCTCTGTATCGTTCAAGACGATGCCGTAACCCGTGGGAAGACCTTACGACAAATGCACCTTATCTATTTGAGTTCAGTCGTGACTATAATAGCAGAGCATGGACAAAATGCTAGGCAAGGCATCAGAGGCATCAAGGGATTATCAAAGCGGAGACTACACCAACAGACTCGGTTCGACATTGCTAATGACACCGGCAAAGTCTTGATTTTCAAGACAGATAAACAGCGGCGCACTTCGCGAGTCCTAGAAAACCCTCATGATTATCACATGCGCATGTGGACATATCAAGAGTACCTCTTCTCCAAACGACGACTCATTTTCGGTTCTGGGCCGGTGGCTTGGATGTGTAATAAAGCTAAGTGGTTAGAAGATGAGCATTCTCACCCTGGAGGAGCCCAACCTGAAAAACCATTCCGCAATCCAATGAATAACATAATGAGGTCGCGGGTTCCAAGTCTACTTGATCTAGGCTATATCGTGTCGCTGTTTAGCGGTAGGGCGATTACACATCCTACAGACGTGCTGTTCTCCTTCTCTGGGATACAGTCTATGTTACAAGAGCAAAAGTTCCCGGATGGTCTCCTCTATGGACTTCCGGAGTTCTACTTCGATATAGCATTAACATGGATTCCTAACGCAAATGGAGTTGTTAGAAGGCGACTTCCAATCGATTCAACTGAGCATGTATTGCTCGACAAATTGCCCAGCTGGTCCTGGATTGGATGGAAAGGATCTGTCGATTTTATCCCGGACAATGAATTCGAGTCTCGTGGGCCACACTGGGCAGAGGCGTTTGGTTTCACTGCCCCTGTCACTGAATGGTTCGCCTTAGAGTCCCCAAAATCGGAGTATCGGCGAGCTATTAATTCACGATGGCATGAGTTCCGGACGTCAAACTCGAGTTCACTTTCTAAAGGATGGAGCCGAGAAAAGTTCTCGCTCAGTTCATGGAAAGCGAAAGCTTCTAGGACTGGCACGCAAATTCAACTACCACCCAAGTCGTTACGAAAATATATATATTCTCATGTCTCCGAGCCCGATTATTTTTTCTGGTATCCCGTCCCTGTCCCTCCGCGTACCGTAGCGCGAGAATTCCTACAGACGCAATACTTATACTGTAAGACTAGTCGGGCTTTTCTTCACCAGAGACCAGGTAGAACTCGACATACCGCGCTCTGGGACGAAAATGGACTTGGGATAGGGACAATGTGTTATGGTACAAACATAGAGCCGAAGCAAGAACCTCGAAAGCTTGAATTGGTTGCTGTTGTGAAGGGATGGTTTGCGAGAACAATGATGAGTCACGAAATAATGAAATGGGCACGTAATAACAATGATTTGAAATGGTGGAAAGATCAGGAAAGTCAAAAACTGGATTGCTATTTTGTTCTTAGTATAGAGTGGGAGAATGATGTGGCATATCGGAAAGCTGTTGGTTGGGTGGTAGCCGAGGAGTGGGACAAGAACGCAGAGCCTATTGAACTCATACTAGGTTAGTATGGATTTCAAAGTTTACTTTCGTAGCGAGAAGGGGGACTTCGTCATGTTATTTGGTTGTGATAAAGTCATTCGTCACTATTAGCACTGAAAGATGGGAAATGCGTGCATCGTTAACCTACAGTTAAAAGAATTGTCTATTCTTCATGGCCCCTACATTGTGGAAGATCCTCGTAATTCAAATATCCTCCAAATTGCTTGTCATGTCTTGTTTTCATCGGCTTTTCAGCTTCAAGTACATGGAAGAGAGGCTGTAAAGCCACAATATACAGGATTGAAAGTTAGAGGTTATAGCGATATGGTATTCCTCCTGGCGGTTGCAATATCAGAGGCCGTGCAAACTACTAAAATTAAACATCGTCGTATTCTATTACTCAGTATCTATTGAACATATTCGCAAGATTACAAAGTTTATGCTAGATAGAAAACAAACTATCGCCAAACTTTGCAACAGAGTTGAACAACGAATGTAATATCGTACGTTTCTCTAGGACACCTAGTAAATGTTAATCAACATAATTAAAAGCTTATAATGTTACTTATAATATATAAATTAGAGAATAATACTTTGCAATTTTTAAGATGCACTCTCAACAAACCACCCTCAATCACAATACTATTAACACACTCTGGTTAAGGATATTACTGCTCATCTCAGCCCGAATAATCCAAAGCAATAATCCAAAGCAATATCAATTCACTACATCCACCTCACTTACAGGACAATAAGAACGAGATGAAAGATAGGAAAATCGCATGCACTGCGGGAGCCATCTGCGGTATTGTCATAGCGCTCCTACGCTCGAGTAGTCCAGGCCCCCCGCCTACCTCGACTTTGAGAAGAAAATGCCGACTAAATACCATTGCTACGACTCTTTACAAGCACGCGCGTCTTAATTGACAGAAAGACAAAAACGATGCACAAATTTAAAAGCTTAATTTTCCTCTTAACGACCATCTTAAAAGAATCAGAAGTATGTCAGCGAGGGCGACTACAATAGTATAGGTGCAATCACGCGCAGAAAAGGATTACGGGTTAAGTCTATTTCTTGAAATTAGTATCAGTAAAAAAATTGGTATTGCGCCACTTCTTATCCTATGGAGGGTCATGAGTGCTAGGGTCACGGATTGATGAAAGCTGTGAAGTGTATAGCAGATAACGAAACATGGCGGCGAAAGTGTTCAGGACGTTCAAACCCTAGCGCAATATAGGTCTAGGTAGCGTACATTAAGTTTGGAATTAATAGATAAATCGCCAATCAACGATTCGAAGGCAGGCAGTCGAAGTATCAATACCTTGTTCCCAAGATGTAATTGTTGCGTCACGCACATGACTTCTCCAACTACACCCCGTTGTATCTTATCAAGAAGCGGCGCGAGAAACATGCAACACATCTATGAAAAATGAATCATGCGAAAAAAAGCAATCTGTTGAATCATATGAGTCCTAGGTAGGATTACAAGACTTCTTGTGCTTGGTTATACCCATGGCCCTAATGAGAACTATACCAATACACATCCATCGGCCACTCCCACTTGCACGAAGACTCTTAACTCAGCAACTATTCCACTCATCATCAATCATTTTACCTCAGTCCAACCGTGCATATCGATTTAGAGAATCTCCAGAAACGGAAATGGATGAATCCATCTCACTATTCGAAACAGCGATGCAAAAAGTCTATGGACCTTACGACTTGTCCGCACAACCAGACGCCACATGGGAACCCGGTAATGCAGGCGGACACCGCGGCCGGTATCTCTGGACAGATGCTTTCGGCATCATCAATTTCGTCACTTTGTCACAGGCGAAAAGTATCCAAGGTCCTGCATATCTGCACCTCGCGCGCCAGCTCGCAAACACAGTCCACGAAGTGTTGGGCCGCGAACGTGAACCATCCGGATCTCAAGCCCGTCTACCTGGAGCCACCGACGAGGCCCCTCTCCGTGGTGGCTTGCGCATTGGAAAACTCGGAGCAAGCGGCCCCGACGGCGATGGCATGTACCACCATTACCTAACGCTGTGGATGTACGCGCTCGACGTCCTGGCACGAGCGACAGGGGAGACACGGTGGATTGTACTTGCTATACAGCTTGCACAGTCAATTCACCCGCGATTCATGGTCGAGCGACGCGGGGAAGAATCTATGGTCTGGAAAATCTCGATCGACATGCGTCGCATACTTGTTGGGAGCAAGGGCCACCTGGATGATGTTACGGGGTTTGTAGTCTATCGTATGTTAAGGGGTACAGCGCGGCGATTTGGAACTCATGGGGATGATGTGCTGACCCCTGAGATTGAGCAATACGCCCGCATCATGGAGCATGGGGATATCTCGCTCTCCGGCGATCCCCTAGATCTAGGTATGGGCCTGTGGGTGGCGCATTTCGATCGCGATGCTGCTTGGTCTCGCGAATTGAGCTCTCAGGCCTTGGACATTGCGCAGAGGAGATTTTTAGCTGCTGCTGCTAAACCACTAACGGCCGCGAGTCATCTGCATCGTCTTGCATTCCGCGAATTTGGCGCTTGTCTAGGGATTAAATGTTATGAAAAGGGGTTGGAACCGTTGAAGGAGGGAGTCAAGACTGTTCTGGATATATGGAAGAGTAAAATGACTGAAGACGAGGCCTACGAGGATGAAGATTTAAGACCCATTAATCTGGTTATGTATGCAGCAGCCTTAATTCCAGGAGGTAAGTATTCTACCAATCTAGTTCATGCATACCGAAATATGTAATCTAACAGAGGATAGCATTTCATGAGAGCTACATTGAGGACAGAAGAAGTTGATTGGATATGCGTTCCGGACTTTCAACTTTATAGATCTTGAAGGAGTCGCACAAATCTTGTACCTTGAAGTACTTGGTACCACAGATCTCTGCCATCATGCCTGCTACCATCCTCGCTGAATCCACTCCTGGCGCACAACATCGATACGCTCCATCATTGAAGACTCTGGTCAGAGGCATCTTTTCGAAGTTACACGAGATCCGCAGCACGGGGAATTCATCAACCGAGAATCAAACTTGAACTTGCCTCTGTTGACAGAAAGTCAGAGTGCGGGCCACCATAGCCCATAGTGTCGTTTGTCGTTGGTTATCCGTTGATTCGGATGGGGACTGTCAGGAGTGGTCATCGATGTGCACCTGGAAAGGTACACGAATTCCCAGGGAACAAATATGGAGGATTAGAGACATGGGAGATGCTGATCTAGCATTCAGGGCATTATGGTGGTGGAGGCTTGAGCTAAATGGAACGATAAGAGGTTATGTGCATTCTGGAGCATCTCCGTCCCATTGTAAGTATATATCAAGTCGGGCTTTTCTTCTTATCGCTAGGCACAACATCTAGTTGCCTCCAATAGCCGAGATTATTGATATGCTCATAAAGCTGGCTTTGCCTTTGATAATGTCAACTCCAGGCATATTACAGTTTTCGAGCAACTTCTTCCTGAAGTGCTAAAATCAAATCGAGGCATACATACTAAGTAGTGTGAATAATTTCTTGCGCCGCAGCTGGTTTCGGGCTAACCCATACGAGCCATCAAGCGGGGATCTATTCCGCCGCCATTACCTGCAATAGCAGTGATCTAGCTATGATCTGTGTCTTCTAGACTAATAGGCTAATTTTGCGTAGTCTCTAATGTAAGCTTAGGAGACGTGCTTCACTTATTGCATACTATCGGTATAGCGTATGTATTACGCCGGTGGGGACCCGGTTCTCTCAATCCGCCGGTTGATGGAGCCGTGGAACTAAATCGAATCCCGAGATCTCTAGTCCAAGTACCTGTTAACCGTTGAACCACTCCGACACCTCCGGGCTTAAACGTTCCCTGCGCCCGAGAAACCTCCCTCAGATCCAATCACTACGTACCGCGACCGCGACCGCGACCGAGATTCTGGGACATAAATGAGCAGCAAACAAGAAGTGACGGGGCTTCTTAGCCTGCCGCCCGAGATTCGCGATCAGATCTATACCATCATCCTGCACCCCGGTAATAATCGCACGTTCCACCCCGACGAGTACAACGACTACGACTACCGAGATGCCCTCGCGCTGTTTCGCCTAAACAGGCAGATATACTACGAGGCCCGCGACATCTTCCGCACCCTGAACGTCTTCCTACGTGTCGAAACGCCTTGGTCTGAGGCCGAGCAGCACGTCAATGTCATTGGTCATGTGCCCATTCTGATGCAGGGCGCGCGCGCATCCCGCTTCCGGGGTCACAGCATGCAAGTCACCATAGAAACACCCGAGGCTGGCGAGCACGATAGTGGCACCCACCACTTCGTCATGCTCGCCGACGACCTCCCAGGCTTCACCAAGGCCTGGTTTTACTGGAACCTCTCCCACCCAGGTCTGAACAAGTGGCTGTCGCTGAAGCTTGTCCTGCGCGACCCTTATACGCCCGATTGGGACGAGAAACACGTGCGCCGCGAGGTTCAAAGGAAGCTCCTCCTCCCCTTCGGCGACGTCAAGGGTCTGAAACACTTCTCTGTAACGGGTGATCCGAAACCTCAACCAAAGATCGCGGCCGAGCTGCACGCCTTACAAGCCCTCGAGACTGCGCCTCCAGAACGATGCCTCGCTGAATGCATGCGGTTGAAGAACGAAGGAAACGAACTGCTGCAGAAGGGTCAATACCGCGCAGCGCTTGACGTATACACTCGCGCCTGGGAGGCCATACACATTGTAGTCAAGGGGCGGCAGCGGCACGTGCACGCGGAAGCATTTTTCGCGCGGGAGTTGGTGGACGAGCCGTTCGCCGGGAAGAACGGCCAGCTCGAGCGCATGAACCTACGTCTCCAGCTCGTCGCCAATACGTGTTTGGCCTATTTGAAGCTGGGCGATTGGCATGAGCTGCAATTCTGGGGTATGCGCACTATTCAGTTAATGCGCCAGGCCACGGGTGCCAATGATGCGCCTATCGCGCCTGAAGATGAGGCTCTACTGGGATTCCCTAGCGCTCCACAAGTTGGTAAGATATATTATCGCACTGCTCGAGCTTTCCTTGAGCTTGGAGATCGTAGTGAGGCGAGACGACTGTTAAGGGTCGCGCAGGTCTACCTGCCACATGATCAAACAGTGCAGAAGAGCTTAGCTTCACTTGCATTGAAGATAGGGTGAGTTAGTGCCAGATCTGGATATGTTGCTTGGATGCGGGTTTGATGACTGATGGGGAGGTAATGATTGTATATGAAGAACTACAACTCCGCAACGGTATATAAGCATAACGATAGATTGTATGATGGCATGCAGATTCTGAATCATCAACTCTTTCGAGCCTGCAGTCGAACCAGTGAAGTTATTAGACTAATGAATTCAATCTACGCTAGGCAGAAAGCAACGCCATATAGAGGTACTAGCTGAAAACACCATCGTTTATATCACATCAAATGTAATAAATTTAAACCCGAATAAAGCTGACCTGGAAACTTCAATTACTCACATGTTATTATCTTTTTGATTATCTCCTCCTTTCTCACGTCACTGTTAAGATGATCGATCGCCAGTCAAGCGCTCGGTCCCATCAAGCTATCGCTGCCGCACTTCTTTTAGATATAATAAATGGGTAACATTGACAGGCCACGCCATCGAGATTCTTGACCGATAGATGACTGCCCATAATAGATGATCTACCTCACTGGCCTGCGGAAAGGATGCGCTTCAGTGTTAAACACGAACTCGTCCATGTTAATCAAGCTAGGCTCGCTGAAAATGAGATAGAAGTATTTCAGCGTCTCTCCCATCCAGAACGACTCCATGGAGTCCGAGAACTGGGGAGCTTGGTCCAGAGGGAGCGTGACATCCCATACGGCGGAATTCGTAAGCTGGGTACTTGTGCTTCTGTTGATTGCCTGAAACATGTCCCAAGCGGACTCGACGAGATCCTGTCTGCCTGTCGTGCGATGCAGGACAAACAGACTCTCAATGGCCTCGGGACGCAGTATATACCGCCTATCTGGTACTGAAGTGAAGCCCCGAGGAAGTCGTTCCTGAGAGATGATCTCGTCTATTCTAGCATCTTTGTTGTTCCCCCCGACCCTGGTTTTGACCTCCTGTCTCCAATATGCATCGTCCCAGGTACAATTATCCTTGGTCGCACACGGCTTCATTGTGAAGGTTTCGGGCATGACACCGTGCGGGAAGGCCTTATAGGTCCATATGCACCCTTCCACTAGTTTCGTGGCAACGGCCATATCGTCTGGTCGCCGGAAGAGCTTGCTTGCCAATGCAACCAAACCCCCGAGGAAACAAACGAGATGCTGACCTTGTGGTTCTAGTTCTGCAACTACTAACCCGTCTTGATCCTTCATGTGGATTTGTCCGGCAATGAGAATATCTTCGTCTGTTGGCGTCATTGGCCGGAATAGGATATGGTTCGCCACAGTTTCGATTGCCTTCTCATACATGGTCTGGTATACCTCCAGCTGGCCACCAGTCAGGGCTGACATCTTGGGTAAGTACTCATATACTGAGTCGGCCATGGCACCGAGCGTGAAAGTTGAACCGGAATTGAACACCATCTTGCCAGCGTCAATAGTCAGCGGCCACAAACCTGGGATGGCTGTCGAACTCTGCTGGGCTGCTAACTCGTGCATAATACGCTGAATCGCATCGAACCATTTAGAGTTCCCTGTGAGCTGAGAAAGACGCGTGAATTCCATCGACAAGCTCCCAATCTCAGCAATTAAGAGGGTACCAGCGACCTGGCGTTCACCTCGCATTGCCGCGTGCACGTCCCAGCGTGTAACGGGCATGTGATTCGGGGTATCAAAGGCGTGGTACAACATCTCGCCCACTTCAACGGCCTTCCGCAGCAGTCTGACGTCTCTGCTGAGGTCAAATGCAGCTAGGAAGCCGCCCAAGTATCGGATGTTGGTCTCGAATACGTTTATCTCGTGCATTTCGGTGCTTGTGAAGTCAATGGTTGCCGCCGCCGACACGACCTCGTCAAGTTCCGGTCCACGCCATCCCATAATCCAGAGCGTGTCGAGCGAATCGACCAAAGTGGCAGCCCAGCCACCGAAAGGATTCTTATGGCCGCCGGATACAGGAGTCAACTCGTCTGAGAGCCATGCATACTGCTTATAGGCGGACCAGCATCTTGAAAATGCTTGCTTTACGGCGCGCTGACGCTCTTCGCGTACATTACGTGCGGCAGTCGTTTCTTTGGGAAAGGAAAACTGGACTTTTGGTAATTCTTTTGAGTTGGTTTCTGGAAATTGCCGACCGGAATCAGGCGGGTAATTAAATGGCAGTATCGTCCAGAAGTAGTCAGGGGCTTCGATGTAATACAACTCCTCAGCAGACCAACCTTGAGACTGCAGAGAGACGGCATCGTTGATAGTCCATAGGTAGAATAGAGCTAAAGTCGCGATTAGTCCCGCGATGACTGTGTGCTTTCTTCTTACAGTGGCCATGATAAATGCCCCTGGGAAATGCTTCGTGGTCAATACCTAATCTATCTAGGCCCCTATCGAATTATGGATTTCGAAGCCTGTAATGCAGATAGGTCTGCGACACCAGAACAGGCGGCGTACTCGTCAACAAAAGTCGGAGTGCACATGGTTGCGTATGTGACATGACACAATGACTTCACTGTTCGTGCTCCATGACCTAAGAAGGAAGTCAAGAGGTAGTTGAAACAATCTGCAAACCCTAAATATAGTAATTTCACGCGGTTTCTAGTACGTGAGTCCTCTACGGCTTCCGGAGGCCGCTGAGGATCAAAGTCGCTATTTCCAAATCATTTAGAAACATAGCCTCATTGCAACTAAATAACGGATTGGATTTGGAGGTCTCTAGGATCTCATGTCTGAGAGTTTTACAGGTGGTCCATTCCGCATATAACAATTTAACCTCGCGAGAAAGTATGAAAGGCCTCGTACGACATTAGGGTTATAATTAAGATATTCGCTGCCTCTAATTACCTTGAAACTGTCTGGGTGCATCGAGCTTAACGTATGCGGTTTTATTTGTTAAAACCCAATTTACTTGTTGTGAAAGGATATATATTTGCCATTCCCTGCTGGATACAGATATTAGAACTCAGACTCCTAGGCAATCTAACCGGATTACCAAGTACTACCTTTGACAATCATTCTTTTCGCCGATGAATCATGCTTGGCTTAAATTCAAAATGTCTTTCAGGCTACGTTATGAATACCCGATAAGGGCCACATTCATCTTCCACCTTGTTCTCCTCTCCCCCTTCTCTGCCTGTGCTTCAACACTACTTTTACCACTTGCGCAAGACATTTAGCGACCTGTAGTCCCGACGGCTCCAATACTAAAAGTAATTAATAGGAAATAATCGAGATGGGCGTACTTCATTTCGATACTTTCAACGCGCTCCCAGAAGATGACATGTCCGACATCTCGGTGATATCACGAAGCGAGGTGGATTCATACTGTACCTATCCCGATAATTTCATTCCTTGCAAGAAGTGCAAGAAGAAGAAACAGGGTAGCCCACCGTGCTGGAAATGCTGGCTCTCCAGCTTACAACGTCAACGAGAGAACGACGAGAAAAACCCACAGGAGCCTGTAACACAAAGGACTCATAGTGTACTATCATCGTCGATTTCAACGGAGCAGCAAGATGAAGATTATGAACTGGGATCTACCAGTTTCGGAGGGTCGGCGATAGGTGTCCAGTCATGGCTGGCTCAACTGGACGAAGCAGACACATGTGCCGATGTACAATGGAGCGACGACCAAGCTTTTGCCAGCACTCATAATATCAGGGTCCACATCAATAGCGGCTGTCCGTACTCAGCAAGCTACAGTAGCGGTTCCTGGAACGACGAAGTCTCGAAATGGACACCTCGCACCTGTGATGGCCGCTATACAGATGACCACAGAAGTCAGTCTTCGGCGGACCCTTTGTTTACTGATTCCGATAAGACGCCTTGCAGTTCCGATTACGATTTTTTGGAGGCCGCCTGGCATAATGACTACGTTATGATACCACGAGCGGAATTATTTAGGTTGTGGGCCTCGCAGAATACTTTTGATGGCGACAGCGACACGATGGAGATCGAACCCAGTATCGGAGACGTCTGGTATATTACCAATCGTTGGCTGATAGTTGAGATTAGACGTGTCGCAGACACGCCGCGGCGTTGGCTTGCTTTGATCATAAATTGGATAAGTCGGGCGCATAGCAGAATGCGTATCATGTTGGGAATAACTACCAGCTCAGACCAGCAACAGGAGGATGAAGATGTGCAATCGGAGGAATGGTGGGATGAGCCATAAGAACACTATGAATGTTCCAATTGTTTCAATGTCCTTAGCCCCAATTAAGGAGCTAATCTGACTATTACGCATTCAATACTAGTAAATATCAATCAATTCAATTGAATTATTCATGTAGAAATCAACGAAAATTGGAGTGGTCAAATAAGGCGGCTAAGTTATCCGAGTCGTTCGCTGTCGAGACTCCGCCCCCTATTGAAAACACAATAACCCCCATTCTTCACTTCCACATAATGCGTACTAATAGGAACTTCTAAAACAAATTAGTTAGTAAGTAGATTCAATTCTTTAAGGTTATTGAAGTTAGTAAACGTAAACGTACAAAACTAGCAATTCACTAGTCCTGGCACTGTCCATCTATCAGAGGCAGGATGGGTAAGACACCAAATTCTGAGAGAAAACTTCCTCCCTACTGATCGTAAATATCTCCAGTCACAATAATGCCCTTACTACCAATAGCTTCCCAAGCAATAGTACTTTTGATGGAGATACCTCGTCAGGCACACAGGCATGCCTACGTGCGTTAATTATGACGAGCGGGTGTAAATGCGTTATGGTGTCTGTGATAACTTTAATAATAACACTATACTCTGAAATGGACGAACGGAATTCACAGCGGCCGTTCCATCCATTCACCATCGCCTATCAATCTACTGGGACCATAATCATCATCATCGTCGTCAACTCTATTACCCTTGGAAATCCTAACTTCTGTGTATCCCATGCACTCGATGGCGGTATTTTCATTTGACCCCTGCAGTCCTCTCTCCTTACACTTACCCCGCTGCTTTCTCTAATCTTGCCTCTCTTCTTCGTCTGACTCCCCATCTTTTCTTGTTGTCGCCACTGTTGCCGCATCTTCCGACTAGCGATGTGTAGGGCTCTGCTTACGAACTGCCTTTTGACAGACCACCCGCGTATTGGTACAACACTGGGCCCCACAACATATTCTCAACTGCTGTCGATGTGAGGACATCGAAAGACCCTCCGGCTACCAACAAGGTAGAGAATAACCACAGGAAAGAGAAGAGCGGCCCACGGGGCACATCTGAGCCCGTTCCTGCCGAAACCGCCCCTTCTATCCCTCCACCTAAGACATTTCTCTTGCTTAAGCGCGAAGGCGAAGGCAACCTGTGGCACTGTCTAATAGATATCTTCTCAACTTTTATGACATTCAACATTCTGCAAATGTGGGGTGACTTAACTTAAGCCACTTTGAAAATACTCAGGCTATAATTCTCCGAATTTGAACGTGTTCAGTCATCGTGTGCTCGACTTTTACGAAGTAAAGAGCCCTCTCTCGCGGGCGCAGGGACAGTCCATCATTATTACCTTCATGTGGCGTCGCGAGCATCGGCGTTTGGAAAATGAGAATACTCTGTTTGCCGAGCTCGGTAGAAGAAAACCCAAATATCAGCGTGCGAATGGTCGACTTTACAACCCTCCCGTTTGCCGTTCAAGTACATGTCGCCCAAGAATCAAATGTTCTCGTTGGAATCCATGGCGCAGGGCTGGCTCATTCCATGTTTATGCGCCAGGGTGCTGGTGCCGTGGTTGAAATCTTACCAAGAGGATTTGAACATCGTGGGTTCAGGAATATTGCGGCGATACGCAATCTCGGATACTTCTGCACTCACGCCAAGATCATCTCGTCGGAAGAGTGGAACCCTGGGGAGGTAGTGAAAAGAATTGAGGTTGAGGTCGAACGGGAGGACCCCCAGAACGATGGACACAGCAATACTACGACGACAGGGGAACTTGGACGACGAGATGAATGGTATGTGATGGATATCGAGATAGAAGAGGATGGATTCTTCGAAATTACAGAAACAGGCATTAAATCACGTATGACAAAGGACCGTGGTCATTGAATGTAAATTGATTCATGTTATATAGAACAAACCATATAACCTTAATGCTTATTACTTAAGTTGTATTGCCCTTTCGCCAGTTTGCGCCCCGTTTTATTACCACACAGAGCGCCGCAACTATCTCTTCAACCCCTGAATAGCTGATAAGCTGTTGTTGTTGCTTTTATCCGGTCCTTATTCTATCGACTTTCAGAATATCGTGAATGCAATTCAATGATGTTGTCCAAATGTCATGAGGTGTAGTGATGCAGTTGCCAACTACTACCTAGGACAAAGAGTAAAAAGACAGGCTAAATGCATCAGCCGTGAATCGAACACGGGGCCCATCGATGGCAACGATGGATTTTACCACTAAACCACTGATGCTAGTTTAGATAACATATCAGATTTTCCATTCCATACTACTATAGCGGCAGCATTCACACTGAGATACCGATAATTTCGATACAGGACTAGAGGGCAGTAAAGTACTTATTGGGTAGAAAAAAAAACAGTAAGTATCCACAACGGATCTTTCGGATACCGAAGACGAAGCCGGGGGTGCCCCGCGTCGACCGGTATCCGAGTCTGGCAAAGCCTATCCGGACATGCCGAGACAAAATCGGGGAGAGAATCACACACAAAGGAAGAGAGGAATTCGAGGAGTGGTGGTGTGTGAGCTGACATTGGCGTGAACTGCAAAAACCGCCTGTATGACGATCATGAATGAAGTTGCTTTACGCTACAAGCTGTAGCAAAGATAGGGCAGGTGCATAAGCGAAGTAATACAGGCAAGATATTGAACAGGTACAATGGTCAAATGATGTCGGAAAGTGCCGTGGAGCTGTGCTCTCAATCGAACTAAGATTGGCTACAATGCATAGCCGTGTCCTAGGTTGCAATATCACAATGCAAATAAACGGTCAATGCAAAATCGAAATGACATCCTAGCAATCTCAGCTAGGTGTCGGAGGTATCTTGATTCTTGTTCCTACTTAATGTCCAGACGACTTCCTGTCGTGCGTGCCTTCGCGTTGTTGAAATATCTATGCAAAAAGCTAGATGTCTAGATCCGCCGCCTAAACAAACCCACCGGGTATGTTGAAACCGTACGCCAATGCTGCCGAGCCCAATTTTCATGACACTGTCCGATGAGGGAATCATATGTCTTTAAACCCAACAACGCCGTTCGCAATGCAGAAAGAAGTTGATTCTTCCGCGATAAGATGAGAGTGAGTCCCTCACGGAAAGACATTATACAAGGGAAATTAAAACTTGAGCTCCTTGGGCTGTTCCCAGGTGAAGCTCTGGTTGGTACCAAAGTGACCGAACTTGGCGGTCTGGTTGTAAATAGGCTTGACTAGGTCAAGCTGCTTGGCAATTGGACCGGGTCGCATGTCGAAGTTGGCCTTGACAATCTCGACAAGCTCTTCAGAAGTCTTCTCCGAGGTGCCGTATGAGTCGACATAGATGGAGCAGGGCTCGGCAACACCAATAGCGTAACTGAGCTGGACCAGGGCTCGACGGGCGAGCTTTGCGTGGACGAGAGACTTGGCAACCCATCGGGCAAGGTAAGCTGCAGATCGGTCGACTTTGCTGAAATCCTTTCCGGAGAAAGCACCACCACCGTGAGCACCCCAACCACCGTAGGTATCAACGATGATCTTTCGGCCAGTGACACCGGCATCACCCTGAGGACCACCGATAATGAACTGTCCAGAGGGTTGCAGCTGTGTGATTGTTAGTCTACACACAATACAGGACCGAAATAGGCGGTATCACTTACGTGTAGGACGGTCTCGTCGTCAATGTACTGGCTAGGGATGGAGGGCTCAATGATCTTTGACTTCAGTTCCTTTCGGAGTTGTTCGGTGCTGATCTCGGGGCCGTGCTGGGCTGAGATCACAATGGTGTGAACACGCAGAGGAACAACGGCACCGTTGTCGTGCTTGTACTCCATCGTGACTTGAGTCTTGGTATCAGGTCGCAACCACGGGCAGGTACCGTTGCGGCGGGCATCAGACATGGCCTTGTTCAGCTTGTGAGCGAGAAGGTGAGACAGAGGGTGCAGCTCGGGGGTCTCGTCGGTGGCATATCCGAACATGATACCCTGGTCACCGGCACCGAGCTCCTCGAGAGCCTTTTCATAGTGAAGACCCTGTGCAATATCGGGCGATTGTTGCTCAATGCCGACCAGGACACTGCAGGTGTTGAAGTCGAAGCCCTTGTCGGATGAATCGTAGCCAATCTCCTTGATGGCACCACGAATAACCTTCTGGTAGTCGATGGCAGCCTTGGTGGTGATTTCACCAAAGACCATGATCATACCAGTCTTGGTTGCGGTCTCGCAAGCAACCTTGGAGAGGGGGTCCTCCTTCAGGCAGGCATCGAGAATAGCATCTGAGACTTGATCGCAAATCTTGTCGGGGTGACCCTCACCAACGGATTCGGACTGAGCACTACGTCAGAATTGATGGCTTCAACATGATACTTATCAATTGAGTATGAGAGACTGCTCCGACGCTGACTTACGGTGAAGAGAAAAGCGCCGACATTCTTCGGCTGGCTGAAATGGCTGGTTCCGTTTGTGGCAGGCATTGTGAGGAACAAAATAACACACGACCGTCTAGAAGATCCCGTCAAGTATAAATCAAAAGAAAAGAAAGAAAATCAAGGGAATACAGCGTTGCGTGTGAGCGGTATATGAAGAGGGGAAGGAGAAAGAGAAAGGGTGGGAGAGATAAAGACGGAAGTTTTTAAGGACGAGATCGGTCAACAGCGGCGCAGGTGGGAAACGCGGGACAGAGTTTCTTGTAGCCCCAGTCTTATGTGCCCCTCCATCCGAATGGCGCAATACCCTTTTAGCTATCTGCTTCCACTAAGCTTGATGTGGTGAGAATCCCCTTGGTTCCTGGCGACTAACTGTATTTTTAATTCAGATAGCGACCCCTCGGGCATCGATTTATGCAATCGCCAGGTAAAGGTTACTAAGCAACTCATGAGAAGCGGGGTTTTCTTCAAACGGCACATCAGCTTAAGCATACATGTACCTGAAGAATCGATGTGTACAAGTTCTTGTCCATTTGCCCATAGATGATGTTGCACTTATCAGCGGCGTTATCGGTGCCATTCTTCGTTTCGGTAGATGGCATCCTGTTTGGACAAGGTTACACAATATGGCTTAATAGTAGCACGCGGGTGTCGTTGATCGTATTGGCCGGCGATTGGCCCGGTGGGTAATATTATTTGCCGGCCGGTCTACGAAAACAAAAAGCAAAGCAAAACAACGCATGTACCAACATCTACCTATCTCTCTCACACAGTCACTAAATCCACTTGTCCTGTCAGCCTGCAACTGAAGAGTCGGGGAATCCTCGCCGGCCCGTCAGGTTTCCGGGTCTCGCGGGTATCCTGAGTCTCTTTGGTACACTAACAACTAGCGTGACACAAATATGACAATCATTTTCGGAAAATAGGTTTATTATTACTACAAAGCGTCTAATCTGCAGTAGCAGGATGGACCCTTTGTCGTAGAACTCGGGGTAAGAAAACACACTTGGGCAGTGACAAGTGCACAACTAGTCTCCTGGCAGTTCTTACACAGACGGTATTCGTGTTCGTACAAAGACTGTTGGGCTACCCAGCTAGGTACTTACTCACAAATATAGTAGATATGAACTCTAGGCTACTAGTGTGATTGATATAGACTCGACTGTATTCGGTAGATGAATGCTACGTATTACTTAAACTGGTGGCTGGTCAACCCGAGGGCTGGAAGGAATGGGTTGTATCCCTCAGGGTCTGCTCGGAGACCCTTATACATCGTTCGGCATTCTTCGGGGCGTTTATACTGCCTGTAGCGTATTCACAACCGGCCGGAGACTTCTTGATACAATAGTTAAGACTGTCGGTCTATTTTCTGACTGTATCGGTCCTTGTAAGGCGGTGTGCTGGTACCTGATTTCGGAATGCTTACTACATTCGGAGGTACATTGTCATTGGATCTGCGGACCAAGATACGATTCAGCTAGCGACAATCGGCAGGCAGCCCAGCCTTAAGTGAATTCTGGCGCTGTTGTACATCAATTCCAAAAGTCACCAGTATAAGTTTATACAACATTCAAATTCTCATCCATGAAAGACGACTTAGGTGTTCTTTATTAGCTGAATATATGTTCATGAGGTAAGACGTAATATCCACGGATACTCAATAAATAAATAAATAAATATGGGATAAACCTCCCCTGTCAAAAACCCCACCTCCACTGCAGTGGTGGGACCTCTCTATTCTACCCCTCCAAAAAAATGTTCACACTTCGGGTTGATTAATGCACGGCACCACGAGGCTGAAGCAGCCCCAGTCAGGCCTTTCTCCATTCAGACTCCCGTTCCATCTCGAGGTGTACAGACTTTATAGAACCTGCAAGCTCTGTCGACAATTTGTTTACGCACTGGGTATATGAGACGCTCAGCTTTAGTATCTACCAGCCCCGACGTGAACAGCGACTACCCAGAAACTCATTATCATGAGTAAATTCGGCGTCATGGTGATGGGCCCAGCTGGGGCGGGCAAGGTTTGTTATTCCTCTTTGAAGTTATCGAACTTCACGCAGCACCACGACTAACCTCTTGCACGGTTCAACAAAAACAGTCGACATTCTGCGCGTCACTCATCACGCACCTACAGCTCAACCGACGGTCAGCATTCTACGTGAACCTAGACCCCGCAGCCGAGACGTTCGAGCACTCGCCAGACCTAGACATCAGGGACCTGATCTCACTAGAAGACGTGATGGAGGAGATGGGGCTGGGCCCCAATGGGGGGCTGATCTACTGCTTCGAGTTCCTGATGGAGAACCTCGACTTCCTGACAGACGCGCTCGACTCGCTGACCGAGGAGTACCTCATCATCTTCGACATGCCGGGCCAGATCGAGCTATACACACACGTGCCCATCCTGCCTGCCCTCGTGCGTTTCCTCACGCGCACCGGCTCCCTCGACATCCGTCTATGCGCCGCCTACCTCCTGGAAGCGACTTTCGTCGTCGACCGCGCCAAGTTCTTCGCCGGTACGCTGAGCGCCATGTCCGCCATGATCATGCTCGAGGTCCCCCACATCAACATCCTCTCCAAGATGGATCTCGTGAAAGACCAAGTCCGCAAGAAGGACCTAAAGAGATTTATCAACCCTGATAGCGGACTATTAGACGACGACCCCGCTGACGTGGCGAGAAGAGCCGTAGAAGGCAAGAACGCGTTGGAAGAACAGGAAGAAGACGCGACTGCTGATCCGCAGGACAAGGACACCTTGATGCGTGGCTCTGGTTTTCGGAAACTCAATAAGGCTGTGGCGGGCTTGATTGAGAATTTCAGCATGATCAGCTACCTCAAGCTAGATGTACAAGATGAGGACAGCGTGGGGGCGATTCTAAGCTATATCGACGACTGTATACAATATCACGAGGCGCAGGAACCAAGAGAGTTGAAGGAAGAAGAGTTTGACGAAATGGACCAATGACGGCTTATATCCAACAACTACGTTTCAGGGACAGTTGCTTCTAACAAAAGAGGGATTGGACGGGCACAAACAAGTAATGTCGGAGGAAGATTGATTTTGCTTTGTAGCATAGCGCAGGCGTCTGGGAATGATGTTGGGAATCTTCATATCATTGAAACCGAATTTGAACTAAGACTGGGTATTCCTCCACCAAGTTACTCCCAACAAGCAACAGATGGTTGTCGTTTTCGTTGTTTTTCTTCGTAGAGCCCATGTCCTGTAAAGCACCAAATACCCCGCTTGTCATCATATCCATAGTCGTAAAATTATCATTGCATGCGCCATCGTAAGTTTATCATCGCGAACAGCTTTCACCACCTCCTGCCACTAGATCCTGCGTTCCTGCCAGAGCCCATAGACCCCCTTCCACCACCACCACCAAAGCCTCCAGCGCCCGCACCAGCGCGCGTCTGCGATTCATATTTCTGATATTCGCTCAGCCAGATCTCCTTCACTATGGCCGCATAGCCGACCAACTTGCGCAGCACGACGACGACGTCGTTCGCCACGGCCTCGGGCCCCCGCTGCCACGCAGCCATGACAACCAGGCCGACGAGGATGTACAGCACGGCGCGAAACGCGAGGCGCGTGAAGAAGGAGATGGTGCGCTGCACCCACAGCATGATCTGGAAGGCGACGAAGAGGACGGCGAGGAGGATGCCGAGGAAGACGAAGTCGGGCGAGTCCTGCAGCGCGTTCACGGCGCGCTCGGCGAGCGGCTGGACGACGGGCTGGAGGAACTCGGCGAGGCGCTGCATGCCGAAGAGGGTGTGCGCGTAGATGGTGCGCAGCGTGCTGGACGGGTGGAGGACGTGGTCGTGTAACAGCTGGAGCGTCTGCTCTGGGAGGATGCCTGTTGTGGTTTCGTTTTTAGTTTTGTTTTCATCAAAGGGAGACGGACGGAGTGGTAGTAGGTGTCGTGACTGGCGGCGAAGCAAGGGATGGCCACGTACCTTGTAAGGCGTTGATAACCCAAGTTTCGTCCACTCCCATTTTTATCGTTTCCTTCCTACTGTTTATTTGTTTTTGGTGAAATTTGAAGCGTGTTGATAACGGTATTAGGGATTGACCTGTCGTATATGAGGTTCGCCCCGGTTCGCCCTTCTCTTGTTGTTGAGGCGCACAAGCTGGATTCCTCAGCTTTAAGTTTGAAGCTAAGGCAACGCCTATTCGTGTGACGTATGTGGCAGTTGAAGGACAAAGAGCGACGGCAGCTGATCAAAAGCTAAGTGTCCAAGCTGACTCAAAAAAAGAAAAAAGAAAAATAAAAGGTAAACAGGAAACAGATGTAGTTACAGGGGCCAGGCGACCAGGTTCGTTGGTGTGTTGTGAGCAACAAGTGTACACGCTACCAGTTTCGGATGTTGCAGCCGGCGGGCTGATCAGAATGGAAGCGGTGAGGGGTGCACTGTGGTTGTAGAATAACCCCGCTACTTCAATATTATCGAGCTGACCTTGGAAGATCCAAAAGTCTGCCAAATTTATAGGAGCATCAATTTTTATATGCATTTGTGTGTACGTGTTTGAAAAAGGGGAATTCTAGAGATAAATTTCTTTCTACGTTGCACGCACAAACAAAATCTGAACAGATCACATTTGAACGCGCGGGTTCTCTTTGAAGACATAATATTCTATGTATAAATAAATGATCAAATACACATGATCTATTTTGCTACATTGAGTCTCCACTAAAGTCTACGAAAGACGGAGCCTAAACACAGCATCTTCTAGATACTGTTCAGGAGCTTCGACAGCTTCGCGAAATTGGGTGATCCCAGACCACTAACCGGGTCCCATCCCTTAGAGGCCTTGAAGCCAACAGTGTCGCAGCCAGGGTTGCTGCCCTGGGTAACATCGTTGAATACCTCGGGGTGGGCATACAAGATAGGGTTCACGAAGCCGAGCGAGGACTTGCCGGCCTGGAGACGCTCTTCGTTGACGAGCGTGAGGACAGCACCCCACACAGGCGCCGACAGCGAGGTGCCGCCAATGAGGTACCACTTGCCGCCGCCGAGAACGATCTGACGGTCGCCGACGGCCGCGACGTCGGGATAGGCGCGGCCGAGACGGTTGTAGACGCCCTTCGTGACGTGCGAGAAGTCGCCGTTGGGAGGGAACTGGCTGTAGCTCTGGAAAGGCAGGGTCTTGCCGACCGTGTCCACGTAGCTGTTCACGTGGGACGCCTGCCACGGCGGGAGCGGGAAGATGTTGCTGAAACCTCCACCGCTGGGGAACCGGGCCGTCGCGACCTCGTTCAGCTTCTCGTACGGCTTTGGAGCCGTAGTGTTGGAGAAGCGATCCCACTCGGTTGAACCGACGGACAGGACGTAAGGGCAAGAGCTTGCGAAATCGGGATAGAAAACCTCGGAGCCATCGGCCTTGGTCGGGCACTCGCCGTTTCCGCCTACACCAGAGTCGCCAGATGAGATCACGGTTGTGGTGCCTTGAAGAGCGAGCTTTAACCACTCAGAACATTGACGCTTCATGTAATAGTCGGGCAGGTCAGCTTCACCTCCTCCGTAAGAGATCGAGACAACGTTCGTCGGCTTGTAAACACCGCATTGGAGCTTGCCCGTGTAGCCACCGGGGTTGTTGTCAGGGTACGCCGGGTCCAGGCACTCGGGCTTGTTGCAGTTACCTTTCTCGCCGAAAGCGGCGTAGTTGCAGTAAGAGCCGTCGATGGCGTCGAGGAACGTGTTCCAGAAACCAGTAAAGTTGCCGGTGTGCTCGTAGTACTCGTCGTCCGTTTGGTACAAGACTGTGCCCTGCGGGTAGATGAGCGGCCAGGCAGAGTCGAAATCCAGTGACGACTCAAGGCCGACTTCAAGAGGGTAGATGGGCGATGGCGTCTCAATAGCTCCGATAGCCCCGTCGATTAAGCGTTCTTCGGGGTAGGTGCCCGTTGGGACTTTCAGGTCACTGGTGCTGGTTAGCTGTTGCATTGTAGAAAAAGGTGCTTCGTGGACCTACGGGTAGGCAACCTTGAAGAACTCGTCCAAATCCTTCTTGCTGTAGTGATCGTCTAAGCTTTCAAAAATACCAAGTTGGTTTCCAGCAGACTTAGTCGATCCCTTGGGAATGTTGTACTGAGCTATAAGGTTACGTCAACATCACTGATCAAGGCCGCAATACATCATGGACTTACCTCTAGTGCAATCGGCAGTAACATAGATGGAGCATGTAGTTGAGTTTGGGTTAGGGTATCCCGGAAGAGCGGTGATGAACGGACGAACGTCATCCTTGAAGCTGCGCTTCATTTTCTTCTCCTTGGCCGCATGCTGTCTGGAACGAAGTCTGGTGCCGGGGGTCACGTAGTCAACGTGTTCCTGGATCTTGGAAGGCAGATGGTACGCCTCGGTAGACATGTCACTGCCACCATCTGAGTGCTGCCATACGTAGAAGTCTGCAAACAGCAGGTCTTCGACTTCGCTAGCTTTCGCGTCAAATTGGATCCACTAAGAGCAACGTTTGTGAGTTTTGCCGATCTTGATACCATACAAAGAATGTCGATGTCAATTTACCTGTTTGTTCGCTGACAGAGTGATGCGGTCTGCGGAGATGCCCGCATTCTGTAGCCAGTCCCGGACAGTGTCAACGCTCTCCTTCTTGGGAGCAAAGAAATCGACGACCTCTTGGGTACTCATGTGCTTTCCATAGTTAGGCGAGTCCGGGTTCGATCTGGCACTCCAAGTCAGTTTACAATGACCCATATGATGTATTTGCTGCAGAAGTGTCTTACAGATCCATCAGCTTGTCATGGCCAGCGTCCAGATTGGACTGCTTCAAGCCAATGCGCATGGGGAGAACGACATCGGCAGGGACCTTGGCCCTCTTCGTCCACTTGTTGCCCCAGTGAGCAGCATGTCGCTCATGAAGGGCGTGAGTAGCCGGAATTTCACGCTGCTTCAGGGTACCGTCACGAGCGACTGGGTTAGCCGCGACCCCAAGGGTCAATCCGGCTGTGAGACCTGTCAGAAGCAAATGGCCAAGCATCGCGAATATTCCAAAGCTAACAGACGCGAAGCTTAACAGAAAGAGAGACACGGGGAACGCACCTTGGCGAGGTAGGCCATTTTATATCTATGTACCTTGCGCTTACAGCTGAGTCTTATTACGATCGCTTGAGCAGAGTCATGTTGTCAGCATGCAGCGCGAACCAAGGGCGTCAGTACCCTTGGATCGTCTATCTATCCCAATCCAAAGCGCGGATTTGCTGAAGCGCCTCGGCTATCACACTTCCACGCCGTATGGTTTGCGGGAAAACACACAACTTGGGTCCCGGTATCTACCATGGCGCCATCTGCCGCTATCTCACCTTCTCCTTAGGGCTAGAACACCGCCTAGGATACCCGACTATCATATTCCTGATTCGTCTGTTTCCTCAGCCACCCTGCGCTTCTCAGCTATGCTCTAATTCGTGCCTGTAAGACCTTTGTTGCCGACCTGAGCCAAGAAATTTGAATAGATCGATCTGTGGAGTTGTGCGAGCCCACATCGTGAAGCTCAAGCTTTACCAAGAAACCCAAGGCATTGGCACTGCAACTGTAAAAGCTTGTCTTGACGACGTTAGGACATCTGGTAAGGTCACACACTATGCGCTTTTAGAAAGTAGAGTAAGACAGATAGTCGTCCCAATGATTGCAGTACCCTTCTTTGAAAGTAAGTAAGCTATGACAAACATAAATAACAGTAGTTTGCCACCAGCACATCCTACCGATTGAATAGTCAACTCCGCAAGGAACATGGACTGATTAAATCCCCAAGTCCCTGTTTGTCATGTAGTGCGATCCCCCAGCACACCTATAGCCGTCAGCCTGTGGTATCCACTCATATCCCACGGGGCACCGGCCCATTCTCTTCAATCTGGCCTTGACCTCCGATTCCTTCTTCATGCGCTCTTCTTTCTCGAGGCGCTCACGCTCCGCTCGGTCGTGTTCGATACGAATGAGCTCCAGCTTGCGCAGAACTTCACGTCGAGCAGCGTCATCGCGCTGGCGCTTGAGCTCTTCCTCCTGCACACGCACCTGTCGTTCGAGTTCAGTTGCTTTCTGGCGCGCAGCAGCCAGTTCGCGTTGACGCTTCTCTACAGCATCTTTGTCACGCTGCAGCTGCTGCCAGACCTCGTCCGAGACGCCGGCATCTCGGCACGCAACTTGCTTAGTTCGGGGCTTTGCGTTGCTTTGCTCCGGTGGTACGTCTTCCTCAGCTCCCCGTTCCACCGTAGTGTCCGTAGTGGTTATTGTAGTGGAGGTTTCGGTACGGGGCGGCTCTCTGTAGTCGAATTGTGTTTGCGTGGGCAGTACAGTCCTTTGATAAGGGGTCGAGCTTAATGCCGTGCCCCGGTTGCTTCGCTCTTGTATCATCTTGTTGATAGCGTCAAGCACATCGGCCTCGGCAACAATTTTGGTGGGATTGTCGGTTTTCGCTTTGATGGTCTTCCCAAAGATATTTTTTGCTAGAGTTTGTACATCTCGTGCGTTTCCCCAGGATGATGTCTGGGCCAATATACCGAAGAGATTCAACACCTTGCTGTCGAGTGTAGATGAAGCTTCCAACTCTGTCGTGTCAAGCTTTTTCATGGAGAGACACTGTAGCAGTAAATCACGACAGTGCCTTGGTGGCATATGATGGAATGAGATCGTTTCCGGGAACCGGCTAGTAAGGCCAGGATTCTGGTTCATCAGGCGATTAATGTCGTTGTCGTAACCGGCCAAGATGACTAAAATTTTGTTCTGATAGCGCTCTTTCGTCAAACAGTCCACTATCTCATCCATAGCTTCCTTTGCGAAATGGCCTTCTGCAAGTCTGTATGCTTCGTCAACAAAGAGGACACGACCAAGTGCTTCGTCGAATTTCTTCTGGACCTTGGGCCCCGTGTGGCCAACATATTGCCCGATAAGATCGGTCGCAGAGCAATCGACTACTTTAGCTTCGGTAAGAAGTCCGAGGTCGTAATAGACTTTGCCCATTCTCCTCGCTGTGCTAGTCTTCCCAGTACCTGAAGCGCGTCAGCCCACATCATATGTCGCGATATTATGCAGTTGAGTCATACCTGGGGGCCCACGAAAGAGTAGCCCGAACGGGATTTGTAAACGAATTTCCTCATCCGAGAAACCCAATGCCTTCATATTCTGAACCTGTTGCTGATATCCCTCCAATTGCTGTATAACATCCTCGCACCCAACAACATCCTTGAAAAGCATTTTGATGTTGGTTGCGGCCTGCTCCAGTCTTCTATAGTCGGGATCGATATCCTGTGGCTCAAGTAAATCCCTTTTGGTCGATCCGACTGATTCGGATAATCGCTTTTGCTGGCGCTCTTTAGCTTGGTCGAGGATAATGTCAACCTCGCCCGCATTGCCAAAATTGGGTCTGTTGCGTGCACGCCCGAGAACGGAGATACAAGCCTGCTTCGCCGCTTCACCTGCTCGGAACCCTTGTTGCTTGAGCTTTAATTCGAGAATACTTCGAAGCGCCGAGTCATCGTAATCCTCGAAGACAAATGCCGAGGCCATGGGGAAGCGTCGTGCTAAACCAGGATTGACCTTTTGGAACATGTCTTCCATCTGTCCCTGGTACCCAAGAAGCAACACACACCTATCTTCAGTAGAAGTAGATTGCACTTCAGCAACGATAGTGTCGATGACAGCAGTTTTATAGGGGTCACCGGTTCCGCCTGTATCAGATATCCCGCTTGCGAGCATGTAAGCTTCATCGATAATAAGCACCTTGCCTTTAGTTGCCTCCAAGATTGCCTTCGTATTCTTCTCAGATTGTCCCAGTGCGCTGCCCACAAAGTCGGCAGGGTTCTTGATAACAACTTCGCCATTGCTGAGGAGCCCTAGTGCTTCGAGGATCTTGCCATACAGTTTGGCTACGGTCGTTTTACCCGTCCCAGGATTTCCTACGAAGACCTTATTGAGCGAACACCCGATCAGAGGCTGCTCATTCAGCTCTCGTTCATAGTTCTCCTGAAGACGGTCGACCAATACTTTTATAGACTGTTTCACGGACTTGAGCCCGACCATGTTATTTAGTCTCTGCCAGTCCTTATTAGAAGATATTGCACGACTGGGTTCAGGACCTATGATGTCGATTTTCCTCAGAAATAAATCGTCTGGGGTGTCCCCCTGTTGTCTTTGCCTGTGTAATCTGTCGGCTTGTCTTCGTAGTATTATGGAAAGCACATTATGGACCTCCCGTGCATTGCCGAAACCTTCGCGACCACGACCGCAGCCAATGCGACGTGATGCTATCCTCATGTAGAGCCCCCCAGCACCACCCTCAACCTTCATACGTCCAGAGAACTTTCTGTCCAGTTCATTATGCAAAATCTGCCGCAGCTCACTGTCTTCGTAATCTTGAAAGTCCAAGCGGATTGGAACTCGACTTGGTATTCCTGGATTATGGGCAAAGAATGCCTCCATCTGCTTCCGATATCCGGCAAAAACGAACACGATCTTTCCAATGTGGTTTTCGATTTCAGCAAGGAGAAAGTCGAGGACTTGAGATCCCCCTAATGAAGAACTTGACACTATTTGATACGCCTCATCGAGAAAAAACACCCCACCGCCGTTTTTGAGCAGCTTGTCTAATAAGTCTTGGCAGCCTTGTATGCCGTCGTGCGCCAAGCGCGAGCCAGTGGTCTCTTCAAAGTGGCTGCCTGGAATAACTCCCATAGACGACAAAAACTTGCCATAAAGTCTAGCCACTGTTGTTTTTCCTGCCACAAGTTAGGATAGATTCAAACAATACGCCATGTGCCCTTACCAGTCCCGGGATTTCCGAGCAGAGCTGCCCCGAACCTATCCCCCTTGAGGTCTACTCCTTGGCGAATAGTAGTATCAACTCTCGCTTTAATTGTGAGGAACTCCTTCTTCACAGCTTCAAGTCCGATCATTTTCATAAGGGAATCAATTGCCTCATTGGAAGCTAACTCGAATTGCTTCTGCTGTTGCCAATCCTTCTCGGCTGAAGACAATTCAGAAGTTGGAACAGCCTCTGCTTCGTTAGTTTGCGGGATCTCTAGCACATCGTCATCTTCTGTCTCTTGGCTGACAGCTTGTGGCTGATCTATCAACGGGGGAACTGGGGTGTCGTGGCATTGCTCCTCATTTATCTGAGTAGGTTCCTGCTTGTCTGAAGTTCTTTTGTCAGTATGCGGCTTGTTTCCAATAGGCTTTTGTGGGAGTCGAGCGCTTTCATCCAAAAGCTTCTGTGCTTCTTTCGTCACTCGATCTAGCTCGGTTTGATGTTGGCGTAGGGTCTGTTCTCGTAATTGTTGCTCTTGGTAATTTTTCATAGCCTGTTGTTGACGCGCAATGTCTTCCTTCATAGCAGCGAGTTGTTTAGCATAACCTGTCTGTTTAGCCTGTCGCTCGAGTTCAAGGTCTCTATCTCTGCGAGCTTTTCTTTCCTTCTCCTCCTTCTCGAATCGACACGTTTGGCAAGGAGGCGGTCGATGGTCAGAGCACTGCCAAACTAATTGATGACCATTGGCGCAATTATCTTTGAGAACTTCCCCACAGGGAATCTTGGAATGGTCGACACGGAGATGACACCGCTTTGGACATGTGTGTTTCCCGCAAGACAGGAGTTCCGGACCTAATCGAGTTCAGTCATCGTCGTACTCATCGCGGAATTTAATGCTTACAAGGCTCTGTACAGCCACCATCTGGACAATGCATGTCGAATCTGTCGGATAAAGTGGTTAATAAGTCTTATGATCAAATTCAAAGATACAAAATATTTTGGTGGCGTAGGCAAGGAATGAGAGAGAGTAGTAGGAATGACTTATGAAAGGGGCTAAATCACTTACTCATCAGGAGAACGTATAGTCTGGACACGATCAAGATGCTTCTCACACTTGGTAGGAAAACCGTCATGAATCTTAGCCCCTGATTTCAGATTATTGAAAAAGTTTATCCATTCATCTCGACCTTTGCTTGCATTCATGAACGTATCTGCGTTGCCGATCATGATCAATGCATTGCGTGCTCGAGAAATAAGAACATTTAGGCGTTCAGGCGCAGCCATGAATCCAATCTCTCCATCTTCATTGCTTCGGGTAAGAGATACAACGACGATATCACTCTCTTCTCCTTGGTAGTTATCGATAGTTGAAAGTCGTATCGGTTTCTTATTAATGCCTGCGCTAGCTGCTGGTAAGATGCCAGCATCAACAAGGTCGTGACTATCAAAGTCGCTTAGAATAGGGTCGTGGTCTTGGCTAAGCTTGTCCCGCAATAATGAAAGTTGGCCCTATGGAACCATCAGTACTTAATAAGCTTGAGACGAAGACAGCGATACATACCAGATACGGGGTCAATATAACAAGATTATCAGTCTTATAGTTCTGCTGGCCTAAGTAACGGACACACTTCAGTACCATATCTGCTTCGTACAAATTTTGTTTACTTGATTTCATCGTGGGGTCCAGTTTGTCGTTGAGGGCATCATGTGTAGTCTCGGTATGGCTGTGGTTGACAAAAATGACATCGTCTTGGAATCCACACAAATGAGGACGGCTATTGGTGGTATGAGCATCACGTAGCGCTGGATAATTGTGCCTGATCAACTCGGAGATTTCGGGACGCATCCGATGTTGATTCGACAGAATACAGCTTGGATTGCTCTGGAGAATGAGCCTTTCAAAAAGTGAGCGATTAAAGTCATACCCGTTTCCGGCCTCAACGCTTAGCTTGTAACTCTTTGCTTTAGGACGTAATTGTTTGTGATCGCCTATTTGTATGAGATGTTTGGTTGTTGGTCCCATTGCTGCTAGGATGTGGCTCTCGAGTATCTCGCCTGCCTCTTCAACAATAATGACACCAGGCGCAGCTGACTGAATCTCAGAGGCATACATGGAAGCAGCAGTCGTTGTGCATGCTATTATCCTTTTACCCTGAAGAATTTGCTCCGTCTTGCCTTTCCGCAAGCTTTGGAGAGTTTTCTGATGCTGGTTAAACTGTTTGATCTGTGTCGTCAGCTCTGATAGCTTGTCTTCTCTGATTTTGCTTTTCCATTGCTGTATCTTAGCGAGACGCTCAGGCGCCTCCAAGTTCCATACACTGTTCCATTCAGAAGTCTGTTTCTTCATACGAAAGCCGCCAGCATGCTGCCCCCTTTCCCATCGTTGGAAAAGGTAGTCTGGCTCCACTTTCTTACCCTTTCTACCTACCATAGTCTCACCATCAGCTGTTTCAGGCAAAGACAGTGAATCATAGAAATGTGCGTCTTCTTGGGAAAACTCTAGATATTGAAATATTTGGGTCTGAGAGATCTCGCTTTGAAAAAAGTCGATAGAGCGTTCCTCGATAATGTCTAGACATTCTTTCATGCGGTCTTTCTCGTAGTCAATCAGCTCATATCGAGCCCTGCGACGCAGGAACCCAGGATCGGCCTGAGCGCTAAGTAGAAGCGGCGCTGTTCGCAGAGTAGACTTTGACCCAAGTCGAACAATAATGTCGCTACTAATACCGATATCTATCAGATCTTCAAGGAATTGATCCAATGCATGATTGGTGTAAGAAAGAACCAGCAAGGTCTGATCGGTATTGTCCAAAAGGACTTTTGTCAAGAGGGCACCGACCAGCGATTTGCCAGTACCTACTTTAGTTTAGTATAACAAAAGATTTGTCAATAGAGTCTAATACCCACCTGGTGGTCCTTGGATCAAGCCGACTTGATACGTCAAGCCGTGAATTACAGCTTCAACCTGAGAAGGATCTAATGATACTGGCTTGGATAATCCAAGGAGACTTTGGAGATCCGAGGACGGTGATTGCAGCTGCTCTACAATTGACTGGGGTAAGAAAGGTGACAACTGGCTAGCCTCAGACAGAGCCAGGATATCAACTGAGAGCTCAATGTCCGTCTTGCGCTGCAGTCTCTCAAGTATTGGCTCATAGGCAAATACAGGGGTGGAAAGTTGAAGATAATCAACTGGGCCTTGCTCAAGCGCACGTAGTATCTGCTCTAAAGAATCCGAGCCGGTGATTCGAAGACATATCCGTGGCGGATTGAGCGCAAGCTGATCTTCGTTCCTGTCGATCGAGGTGAACCCGAGAACATCGTTGCCGTGGATCAGGCAGCCAAAACTTTGGTGTTTGAGGAAAGCCTGTACTCGTTTGAGGGCCTTTTTCCGGTTCTCAAGCGTATTGTCGCCTTGAACTTTCAGATTTTCGCTGAGTATATCGCGACTGCACTGTAATGAAAGAGTGCAAGGGCGCTCGCTGGTCATCGCACTTTTGTCGAAACCTTCGAAATAAAGGTTAGAGATAAATGTATTTCGAAAACCTCGTTTCGGTTTTCTGCTAGCCACGTTTCGAAATTCGTCTCGCATATCACCTATCATATCTTCCCTGAGAAGACGGAATTGATTATCAAGATGCATTGAGGTGCGAATCGACGTATCTGCCTCTGTAATAGAAGCAGCATGGAGATAATATGGTCTCTCCTTTGACAACAGCTCATCACGTGTTGGGAGGATGGCGATATCCCGATAGTTTGCGAAGTCATTATCGTGGCGGCCTCCAGGCAGGGGTCCATTACCTGAAACTAAGTTCCCGTCAGAGGTGGAGGATGGTGCTATTTGGGCTTTTATCTGTCGTACGAATCGCTCGGTCTGGGGAGAACATGATGTTAGGAGAGAATCTTCCTGTAGTATGGACTTTGCTGTCTCTCTGAAATCATTCGACTGAGTTGACGGTAGCAGAGTAAGCCGCAGTAGCAGCCAGGAGAAACCCTCTAGAGCTTTCGTATCTAATGATTTGTTCCTGACACATCGGAGAAGATTATTCCAGAACAGAGGCGGATCGACGATAATCCAGAGAATCTGCGCCAGAAGTTCCCCATCACAAAGTCGTCCCAGTTCCTGTGAGCAGTCAGTAGCTAAATATCATACATAATATAAGGAATGAAAACTGGAAACTCCGGGCATCTCACTGGATCCTGGAGATAACCGAGTAGGCCCGAGACTGCATTGTTCATGAAAAGCGGCGAATCATTGAAAGTTAATGCCCTGTGCAATGCCTCTTGCCCAGGCTTGGAAGAAGCGAGTCTCTCTAGACACGTTGTCTTGTCTTGCTGTGACAAGATACTATCGAGAAAATCCTGGGCATTCTGAGATCGGATGATCTTCCAATTGCCCTTGAGGACGTTGTTGAACGTTCTTCCAAGATGGTGAGAGCGTCTCTCGGCATTCATATTTGAACTCTTCACCTGCCGGTTGCCTGTATTCTCCGAAGCCTTTGGGTGCACTGTCTCAATATACGTTGGTTAAAATGTCGGTGTATGGACGCAGAGATGATCAGAATGGCTGAAGAAAATGGGCTTGGAGGATGGTGGGAGGTTGCTGAATGGGAGCCTAAGATGTTGTACGTGGGGAAATAAATCTATCACAAACGCTGTCTCAGATGGTTTGTTCACTCATCACAGTTGCTAACGAATCAGCCGGTAGCACGCATAAGCTGATATCCATCATTTTCCATGAATGTGCACATCTACCTCTAGGCAGGTACCTAAGGTACCTATCTACCTACTGTTGCCAGGCACCTGCCTCACTTATCTGGGTGGCTGCCTGCCAGGGCTACTCTCATACACTATCTACACTTTAGCTAGCAATACACACACTTCTTGCTATGTCGACCTTCATTGTCTTGCAGATCACTTGCAACAGGTACTGATTCGATACGTCATATTTAAAAGTTGGCAAATCAGAAGAAATAGGAGAGCCAGCATAGGTAGTATCAAGAGAGCAGTTTGGTTGTGTTACGACTATGGGTTCTATTCGACGGGAGCAGCCGACACCTCACGTACAGTGACCACAGTATCCACAGTCGATGCTACACGCAGTGTAGTCAAACGAAAAGTCGTTTGCGGAGCTGTCAGACCCCTCAGATGACGCCCTTGTTAACGGATAGGTATCACTATCTTCATCGCTATCATCCCTATTGGTCGAATGCTCGGAGCTCGGCTGCGGCATCGCGGCCCAACGATCCCTCCAAGAATTTGGAAGGGCCTCGCCTGTCGTGTCTTCCCGTTCTCTAAGCTGTAATGGTCCAGTGCCCGCTCGATAGATTTCCAGCCTCAGATGGCTTGCTCGCTTCACCTCAGTGATTAAGTCATGGAGTATAGTGGCAAACTTTTTCAAATCGTCTTGATGCTGTGTTTCCCAGTCAATTAAGTCCTTACGGACATTACTGACTTGAACGTCTTGAAAGCTTCCGTGGTTGTGGTATGCAGTGATGAAGTTGGGGATCTGTCGAATCCAGAGTCGAGGGAGATGCTCGCCTTTCTGTATCTCCCCCCATGCCTGAGACTTCGTCTTGATCTCTAGAATTGAGTCTTGAGGCACTTTCATGCCGGATTTATGTATAGCTATTGAGCTGACTGGTAAGGGGGATAAGTCGAACTGCGGTTCAGTGACAACAGTCTCGCAGCCGTTGTAACTAGCTAAGTAGCCATCGCTCTCGAAACGGACAAGGCATTTCAAGTCACCAAAATTGTAGCGTACAACTCGTTGATGAGACTTGATTGTTGCACTATCAGGGTCACTTGACGTGAAGGCTGCCAAAAATGAATGACCATAACCGCGAACATCGGGAATTATGGCACTTTTGCAATTGCGAATCAAGAAAAGGGTATTTCCGATCATCTCGGCGTTGAAACGAAACGTTGAGTCGATTGATCGGGCAAATCGCAATATGTCTCCAAGAGAGCTTGCACAGCCCATGACGTCTATGCTTGACGGGACGAATGCCTCGTCCAGGGCGAACAGGGCTTGAACAGCTGGTTGTATAGGATGATCAGGGAAGCGTGCACCATTATGATCACGCATATAATCACCATTATCGCCGGGAAGTTTGCAAGGTAGCGGCGGAGGTTTCCAAGTTGCGGGTTGGCCTGAAAGAAGCGCATTAGTGTTCCAAATTAATTGCTCATTTGATGCTCCAGAGTAACCTACCTGGCACGATAATTCTGAGAGGCTTCTCGTCGTCTAAAGAATATGAGGCCGCATATGAGCAGTTCGTAATGCGTGCATCTCCTGTGGGTGCAGCCGACTTGGTGAGATTCTCCAGAGTGAACTCGGTAATTAGACGTCCCAGAGGTGTCGTGTCTTCAACCTTCTTAGGGATCTGGTCCTTGCCTTGACGCCAGCCTCCTCTGCTACCTCGCCAAGAGCCGCGAAATGAACCTGCGCGGCTGGAAGATGCACTACCCCCTCGTCGTAGGTGTGATAAGTCACCCTGAAGCATCGTGCTGTTCTGAATGTATGTGATAAGAAAATGTTGACTGAGGATATAATATGAGGTCTGCTGGGGTAGATACACTGACTTCACGGTTAGAGCATGGAAACTTGTCCAGGCGACTTGGTGCGAATTGTATGTACTTAAATGCAGCTCTGTGGCAGCCTACCTCTGTCAGTATCAGTTCTGCGGAAGGTACGAGAAACAGTATAAGTAATTATTAGATTGCCCCTCACAACGCCTACCTACTACATTACTTCCAGCATCATTGTCTATAGGTACATTCAGATAGTGCCTAGGTACACCTCGCACTCTCCAAGTCCAATTTCTCAATAATATAATTGGGTATCAAGCTACATATTCCGGAATAGAGGTTCATGACCGTGTATGAAGTATTGGTAAGATTATAAAAGCTTTCAACAATTATCTAAAAGACGGGGTCTGTGAAACACAATCTGGCTGCGACGCACTGAAACCCCACAGCAGCTCACCAGCGCATCCAGCCCCTATTAATCAATCGCTATACTTCCCAGCTTCGTCTTCTAGAAAATACTTCCTCCTTCCTTTGTTCAATGCTAGAATATCATTTGATTTACAGTCGGAGGTTTTCCATATGGTGAAGAATCAGAGACCAAATATGATAATATAGTGGCTAATAAATGACATTGCTCAGATCGACTAAAAACAACTTTTGTTCTAAGAAGTCGTAAGTTCACGGCATGACCGAATGCTAGGTGTTACGAAGGAGGGGAGGATTCGAGAGAAGGGGACAGCAACAGCTCCCACTATATTCTCATTACTTTTCCTTTTCTTGCTCTTCTACGCATAACTCTAGTCGTATCCACCTTGCGCAGAGCAATTCAACCTGGTTAAACCAAAGTCTTAAGCAAGCTGTTTAGAGTTATGTTTATTGTAATCGTTTACTACTAAGTACTAGATACGTCTGGCTTTTAAGGGAAACGCAAGGAAATGCTTATATTGGTGATGGTCTACGGCTTTGAAAAAACATGGACTCGTAGCTCGAGCACATACAAAGAGCTATACAGACGGCGAAGCTGGTTGATAGAAGACTGGAAGCACCATAAACATTCATCCTTTAGGGAGGTGTGCTTTTAATGGCGGCTTGGTTGTGCTTGCGGAAAGCTGTTTTCGGGTTCTCTAATGCGTCATATCTATAGTCATCGAGGATATTTCAATTTTCAATTAATCTGTGGAATGTAGATAGCCGTGTTGTCTAGTCCCAAGCCTTGTTTGTGACAAAGGTGCTGCGGCTAGTGCAGTACTTCCACTCACGTATGTGAGGCTTCAAGATTTAAGTGATCGGATAATTATCACGGTATGTCGTGTCAATGGGTCGTATAGGGTAGCAAGCTGCGATACGAGCTCTTGACGTGGTATGTCTCAGGTTTCAATGCCAGATGACCTGCGAAGAGGGGGAATTCTCAAGCCTGAGAGGCCGGAGCGGGCTGTGTGTGCGTGTGCTTCAAGGCTAATTAGACGAGCGAATGAAAGAGAACCTTACGGGCTTTTATGCCTTACCAGCCGCTGGCACAGTTGGCTATTAATGGCCTCAATCTGCTGCATGAGATGTAACTATGTATCCCCCAATACCTACGCGGAGAAACGATTAAGATACCATGACATGCCCATCATGCTGTAAACATCAATGATCTTGTAATAGTCCTAGAGGAATGGATACACGGCATGAAATTGTAAATTAAAAGATCTGGAGCAGATTCAAGTTACGTGATAGTATTCGTAAATGATATGATCAAAAGCAAGAAGCTGAAGTATCAATGGGCTTGCTCTCTTCCCCACCAATCGGCAACATCCCATGAAGGCGGACCACACAGTGTCCGTATCGTCCCGAGCTGCATACAGTGCTAAAAACCCAGTGCGACGGCTCCTAGTATGCCTTTGTTGGCAGCACCTTTTTACATACTTTACATATGAAATGCACTGCCTAATCTGCTTGTTAACCTACCTATTCAGGACGTAGACCTTCAACCAAGCCCTGTTCCTATCTAGATAAATAGTATGTCCCGGCCACCTAGATCGAGAAGCAAAAGTTATGAAACCTGTATAGCAAGATATCGATATAGGTAGGGAACTAGTATTTGTCTCAGGTGCTGATGAACCAGCTGCACATCATCTCGCAGACCCAGGTTTAAGGATAGTTTAAGACATGGGGTAGACTACTTGGTGCCATAATGTCCACATAAGTCTATCGTATAACTGACGCTTCGGTCTTACTGAAGTAAGATTGAAACATCTATTGGCTTGTATGAGGATACAGACTTGTTAGATAGTAATAGTCTATATACTTCGTATAGCTGTAAGTAAGCTACAGACAGCCGCCCCGCCCGTAGTAAACCCTGCTTTGCCTGAGCTGGGAAGGCGGGTTGGTTGGTCTGGTTTACCTACATACAGCGCGCTGCGGCTAGGTCTACCACCTACCTAATTGAGCATGGAATGAAGAGGACCCTGAAAATTCGCAGAAATCCGGGCAGAGGAGCATCCCCTCGAACGATTATACCATGCGCATGCGCAGCCACGTAAGTTGCTTCTCCATCCTGCTACATATACTTCGTTCTATGTGGAGATAAGCTATATAGGGCGCTGCGCCCAGGGTTCGGGGCGTTATTGTTTGTTGTCTTAGCCAAGGTTTGCAGAGTTCTATCTTGAGATATCTTGGAACGAGGGACCGTTTAGCAGGGAAAGCCTAGGAAGCCGAGACAAAGGACGCCTCCGAGACACGTTAGGAACTGGTGGGCACCCCTCCCTTGGCCTTGTCGGCTGGAGAGGGGTGCGCATGATTTGGTATAGGAGATATTGGCCGATGAAGGTCGTAGATTTGAACCTGTCTCTCGATCCTCTTTACATTGTATCAGATGACTTGTAGACCAGAGCTGCCCTAGATGGAACGATTCCGAAACCTCGTGTGTAAATAGTATCAAGAAAAGTAGACGCGGATATAGGCAAGATGTTCAAGTATAAGTCAAATTTAGGTTAATTGAGATAGATATTTATCTTCTTTAGGAGTGAAAATAGCAGGATGCCCGTAGGCACGGTATCTTATCCGGATCTTGTAACGCCAAACCCATTCCCTATAGCATTCGTCATCCACGGTCCCAAGCATAGGCGGCCGCTTTGGAAAAAACAAAGTGAAAGTGAAAAGAATAGATTATCTTTAGTTTGTGAAAGAGTGCCTGGGCATCACCCCCAGGTACCGTGCACCCTGCCTCGTCGGGCTCTTGATTTGACGCTGATGTCCCCATTTCTTATCAGCGTTTTCCATCTCCTTTCTACTCCGTTTTCGCTCTTTCCTACCATTCGCGCGCATTCCTGCCACTCTGATCTGGAGAGCTTGAGCTTTTCACAGATGAGTTCAACCAGGACACGGTCGTCCTCCACGCTCCATTGTTCACCATCCACCTCTTTTTCTAACCCTGTGCCTTCCTTCGTAGTCTCCTCGACTGTAGGTTCATGCAGACTATGAAAATCCGAGCGCTCAAGGCCGCGTGGTAGGTCGGCGGGAGCAATGCGAGCCCGTTTAGGTGTGGTGGGTGTGGGTGTAGCATGCCGTATATCCTCTGATTCTTCTACATCGGAGCTGCTAATGTCCAGATCACTGTCGACATCGTCACCCCGCCCCATATCATCATCCAGAGCGCGACGTCTTTTATTGAGGCCGCGAGGCGGCGCAGTAGTTCGCTTGCGAATCCTTAAGCGCTGGTCTCGGTCCCCATTGGCGTTTTGTGGGCGTGGACGCAAGCGCATCTTAATCGGTGGAAATGGCGCATGGCTCATCGGGGGTGTAGGGAGAGGCTCGAGCTGTGTAGGTATTGACGGCGGAGTAGATAGCATGGTTTGGAGTGCGCGACATGAGTTGACAATGGTGCCGAGGGTAGTGTGAGGAGATGTAGGAGGGCTAGCAGGAGGAGAGGCGAAGAGAGAAGACTGTAGCCGAGTGACTGGTGGGCGCGAAAAATCGCATGACGAAAGCGCTGAGGGCATCAGCATTGTCGAAATAGGTAAGATTCACGCGCGATGTGTCGCTGCTCAACGCGGTTTGTCGAGATGGCCTGGAATAAGTGGCCGACGTTGGGGGTTCGTGGCCACCTGGTGCGTCCCAATGCGACCGGGTTCACTCAAATGCGCAAATCAGGCGGTGAAATGCGCAAACTCGGTGAAGCAATTCTGATAGTGTTCTGGTATCCGGGCGATGTAGTCGATTGTGCAATACGAAAGTATTGATTGAAAGCGATAGTCTGTTTTCTATTGACGACGAGGAATGTAGGGCGAGGTGAAGGTGGGAGGGTTGAGAAGGGGTGTGTGCCTGGGGAGGCGGATGGACAGGAATAATGTACCTAGAAGACGGGAGGGAAGAACCAGTAGAGCTCCCTGTTCAACAGGTGGGCCACATGATTCACACAGGTACATCGGAACGTACCTTACTTGACCCCCAGTCTTTTCGGTCAGAAAAGCGGGTATTGACAGGTGTATGGCCAATCAGCGCTGGGTCGCGAAACTCAGAAACGTTCAACACTTCGTACCTGTGTACTCTTGGAAAGGGCGCAAAAGCCAGGGGGTAGATGAGATGTGCCGACACAACCTTGGAACTACCAACCTAGTATGTCGCCTTTCGACAATTCTACTTAACACTTACCATATACTGTTGACGAAGAAAGGAAAATAAACGAAGATTTCTATTTCCTATTCCACTAAATGGTTTGAGAAATCATTACATACCTAAGTACCCGTGGTCATGGGTTATAACCCTCCTACTTCCAAGGTTGTGATGGTGGATGGTGGAGGTACAGTGGAAGTAGAGCTACGAACCCGTCAGGCTAGAATCAGCCACCCACCACCGACAGCTGCAACCACTTAACCATCCTGCCCTGATCGACCGATTCAGTGCCGAAGATAACGAATTATCAACTAGGTAGCTTGCCCCATTCCAAGCCATACCCCTTCTCCCTGGTGCTGCTTAGGGTTAGCTACCATACTTCCCGATTCAAAAGGCAAGTCACCTGGGTTGCCATTATTCTGGAGGGCTTGCCGCGTCTGACGCCTCGTTCGTCGGTATGGTGCTAGAGAAAGGCAATAAACTCGAAATGTGTGCGGGCGCATGTCGTAATCTTACTGGCAAGATCAATGGCCGGTCCTGTGAAACGTCTTGAACCGCCCAGCAACCATTAGAAATGGGAAAAGAAGAAGAGGATCAGCAGGGCCGGCCTTGCTTTCGTCATCCAGCGTCTATTAATAAGCCTTGCTCTTCACATTTCACATTTCCAGGTAGGTAGTAGGCGCATCCGGGTTCCCACGACGTCAGCCCCCGTGGATTTGTTTCCTGATTACTCTCAAACTTGGTTGATGACCAGATAAGTACCTACTTTATTCTAGACCACGGCTTTTCGTCATCCCATTTGGCACGGTATCATAAAGCAATTGGAATGGATGGCTCATAGGAACATCATAATTCATCTCTCGATGCATGCTAGTCAACTCTATAATTGATTGTCACACCATGAAGCCCTCGACAATATTTCTCTAGTTAACGTCGTTTCGTGAAGCCTAAACCTTTAGATTTTTTAAATGAGAATATATGTAATGCTTGAACGTCAAACTCAGGCTAGAGAACCTTAGCATCATCATCATCCGTCATCATTTGAGACTGGTCAAATATGAAGCTTTGGCTTCGCCAATTGATCTGTGAAGTAGGCATTAAATTACCGGTTCGTCACACTACCTCTGCTGTATGTCCATTATCGTGGATGGAGAAGGGGCTACCACTTCACATTGTACGAAAGTCACCCCAAACGGGCGCAACGGTCGATTGAGGGGGTTGGGTGGGGAGAACTGCAATCGTTGGTCGAGGCGCGTCTCGATCGCGACATTGTCGCGTCTAGCTGACGCGTAAAATTTTAATTGATGACCCACTCAAGTGACCAATAGTCTTACACGAAAACTATTACCCCGGCCGCGCACCACAACCCTTGTTACGGATTGGCCCATGCAGACTGCAGTTTCAGGAATCTCACGATGCCAGGATGCAAGTACCTACAAGTCTGTCCGCTGCATACGTGTGAATTCTAGGTGGCTTCGATCAGGCCATACTGCACGCCACACACTTCTTGCCCAGACCGATCGAGTCTGCGTGGCACAGGCGTATGCTATCAGTAGGATGCAGTAAAGACCTCCAGATCTGAGGTTAACAGTTGAAGCGACTCTGGAGTCAACCGCTCACCAGATTTTGAGAAGACGAAAGTCACTCGTCTCGAAAAATCGACTATGTAAATGAAGAGTGCTTGAATGTCTAGCCTTGCGGCGGCATCGGATATGGTTGCCTAAGCGGCCTATGCCGTGCCTGTTTGATCGACCAAAGCTCCCGCCTGTCTCCCGCCTGTCCGCGTGCCCGGGAAGCGGGAAGCCCCAACTGTGGAAGCATTCAATCAAAAATCAAGATTCGAATTCAATGCATTCTAGAAACGTTCGTGCATGATGGTGCCATATTCCTTGGAGCATTTCAAGGAACCTCCAACATAATTACAGGGCGAGGGAATGCTGAGCTGTAAGAACCAGGTATACTCCCGATCTTCCTCCGCTGAGATGCAGCTCCGTCTACCTTCGGTCTAGAGGTACAGTGCGTCCAAGACGACGAAAATGCGGAGATCATCAGACGGAAGAATGCACTGTACTAATACTGTCCATATCTGACTTGTCCAATCAGATCATCTTCAGTTTTCCTATTCCGGAAGTGCAGTATGCAGAATGAATAAGACCATCAAAGATCTTGGATAATTAATAAAGTATCCAACTAATAGATCAAGTGCTCACAATTTAAGCGTTGTAAAGATCGGATATAAAAGTCGGACAACTAAGTCACGAATCACTAACCACTATTCGGACCCTAGTAAGGTTTTCTATGATTTCTTTTTTGTCTACATGGTGGGAACGAGGAATCTTTGTAGTTACCGTCAGTTATTGAACGGGAGCAGGGTTCATGGTCATTCCTTTTACCCATATCATCCCTGTATTTACTTATACTGGCATAGGTACATACAATCGATTGACAACTTCTGTGGAAATATGGCGCCGGCCCGCGCGGGAGCTTACCACTAGTCGTGAGCTTAAGCCCCTTTCCATTTTTTCATTACTGCCGTTGTTTTTTCAGTTTTCTCTGGCATTTCTTCATGTTCAGCAACTCGAAGTCGTAATGCCATTATTGGAGCCAATGATGCAATTTGCGTTTTATCAATATGTTAAAATCATAAGCTACCTAACTCATTTATGTCATAACTTAAAATTAGCCAGCGGTTGAAGATTTTATATACATATGTATATATTTATTTATTAATATTCTTTTTTGAAATTAGAATAACTGTCGTATTTAAAAACAAGTAGAACTAAATAGAGCAAATTTAAAATCTTAAATAAAAGACCGGTATCGCTGGAGAACGACATGGAGTATGTGCCCGACTGAGTATCCCGACTGAGTATTCGATTCCAGATGGGCGGAGAAAAGATCAAAAATATGTTTTGAACGGTCAACCTTGAAAATTCAAAAACAACCAAATGGCTTAAGCTACTCAACATCCCCGGACCGGAAACCCCTTGAATCTATGGCCCTGCCTTTAACACGAGGACTTGTCCTACTAACTACCTGTCCCATCGGCTAGTGAGCCCTCCATCAGTTCCCTAAGCTTCAACTCCTAACATCCTGTAGTCACTCATTAATCCCTCTTTACTATTTGTGTGAGAGTACGTGAGGTGTGAGGCGGGGGGACTGCTCGTGGCCAGTGGGGTTAGCTTACCAGCTTACGGCGATACAAGTATACTTTGAGGTGCTTCATCTTTTGCTTCTTAGATATGTGACTGACCAAGCGAGCAGAACACCTCTTGACGCCCATTGACATGCAGTTAGACTGACATTACGCACTAATGAAAAGTCGATTTGATGGAAAGGGAGACATGGCCTCAACCTGTGGATCTCGAACTATGCGAAACCTAATGGCATCTCTCTTGTCATTGCTTCGCCTAGACATAGACGAATCAATTTGAAAACCTCCAGGCCTAGGAGTTTTATAGTCGGAAATGGAGTCTCCCATACTATCTCTGACCTACGCGGTTAACTACCTACAAATTACCGCCTGTTGTATTGTCTATAACAGACCAAGCGTTGTTTGAATCATGCCTTCATTCTACGCGTATAAAAAGGCAATGGAGTACCGCCATTAGTTATCAAACTGAATAATCGCAATTACATTCACACACACACACACACACACACAGACATACACACAAACATCACGCAAAACAAGCAAGAAGTTATTGAATAACTCCATTTAATTTATAGGGTTGGCATTTGGGGGCCCATAGCCTCGTACCAAAAGCCCAACCAAGTCACTCCCCTCACATTTAGTTAGTCGAGTGACTTGGTTGGGCTCTCGGCACGAGGCTATGGGCCCCCAAATGCCAACCCTAAATTAGTCTCCATTCATACATACATCATGGAATCCAGAAGTACTACGACTCAGGGCGCAAACTTAATAGGGGTAGCACAAAACCACTATTGGCCAATGCAAATTGAAGCAATATGTGCGGAAACTGGCAAAATCTTCACCGAGCGTATCAGGATCTCTAAACCTACGAAGTGCCTCTTTCTGGCTGGAGATGGCTTCTTAAAATGGGTTGGGGTTAACGCCGGCGTATTCCCGGGCCGGTGGTGGAACAAGGATGTCAGCCATCTTGTATTCCCCCCTTTTCCGGCGGGGTCCTGGAAGGTCGGCCAGATTCGTCGGTCAGAGAACGGAGAGGTCGGTTTCACGAAAACGCTTGAGATACCATTGGAGGGGGTTAACAACGCATTCGTGTGGCATCCCACCATAATCGAATTCGCCGAGTTCGAGCTTGTCAGCCCGTTTAAGAACGGGTTTAAGGAGGGTACAGATGGAAGGCTATGGCACGTTAAGCATCTCAGCTTCAAAGAGAAGTCAATATTCATAAAGATAGATCCCTTCTTCTATAATTGGTCGAAGAGCAATATGGAAGCAGAGACCAGAGTCTATCAACGTGTCGCTGGGCTCGGCATCGCCCCCGAGTTCCTCGGACACGTAACTTATCGGGGTATTGTCATAGGTTTTATCCTAAAGTGGATAGAAGGAGCGAAAACCACTGAGAAAAAGGACAGGTCTGCCCGCCTCGCGGCTATCAAGAAGCTTCATGCTCTTGGGATTACTCACGGCACTGCCCATCGAGACAATTTCTTGAAGATAGGAGATGACATTCCAATCATCGATTTCGAGGAGGCTAGGTTAGATGAGCAGGCCACGGACGAGCATAAATATGAAGATGTTCGGCGCATTCGTAACTTTAAGGGCGACGCGCTTCCACAGACCTCGATCTATAACAATGAAGAATCCGTCCCGGAATCTAACAATTTGTTCGACCCCATGGTCGACGATGAGATTTGCTGGAGCGATGATTCCACGGCGGGCAAGAGCGAACCGGAGGACGACTAGATAGTACGCTATTTCTGCCTACACATACACAGAGGTTGATAAGGAGTACACAAATTCATCGAATTAGTTTAAGTAAGAGAAAGTAGTTTGATATTCCCAGACGAGAATTAATGAAATATTGGGGAAAAAAAACTTTGAGACCACAGAGACCTCCTTCTATGTCACAAACAATGATCTCCTGTTAGATATGCTAACGAGCTCTCATAGATAGGGTGGCTCAAACGCAGTTGATCGAGTTACCAGGTTGTAGCCAGCCACTAAGTAGGCCTCGAAGCTAAAAATAAGGCAGAACAAATCTCCGACCACCACTCAAAAACAGCCCCTTTGTGGGAGGTGGAAAAATGAGGGGAGGTGGAATTTCCCTCGCGACGTATCTGTGGTGAAGGGGGTCCTTATATAAGGGGCCCCTTGCTAGAGACCGTGTAAGGGCTGGGCCTTGTTGGGTTATAGAACACATCGCTAGCATGAGTAGCGTATTGCGGCTTCAATTGTTGTGAGTCATCATAAAATTGAGAGAGAAATGGGCTTAAGAGACCAGGATGCCTAGAGATAGGATAACGGAAAGTATACGAAGGGTTTGTATAGATTATTAACTTCATGAATAAGTTGACGACCTTAGTATATTTCATAATCAGGACGTTCGTCTATTTCTTCTCGTACAGTATGTGGCGAAGCTTGTTGACGAAATTCATTTTGAACAGTAATAGCAGGATAAGTGATTGCTCCATTGTCCTAAGACTTCTATGACGCGCGCTTCATGAAATCGGCTCATGAATTTGGGGTAATAGGTTCTATTACGGTAAGGGGTATGTTGTCGGACGGTGTGCGGCAGTGCGAACCAGATTTCTTCGCTTGGGTTGAAGGCTGATGACTATGCTCGGATCCCTGGTTTGGCCTTGACGATGAGGTCGAAAATATGTATCGTAATAGTTTCGAGTCATGAAGTGCCTTGGGAGCGGACGGCACGCAAAGTACGAGAAATACGGCAGTTACTTCTGCAAGAGTCCAAAGGAGGAAAGGCGACGTATTGTATGTCTCATCGGCATGACGGTAATTGTAGACTAAACTTGCTAGGCGTATAATACTTGACACGACAGCGCTTCAAGTTCCAGGTTAGCTTGTATATTCATTATTTCGTTTAAGGTGGGAGCATGACCGCGAGACGAGAGGGTCGTCGAGCCCATCGCACTTACATAAAGCCAATAGCAAAGATCACTGAATACCCTAGCTTTTGTCTCCTGGTCATATTGAGTTTCCATATAACTGTCTGCGGCAGTATAAAAATGACGATGTCGGACGCTGAGTTGACGGCGGCCGAAACAGTGAATGGTAGCTTTCCATTAATGCAATGCCCTTCTATTAATGGATTCCAGTTGTGTTCCCAAGGCGTGCAGACGGTATTGGCAAGGATGAGTAGCGCTAAGTAGAATGTGATATTGATGCCAAGTAAAGTATGACACACCCTGGAGAATGTCGATCGAGTTCTTGGTGCGAAGATAGACACCCACTCTAGGAGTATGGCTGCTTTAGTTGTCAAAAGGACCACAGCATAGAGGCAGCTGACAATATGGAAGAACTGTATTTTGAAATGAGATAAATGCAATGCCAAACTTTCAATGTTTATACTGACATATTGATAGTTCGAGTAGTCCCTCAGAGTAATATTCCATTGATGAACGTAAAAACCAATGTCAATAGCGAACTTGTAGAAAACAGCTGTCAACCCAATCAATAGCCCCTATTAATTATTGTTAGTGCGTTTTCCTGCGCAAAGCATGAATGTAGATGTGTTGAAATATACACAAGGAAATAGAAGTAGAAGTAATTCTAGAATAGAAGCGATGACGAGAGCAGATGCCTACATAAGCAATAAATACGAGAACTAGATTTCACCAATTAAATTAAAATCCCTTTAAATTCTTCGCTCGATGAGAGCCTTACCGTCGGGAAGTGATAAAGACTTGACCATGAACAGCCTTACGTATCCTCTCATTACCACGAAAAAGGTAGATAGTAATGCACTTATGGTAATAAAAAACAAAATGCCGGGACTGCTAGGCGGTGGGGCACCCAATCGAGATTCCATCCCCGGTGGAGGGGCAATGGCTGGCTCACGAAGGAGTTCCTGCTTCTGCGCAGGTGATAAAGAAGAAAGGTTCGGTATTATGACCTCCATTGAATTTGATACGCTTGTGGAAGTTGAAAAGAGCGTGAAGTCGTTGTATTGCTGGAATAATTGCTTTCTTGCGACTTTAGAAGCTCTTATTATCCAAGAGCACGAAAACAGCTAAAAGTCATCAAGAGGAGAAAAGATTTACAAGACGCAAACAATCTAGTGGAAGACGAGATTTAACGTATTCAAAGATGTTTGAAGAAGAGAGTTTTGAGCGGGGTTACAAGATTTGCAAGCCGACATATGATACTACATCCAGCGTTACATACCAAGCCTTACGAGAGACTGGTGGAGGCTATTACAATACAAATAAATACGCATGACAAATTTTGCGACCTGAGTTTGGATAGGTGCCAATCGACACACTACCTGAAGCGAAGGTATGATTATCGTGTATTCAGGGGCTTCGACGACACAAACATGTGTAACTTTGATGACTATATCACTTCGCAATTGTACGAGAATTTAGAGACGAAGCCTAAAAGACGGAGCCTAACATGCACACTGAATAGGCTAAAATTTTTCGGATTGTGATAAACGTAACGTGCCTGATTCGTTCATGAGCGAGGTTGGAATGTGCAAACAGAGCCTGCTGGGGCGCTTGGGCTCTGCGGTATTATGTCAGGAGCAGATGCCTGAAAATTAACGTCACATCGTATCGTGATCAGCAAACTACATTGAGGACTAGTTAGAAGGCAATGTAATTGATATCAACTAAAACAGTGGTACTGACACGGGGTAATCGAAATCAGATGCCTTTCTTTATCCTCCTGTTTCTTAATTTTCCTATTCTTGGTGCCAGATATGAAATTTTTTTTATTTTATTAGTCATTTATGTTATAGGAATCATTCGCGTTGGTTCAATGCTACTATACTTTTGTCAACTTTGGTTTACTGTAACTGTTGCGGCTCGGCAGGGTTTGTCATTCATTGATAAGCATCCAGTTTTGCCCTTCGCCTTGGCCCCGCAAACGTCTACAAAGTGGTGTTGGCGATCAACAGCCTGCTGTTCGTTGCCTAGGTTTTGTTTTTCCGGGCTTTTAACTATTTTACCCGGCGTGCTCTACTACCGTCATTCTCACTACCTTTTTATTATTCCTGGTTCGTTAGTCGCAATGTCGTAATTGTTCCTATTTCGTACCAAACGGTTGCGATTGTGAAGTTTCTACCTATAGCTCAGTTTCGACAGATAAACTTAAATGGGCATCGGTGAGATACTGTCGACAAGATTTCGCTCTAAACGCTTAGTCATCTTGGGCTTCGTCGTGACTAAATTTGATCTCTATGTGCAGAGAGATGTACACATGGACTACAAGCGAAGGAAATACCCATAGACTACCTAGGGGAGCAGGCTAACCAATATACCTTCATCCCAGGCTCGAAACAGTTCCTTCATTGAATGAGAGTCTTCCTGGTCGACAGTAAGGAAATAAAATTCAAGCGAAAGTGATGTGAAGCCTAAAGGTGCCGAGGTTAGCTCGACCAATTTTCCTCCGGCAGACGCCCAATTCCTATATACGAAACGCCGACCCCTTATCGGTTAAGTGCCACGGGCTGCCAATGTCGTTGACATGCCTCAACATACCTCTCACATGTTTCGCGACTCACTATCTACTGAACAGATGGGCCTAGTGGCAGCTACATCCACAATCATCACAGTGGGCAGGCGTTGTAGGGTCGTCAGCGCCACAACTGCGATGTATTCTGATCAGCGCGTTCACACGCCAAGACACGTACGGCATCCATAGTAACTCGATAATTACTTACGCCATGTTTGTGTGACAGTCGCTGTCGCTCGAGCATATATTCCAGGCTCCGCAGCCGGTACAGGTCCCTTTATTCGCAGCTGTCCAGCACTTTTTAAATTTATCTGCATGTTAGCTTCCTGTTCAAACAACACGATGTTGTGAGAGTTGTAAAGGGAGTAATTGTTGCTAACCCATGTCCCACTGCCTTTATCACAAGTCTTCCAACAATATCCCTTGCTGCATCCCGACGACTTCCCGAACCAGCAGTTGCCTTGGATGAGAGAATCCCCGACCTGATTAGCGTTGGGAATGCTGACTGCGAGGCCTGAGGCCTGGAACAAGTTGAAGCAAATGATGTGCGCGAACTTCATGTTGATGGTGTATGGAAGTTTCTAAAATGGGTCTGGGAGCTTCACTATATTGATTTGTAAACTGAGGGTACTGCCAATGGGAAGTACGTTCTTCAGGCATGTAATAGGTCTTATATGTACGGATTTCTCATACATCAACCAAAGACTGGCAGGACGTTGTCAGGTTCCAGCAGCGCAGTCTTTTGAACTACAAAGTTACGTCATTGGCTGAAACTATGTTCTAATACTTAATCAACGTTTCCTTCTATACGAAGCAACCCATGATTTCTTTGTTATTGAAACCGTTTGCGGCTGATGTAGAGTTTCTCATGGCTCAATTTTTGTGCAACATAGTTGGTGATACTAGGCCCGAGCTGAATCACGTTCAATTTAAAGCGTGATAGAGAGTGCTGTGATATGAAATACGATACTTGAAGTAGAGGCCAATGTCATACACTTATAACTTCAAAAGTCCGAGACGGAAATGCAATGATCTGGTGGTTGATAATAAGATTATGAGTTGTTGGCAAAAACCCAAGCTACTTGACTGAAGTCAACTACTACCAGCGAATTGACGCTACAGGACAAAGGTTGATAGTAATCAACGTCATCCGGGGTTAGGCCAAGAGCGCCATGTCTAAGATTTGCGTTTTTGTGTCCGCGATTTCTTTTAGATACTAAAGGCACAGTGACGTTATTCGAGATAATGGATGTTGTAACATAAGTTTAGTAACAAGGGCTCAGAAAGATATTCGAGTAGGAGTAATGGTCCAGGGCGTCGAGATCTACGGATTATATGCCCGAATAGTCTCGCTTTTCCCTACTTGTTTCAGTCCCAGCTGCGCTCCCGTGATTGCTCTTCGGCATACAATATGAATATGCGCGGACTGAGGCCTCAAATTGTTTCGCGAAGTCTGCATTCCAAGGATACTGGTATACACATATTACAACCTATGATATCCTCAGTATACATGACACCATGAATCAAAGCTACTATCCATTGTGCTTGCCCATATCACTTTAACGCCAATACCCAGGAGGAGGTTCGTAGAAAATGTAGTTCAGAGCCCGAGGTTGATTGAGCCCCCCATCGCCCAAGACAGCGAAACATCTGTTTAAAAGGTAGTCCGGGTTTTTATAGAAATTAACATTCCAACTTTAGACTCGCGGCTATCAAGTAGCTTATTTTGTATAGACCCGTGATCTAGTTCGAGCGGTGCTCATGGCTGGTGGGAGACCCGTACTGGCGTCAATGGGTACGATACACACAAGATCCCTAAGTCTTATTTATCTCGAAGTTGTTGCATCGGCGCGATCGAGGCTACCCCCCTTTAGAGGGTGATGCAAGTCTCACATGTCTCGGACATTTCACGTGCTTGAATATCACGGACAAGGGCTGAACAACTAAGTCTTTTTTCCGTGCCCAACGCGTTCGCTCCTTTGTCAGGATTGGTAGAGCGCGATTGCGAGTCCTTAAGTTTTTCCCAATCCTGTAATTACTTGTTGAGCTTAAGGTGGGTCTGGAACAAAACGCTTCGGCTCGTTCCCGGACCCAGACAATAGGGTCGGTGGATCTCTACTGTGGGGTTTGCGAACGCTTAGATAGGTACCTAGGGTATAAAGGAATATAGGTGTAGATAGCATAGTTACTCATTAACTTCTTCGAAGAAGCCTTCGTATTAGTGTTCGACAGTGCAATTCGCTGAGACTGGTAGGACCTATTTATTTATTTCTTGATTCTTTATTGGTGAGATCAGACTACTCGCGGTGCCGATCTATCTATCGACGATGCTCTCTTCCGCCCCCACTTTACAACCTTCTCACCAGCATAAGTAGCGAGCCTAATAATACCGCTGTTCTCGGCCCTGACCTCGGCCCTGGCCACGTTGTCCGCCGAAAATCCCATTCTGACTCGGGTGCTCACTATTCCGTCCTTTACCAAAGATATTCAACATCTAAAGGATCGGACTACCTCCGCAAATCATATTCCGTTAAACTAGTTTCTAACCTGGTAGCTTGATAGTTTGAATACACAAGCTCGTAAGAACAGACTGTCATGTCCATAGCTCGACCCCTTAAGCTACCTACCTACCTGTATCTAGCCGATCAGCAGCTAAATCTTCAAATAGGAGTTCACCCGCTAGGTAGGTACTCGATTTTTAGGATTTTGCTGCATTAGTACAGTAGCAGTGGGATTTGTCTGTGTTACCTCGAATACAACTCAAACGAGTTACAATGTGACGCACCCAATTCAATGGCCCCCACACTCGCCACCTCTTAACATTTAGTGAGATGTCCCTTCACCAGTCGACACGCCGGCAAAAAGGGTGCAACTCTCGCCGTCATGTTGGAGTTTAGTGTCTCGCTGCTGCTAGTTGGGCGAGGCAGCTGGAATGTAAAAAGCTGCTGGATGCACAACTTTCCACGTTTCTAAAAGCTAGTCAGCTTGAGCTTGATATTAGAGAATTCAGTTTATGAATTTCAGTACATGGAACCATAATATGTCGTCTCCGATGCCACCAGTCGACTATTCTGATGAAAAGGTCGGCATCTATGTCGTTACCCTTCTCCTCGCATTCGCTGCAACTCTATCTGTGTCGCTACGATTCTGGGCGCGGAGGCTCATGCGCCTGCCCTGGGGAATCGATGATTATCTCGCTCTCATAGCGCTTTTGATACAACATGGCGCAGAGGCAGGTACCATTGTATGTGTTGAACTTGGAGGACTCGGTCGGGACGTAAGATTATTTACGATACGAAATCCAAATGCGACGGTGTACTTCTACCAGGTAAGCATGTTCTTCAATGATTTCCGCAAGCTACTGAACGGAAGACGACAAGTCAATTTTCGCGATCGAAGTTCTATACGCTCTCAGCTCTCCGATAATCAAACTTTCGGTTCTTGCCTTTTACTGGCGGATCTTCCCAACTCGAACTATGAAAGTAGCTTGCATCGTGCTGGCATCCGCCTCTATCGCATGGGCCATTGTTATCGGGATTGTTGATTTCGTACAATGTCAGCCATTACGTGCCTTCTGGGATGTGCAGCTTCAACAGTCTCCCGGTACCAAGTGTATAAATATCATTTTATTCTGGCTTGGTAACTCAGCAGCCAATTGCGCTATTGATCTTGTCACATTGATATTGCCGATACGCGAGGTGATGAAGCTACACAATTCAATATCAAGAAAGATAGGGATCTGCGCTGTGTTTCTTCTTGGGGGAGTGTAAGTTCATGGTTCTTGTCTCATCTATGGAGTCGCTTAGCTAACCTACCCAGGGCATTCGCAGCAAGCCTGACTCGCACTATATCTACCATTGTGCTTTACTACGTGGGAGTTACGAACCCTAATAGTACGTTCCCGAGATCTACCGCGTAGAAGACCGTTTACTGATGTGAAATCAAGAACAACTTGTTTTACCGGGAGGCTCTACAGTTGTGGAAGTCTACGTAGCTGTTATTGGGGCATGCCTTCCAACACTGATACCAGTATACCGCAGATTACGGTATGGTGATGCCTCAAAAAGTTCAAAGGCCTCACATTCCGGAAAGAAAGAGATCAGCATAAACACCATTGGACGCATATCTAACAGAACCCAGCGGCGTACTGCTGGTGAAGGCTCATTTGAAAGACTTCGCAACGAAGACTCGTTTTACCCCCCGGACTCCCAACACACCCATCACATTGATGTCAGTGGCAACGGTGATTGCCGACCCTCAAAAGACACCCAGTTGGACGATATTCCTCTGAAAGGAATCATAGTACGACATGAAATAGCATGGTCGGACGATAAGTCTCCTGTAGTTTAGTGCATACACCATGATGTATAAATGTTTACATTCTTCGTACGAGGGTTGATATAATCCTCAAGTGACTGGTCCGTTCGCAGTGATGAGACGAATCTGCATACTCTCCTTTGGGACCCCTGCCTGTAGGACCTTTTATTAGACGTGCCAGGTGAAGGTAGGAAAAAGGGGTGATTATGTCATAGAGTCGAATTTTCGGTGAAGGTGCACAATCTTAGTCTGATAGTCCGACCAAATCACAATAGAAAATGCATGATAACGTCACTGATCATGGAGGAACGAGAGGCGACGAAGTGTAGAAGAGTTGGACTCAGTTGCTGTACGTAGCTAAATACTGTCTAGCTTGTTTAGAATAAGATCCTACGGCGGCCCGACTTGGAGCTATACAGTCTGGAGAGACTTAGATACACGGGACCAGTAGCTAAAATCCAATCAATCTTCTGGATTTATTGTCACGCAGCGACCTGTAGCACTATATATACCGTATCACTCATCTCGTCATACAGTGTTTTGTCTCTATGAGATCTTGTCCAAAGGATCATCTCCTATTTGATACCTATTGGATACATATGCCAATGTTTTGTCTTAAATGAATGAGAACGCTATGGATCGGAAGGCTCCCTCGCCAAGATCTAGCAGTTTGAGACCCATGAGTTTGGTGAGGGGACGAAAGAGAGTGTCATTGTTATAGCTCTAACTGCTTCCAGTATTGGCTAATTGTTATTGTACAAGGAGGAAAACTCTTATGTAGATAGCTAAGATTACATTCCGTCAGTATATATACGGGCCATAGGCCCGTGCCCAATACCCTGGTTTCCGAGAGTCGTTACTCCTTATTTAATGATAGCACATTTTGGAAGCTGGCCGGCATACTTCTTTCCAAGGAATCTTTCGTTTCTGTTGCCATCCAAGAAAATAAAATACATCTGAAGACCATCAACCATCGTAGCGCGATATCGATGTCAATTCATGATTATCTCCCTATTGCCAATATCTAAATATATTCAGATTTTCCAAAATAGCAACAACTCGCTCTCAAGCTTCATAGCTATCAGCAGCTGTGTCAAAAGAAGATAAAGTTTCTTTATATAGCGACTTATCATGACACACACTTCATAAAATCCCAAGAGCCTTAATTGCTTATCATCCAATCATACTATACTAATGTCCACGATCTTAGACATGTCAGTTCTGTAATGAGTTGTCCCGATCAAGGACTTGATCTTGAAGTCCTCGCCGTCCATGGACCCGTGTAGATAGCAGTCTCCGACAAACTCATATGCTGAATCAGACACTCCAAGCTGAGAAGAATCTTCATCGACGCCATCATTTGTAGCCTTCAGTTTTGGTCGGAGAATATAGGGGAAGAAGCCGCCGATGAGAGCAACAACAATATCACCCTTCGTGACTCCGCCTCGTTTGCTGAGTTGATCCTCTTGTTGAAAGGCGAATTCGCCTCGCTCAGCCTGCGCCCAAATATTCGCCATGGCCGGGTCCCTTTCTTGCAGGAATTCTTGAAACCCACCCATCATCATTCGGGTCATTGGATCAGCCAGCATCCTCGTGATGTTCTGAATATCGCCCTCATTACCAACTCCTCGTGCCTTGCGCTCCTCAGCCTCAAGCTTTGGATCGAGACAAAGGACATCTTCTACGGCTGTCATGCCGAATCGACCTCCCTTTGTTCTGAAGAAGCGTCTCCCCAGAGACTCTTTGCAGAAACGGGCGGCAAAATGCTCGCCATTACCGCATTTCGGAAGAAGAGCCATGACTTCGGGCATGGTCATCATACGAGCTTGTATCTCTGGGGTCGGGATCTGATTTGGAGTACAGCCAAGAAGCTTAAGCACACTCTCCTGTGCAATGACACTTTCGAAGCTGGCACCCATCGCTGCGGATGGTGGTGCCCGCACAGCAAGCGTGCCACCGAAGCTGTCAACGTTCATGACCAACGTCCTCCAGAAACGCTCGTCTCTCTGCTCGACCGTTTCGTTTATTGGATCTGGGAGCTTCTGGAATTCTTCATAACAGAGGCTTGAAAAGTTTCCAGCGTCAAAAACTCGTGAGACATGCTCTACGCTATCTAGTGCATATGCTTGGACTAGGAGCGCGTTGTCATCGGACAGGCGAATGTTCTTGCGCGGCTGTACAGTGTCCCACCAGTTTCGTAGACCATTTGTTGGATTGATACGATGACCCGGGGGGTCACCGGCACTAAAATCAGGCACCCAAGTAGGTAGGTCTTTAACGCGCCTCGCACAGGGCGGTCGCTCACCAAACCAGAGCATCATGTCTTGCCGTTCGAGGACGATGTAACGCGCCGCGTCAATGAAGACCTCCTGCGTGGATTTGGAGTAGTCGATAGGAGGAAGAGTCTGTGGACCCGCGTTGTGGAATTCCACGCGACGCGAAGGCGTGGATATTGGGATCATTGAAAATATATAATCTCTAGGATCTTGCGCCTCACACTCTCGAGCCGTCTGTAGCATAGGGAAGAGCTCGATGGACTCGCCCAACCGCCGCCGGCGCTCCGCAATCTCAATGGAGCTGATGATAGTAAAAGCCTTCAGGACTGGTGGCAAAAGCGGCACTTGCTGGTATTTTGCCTGCAAAAACGGTAGTGCGCGAGACGCGCCGACATAGTTGGGCCAGCGTATGTTGCTGCGTCCGCAGACGATGATAACCGCCTTCGCGAGAACAATCTCTGGGATGCAATGCACGGAACTCCAGTAGGACGACCCGAAAATATCGTAGAGTTCGTTCCATATCTTAAAATCGAAGCCCGCCAGCGCCGGAAACTCCGATTCGTTCAACTTTTCTCTGATACCATCCATCTGCTTGATAGTCACGCGACTGAGCCCAGCGTCTGGTGACAAATTGACGTGCAAACATGCCTGACTCCACCGATTCGCCATGTCGTGAACGATGTCAAAGGCCCTCGAAGTCAATTCTTTCTGAGACCCAAGCCAACTATATATGACACCTGAGTCAACAATGTCCACTGACAACAAGAATCCCTCGGGACTTCGGGACTCTGGGAGCGTGCAGTAGAAGCGAGTGCAGAGTGTTAGTTGAAGACTGTAGCGGACTTACCACAAGGTCTTGTCGGCGTTCTCTAGAATCTGCCGCATCGCGGTGGCCTGGCTACTGCGCTCCTCGGCGGTGCGGCCGACCAGGAGATCTGCCCAGAGGGTGCGGGGCTTTTGTTTACGCCGGAAAGTGCGTAGAGCACTCTCCAATGCTTGGGGGATCTCATAGTCGTCGTCATTGACTACGATTTTGACTATGTCAGAGCTCTTGGCGCGCTCGTACGAGATGCATTCGTAAGACGTGTCCTTCAAATCAGCATCAATGAGGGTGAGCTTAATCGGGGCATCGAGCTCCTCGGCAGGCTCCAGAACGGCCAGGCGAGATGTCTCGCACGCCTGAGTGCTGACCAGTCTTGAAAATGGGTTATTGGTGCTCATGGTTTGTGGTTTGTCTCAGCTTATTGTGTCAGTCAGGTTGTGTCTCGGGTGTAATAATTTGACGGCGCGACTCGTGTCGATGATGAAGATAATTAACGGTTCCAAGGTTTAGTGAGCCGATTGCCCTAGTTGTCGGCGAGCCCTCCTCTTGTAGTCTTCTTCGGCCTCTACGCCGGTTTCCGCCCGCTCGAATCCTACGCGTATCTGCCTAGACAACATGGTTCTCAATGATGGCCTTTAGTAACTGATATGATGATTTTCTACCGTGAATTTTTAGGCAGTGGATGCGATCTTCTTGCATTCGCACGCGAGATTAAGGCAGGTACCAGGCAATACAGTGCTATTTATAGTGGTCGTGTCATGTGACACTGGGGTTCTAGACCCAAGGCAATTGTGGCCCGCTTGCTGCCTGACAACGCTAAGGTAGGCAGACAACCTTAATCTTTGAATTCCTTACTGCTTGAACAATTCAGGCTGCTGACAAGAAACAATGATTTCTACGGCTATTGTAAAATCCATCCTTAAAAGTACTCTAGTTTGACCGGAAACCGTGAGACAGAATCCAAACATGCAGGAGAGAGAAACAATGTTTACTATTCCCTAACAAATCAAGCAAATCCTAGCCGAGACAAAGACGAAGAAGAGAAAAATGGAACCACCAATCACTTTGAGTACTCTTTTGAAGCTGCATCAGACTTAAATAACAATTGCTAATAAAACTTGATCCTCGAGTAGAAGTTATCTGGGTATATATGAAATCCGTCTTTGGTGGTTCATACACAGGTTATTCTTGTATAGCGTATCATTACTCCGGCTTCAATATCTTAGACCGGCCTTTACACGATGGAATTCCACGTAGTAAAGCGCTTCCAGTGAGCCTTAACTTGTAGGTTGGCCGCTCCAAGTACGCTCGAGCGGTCTTCTCTTCTGGCTATTTGCAATGGAAAGCAGTTGCTGAGGAGCATTGGTTGTAGACGGTGTCCAGTTCGACTTTTCTTCAATTATCATATAACGCATAACAACACAAGGGAATGTATGGCAGATAATATTTACTCCTTGACTTTTTTTTCTCCATATATTAATTTGGTGGATGTTGCAATCCTACTAACATACTCTCAAGAAACCATGCACCAAAGTTGCAATTGCCTCCTCAATTATGTTGAGTAGTTCTCATTTAGTGTTTGAGGATTGAAGTTGGTGGTATGCTTGATCAATTTTCGGCTTTCTCTGATGTACCGTTATCACTTTTCATGACAAGTAAATACACTGCTCAGAACTATTTTTTTGACAAGGTACAGTACTTGTTAGAGCCATTGTATTCATCTGTCCTCGTTCTCGGCACAGTTGTTGGGCCCAGCTTACAGTGAACTCACGGGGGATACCCTTCTCCTGTGAATTTCTTTCATCTCCAGCTTAACTGAAGCACAGTTCTTCAACCTTTTCAGTTTCCTAGACAACAACCCAGTTCTCACCTCCATTCGTCCCTGCTTTCTACAATAAGTTTGCCCCGCACCTTAACTTCAGTACCATAGCGTTTACTCACGGACACCAGATCAGTCCACTAGATTACTCTTGAAGGTTGGAACATCTCCAGCACACTCTATCTAGAGATCCCAAAAAGCTGACCTTCACTCCTCTAAGCTGCAACTTCCTCACTCAACGCTTCTCCGTCCTGAATCTCAAGCTTGCCCAAATCATCACCCGATCGCTGTCTATTTAGCACGACAGTGGTAATTCTACAGGCACTATCATCAAAGCAACTGACAAGGTATTCGCACAATTAACCTTTCACTTCTAAATTTAGACTGTCATCAAAACCAGAAAGCTGCTTAAGCATATGTCTATCCCAGTTTAGAAGCCTAACTTACCTGATTTCTCCTAGATATCTCAGTCCTATCTACTGGGGCTTTATTGCCCGTGTTTCCTTAAGTTGCGCCATCAACAGCTCCCAGACTTAGGTCTTGCTCGCCAACACCCCAAGGGCACAAAGGGGCTCGCCTTATATGGGGCCCTCCCACGAAGACATTCCAAATAGATACAGTTTAGCAGCGCCTGCCCCGAACCAATAATGTCTTCGTCGCGACCGACTCCGTGGACAAGCCTGGGTGGACGCACATTCGGATCCGCAACCGAGCCAGGCGACAGCATAGCTACCGCTGACATTCATCCAAACCCACACAAAGAATATATTAAGATCACAGATCGCAACGCCATATGTGATGTCTGCAAGCAATATTGCACCACTTCCATACAAAAATGCTGCATATGTGCATACAAGACGTGCTTGCAATGTCACATAAATCGCTATTACGACAGCAAACACAGTCTCGAAGGCCTGGGACTGGACTGGAGCTTCATATCAAGATGTCACCAGCTACAGAACGCTGAAGTTGCTGTTGTAGTAGTGGAGCAGAAGGCGGAAACACGAACGCCTATTGAAGAGAGGAATCCTCGGGAAAAGATCAGTCTAGGTCACCTCAGCTCCCAAAATGAGCCCAACCCGGGTAGCATTGATAGAAGGGGAGCAGTGCCTGAGGAGACAACTCACGACATTCGGAATAGCGGTTGCCCAGCTCCCTTCCATTCCTTCCATCAATGCAAGGTTCAACTTAGAGGCGCCAATGTTATTGGCAAGGCAAGCCCCGGCTCTGAACGATCTTACGGCTACGGCCAATCACCAAAGAGGACCCTAGCATGCGGGATAGATTGGAACCGTGAAGCATTCCCACATGCCGACCAAGATCTATTTACCAAAGTACTTATCGAAGGAGGTCGAAATACCATAGGACTTTGCGGAATCGGCCTTAATGAGGACGAGCTTTCACTTATGCTCTATGAAGCGGCCACCTCGAAGACACTCTTGAAGGAAAACCAGTGGACCATTGACAACCCAGTTGAATTTGAGCTACAGTGGTCCTTCGTGGAGAGGTTGATTCATGAGTGGCATCGAGACGAGCAGGTGCACCTCGAGAAGTTGAACGCCGGCGACCTGAAAGCGCTCGAGATGCTAGAAGTTGCTTTCTCCTTCCGGGCCATGTCCTATGATATGCCTCAGGGGTCCTTCTGGGTCTTTTGGACTGCAGGGATGCGAGAGGGTCTGCAAGGACCAATCCTCAATTGATTGTCTTCATAGGACCGGAAGGCATTGGCGGCGGATGACGGATATGGGCGAAAGTGTGCTATCACACAGCATATCTCTTGGTCGTCGAGTCCACGGATGATTGGGATCAGATATCGACATCTGGCTGAAGGAGTTGTGGGCTTACCCCGAGCTATATGCATACAAGGTGATACAACGGTACGTCATTGGCAACACTCAAGCCAGATTGTTACTGGCCGATCAGTCGGAAACATCGCCGTGGTGCGGAGTAGACAAAACATGTGATTCTTGAAAATGTGGTGCCAACCAGAATGGGAAACCTGTAAATCGGTACAGAAGACCTGGACTGAAGGGTGCCGAGGCGCTGGAGGCATGACGTAACAGTGATGGATGCCCACGAAGCCAATCGCGGAGCTTCAATGCCGTTTAAGTATTCCTGCACAGCCCCACCATGACCCCGAAATCCACTTTAAACCCGTCAGTATGCTATGTCTTTACGACATGGGAAGGCAAAATACGTAGTACAGGGTCCAGACATGGAGTCATATATAAGAATAGTCTTTACATAGTAAATGGCAAATTGAGCAAGATGCTAACCGCCCTTTTTGTTGCGTACGCTCGATTATGACTGTCAACATAAACGTCTTCTGGGGCAGCTCCGATTCCGATACGTACCGCAGCCAAACGCCTCCAACTCGAGGCTTCTTGCAAAACTCCCCCAAATGGGATAGTCTCTTCGACTTTTCAGAAAGTGTGCGTCTTCTTGACAGCCCCCTTTTTTTTTTAAAAAAAAAAAAAAAAAAAAAACCTTTTCTGGGAAATTGTATGTGAGACATGAAACCCTGCTAACGGCAATTTGCAGATCGACCCCCAAAGTTCACTTGCGCTGCTTCAAGGGCCGTTACCATCATGTACATATGAGCCTGATGATGACTGGCTTGTTGAATTCAGACGTCTCCAAGATGTACACAGCAGAGCACAAGCTGTTGGCGCTTCAACCACGCTATATCACACCAGCCCCTGTCAGCCGGATGTAAGTGACCGTCCCTCTCAGCCACAACGACGATCTCAAGACAAGTTCCCGAAAATTGACGGGCGAGGCGTTGAGGGGAACAGATGTCGCACTTACCAACCAACACATCAACCAACACACCAACCAACATCCACCCACGCAGGGGTAGAGTGCGATATCCATTTCCCTCGGTACCTTGACGAGCAGGCTTGTGTCCGAGATGAATCTGGCTGTGCCACCACACCATCACTTACGAGGGGGTATTCGACTCCCAGTCAGAGTCCCCAACTTTACGACTGGAACCTGACACCAACTCCCCTTGGCGACAACGACGTTCAAAAGGCCATGAAAGGTCTGAAAGAGTTCGAACGAAACCTACAAGCCGACACCAAACGACGAATATCCCAGATAGAACAGAGCCGTCCGGGATGAGAACTCGACTACCAACATCCACACAAATACGTCACCTATTTTCGATATCCACATATCGAATCAATTTGTAATGCCTTCGGCGTCAAAATTGTGGCCCGGCGCCGACACGATCTATCCCTTAACATGAATTGGAACGTTTCTCCTGCACCTGGGTTACGATATCCCCCAATCTTTTCCGCGGCATCTCATATACGATTTATGAGTCGTCCATTCCCCATCAGTTACGAGAATAGCTTCTACGCATTATAGTCCTCTGGCAATACTCGATAATATGCCCCTTAAAGTCCATTAACAACAACTTCATACCAACTCAATCGGGCTGCACTCGAGCTATGCCAAGGACACCGACTTCTCGGTATCTTCATATATCTGACATTAAGGTCATCCACCATATGGGTAGTAATATCCCTTCAAAATGGGAAGGGCGTTGTGGATCGAGCATAATCTAGCGAGTAGCTGATGATATGGAAAATACAGAGATGAGTCTTCATTGGTCTTAATACCTTCTTGGACTGCAATCTTATCCCTTAATAATCTCGCATTCATCTCCTAAATAGGGGCGAATCCCCAGTGTATTTTTAGCAAATGATACCCGGTAACGAAAAGATTTCACGTCATGTGAAGTTTGAGACATCATAATATATAATATTAATTCATAATTTAGAAAACAATATAAGCTTAAATCAAGATGTCGCAGTATGATTTCGGTCAAGCCTATGAACAAAGGTATCAGGTATATGCGGGGTAGTAATCCTGCGAAGCAAGATTCCTTGTTACGCAATGCATTCGTTTCAATGCAGCGTGGTAGTCGAGGTAGTGTAACATCGACCCAGCCACCGGTTGAATGACGAGCCTATGATACAACGCCAAGCATCTATGGTAGGCCGCAACTGCCGTGTAAGTTCCTGTATCTGTAAGAGAAGTAATCGTCATGGAGGTTACAATTGTGTATGGAATACTCCGTACATAATGTTCATAAATAAACTTAACCTGATACCCCATTAGGTTAATGTCTTCACGGTCATATGACAGCTATTAAGTTTACACAATCTGGACCCTGACGATCAAGTATGTAAATCATTGCCTACTTTGACTTTAGCTACGTCAAGGGTCTAAAGGTCTGCCGGGTCTAGCTGTCTAGATTACCTTACCCAGAACGTATTGGCGTGATATGGTGGCTAAAGTAGTGACCTAATTCGAGACTCTATATTTTCGTCCACACAGACAATTAACTACCATCAGTACTGTAGCAAGTGAACTTTACCTCATACCCCGGCTTAAGCCTCAGCATGGTCACGGGACTCGACTTCGGTCAAAGTTACTCGAGGAGCTATTCCTACCTACGGCTGACTCATCAATAGAATGACATTAATGTCGGTTTGTACCCTTTACCATTGATACCTACGCCTTTGACCTCGGCAGACACAGATCCTGATTATTTAGGAATCATGACAGGACGAGTATATACATAAAAGTCACAACGAAGGTGCATAGAGATACAAAATATCAAGAAAAATCAATTTATTAGAATATTGACCTTATCAAGGGGAACCTTGTAAGTGTTTGTAGGCCGTAGGCATTCACACGGAAAACTCTAAAACATCATCATGGCCGCCATCTAAATATAGATAGGATCCTCTTCATCTACTTACCTTCTTACACCTCTAAAAATAATAGAAGAAATAATGTAGCTTCATAGTCAAGTTACGTTTACATAATGGTGAACGTAAATGTGTTGAGTTTGGCGGTCACGGGTTGCGATACCTCAGTATTTGCTTTATAATAGTTGTCGATCAAGCAATCGCCTAGTTTCACGTGCTCTCGCCACTAATTATTCAAAGGCACAAGATCCAGGTGTGGATGCTTCCGGTATTATACAGCTTACTCAGGCACCGCAAGACCAGTGATCTCTTCAAGTTTCTTCAGCAGCGCATCTTGAGCCTGCTCATCGTACGCATCTTTTTTCGCTTGAGCCGGACCCCTCATCCCATTCTCCCAATAGCATCCATTCTTGCCTTCCGCCTCACCACTGCCCTCAGCAAGTATGACATACAGCCTCTCACTCTCAAGAATATCGTCCGTGGCCGCAGCACCACCCATCTTCGTCGGCACCCAGCCGGGATCAATAGAGTTGACGATGGCCCCCCTAGAAGCGAATCGCCGCGCAAAAGCATAGCCGAACATCGTGTTATACAGCTTCGTGTCAGCGTACGCGCTCCTATCGCTGAACCGACCTGCTTTATGGCGCTCTCTCCACCCGAAATCGTCCAGGCTCGTCGACCCGCCAAAATGCACGCTAGAGCTCGTGTACACCAGGCGCTTGGGGAGCGGTGCAAGACAGGTCAGGATGTAAGGGGCCAGGACATTCACGGCGAAGACGGCGGGGTAGCCTTCGGCCTGTGCGCGATATGGTCCGAGATACATACCGGCGTTGTGGAAGATGCAGTCCATGGGCTCGAGCCTCGAGAGCGAGGATGCTAGGGCCTTGGTCTCCTCGATGGACGTCAGGTCCCCTAGTAGAACGTCCGCCGCACCCGGACACGCTTTCCTGGCATCTTGGGCTCTCTGCACAGTCCGAGCATGCAGATAGACTTTATGGCCTTTAGATATAAGTTGCTTGGCGGCGCGAAGACCGAGGCCGTCGGAAGAGCCAGTGATAAAGATGCGTCCCATGCCGCTGTTATTTTCAATTTGAGATAACGTTAGAAATTGGAGCTGGGAACTGGAGTTGAAGTTGAACTAGAGCTAAGTGAAATGTTAATAAATGATAAATAAATACATCGATTTAAGAACTCAAGTATACCAATGGCTTATAAAGCTAGGTGTAATAATATACCTAGGTACTATATTAGAAATCCAATCTCTCTGGTCCGTCTTGACGGAGCAACTGTACTATCCGACAGGCTGTTGCGTGATGTGAGACGAAAGTAATTGGATTGATTTCAACAGTAAAACCACACTAAATCGTGGAGGATCAAACACTTAGCCACATCAGGTAACCAGCTTAGGGTGTTGACGCGAACATAGCGACAGCATGTTGGTTTTTTTTCGTTTTCCTTCTTTTTTCTTTTGCGGCCATATTTTGATTTACTATATGTCCCGTTGAACTTACCATCATGTGTAAGAAGATGATTCAAAGAGTGATCCTTTCGCATCGTAACCTCGTTGTTTTCCACCGCTGTTAGTATGATGACCCCACATGAGCTTCACGTCGACAACGCGGGGTGTGAGGGGTTGCGTCATAGCTTAGAGCAAGCACTCACTCTACCGAACTACTTGTAGATCCAAACTACAACTTTATTGCCAGCAGCTTTCCCAAGCTCACATTGCATCAACTCAGCCCAACCAGGAATTCTCGACCAAACACGACCTTTATCATTTCAATCATCCGACTACCCTACCCAAATAATCAACAACGTAACCCACCAGACAAACACCAACAATGTCCAGCACAACAAACCCAGATCCAAGCCCCGGCGCAACCGCCTTCATACCACTAGAGGCGAACCCAGAGCTTATGACATCTCTCCTACGAAAGCTAGGACTAAGCAGTTCGCTAGCGGTGCACGACGTATACAGCATCTCAGAGCCCGAGTTGCTAGCCTTTATCCCTCGGCCCGCGCTCGCACTACTGCTCGTGTTCCCCGTGAGCGCCATATACGAATCATCGCGACTCTCCGAAGACGCAGGCGTGGACGAGTACACGGGCAAAGGCGAGGACGAACCCGTCATGTGGTGGAAGCAGACGATCCGTAATGCGTGCGGACTGATGGGCCTGCTCCACGCCGTTGCGAACGGCCCCGCGAGGGGGTTCATCGGTATGTTACTATTTTCATACTGACTCCCCTTTCCTCTTTCTCCCCGCTCTACACACACTCACACACTGAATAAAAGACTAACCCGTCTCCGAAATATTCAGAACAAGACACGCCCCTCGCAACCCTCCTCGCAAAATCGATCCCCCTCGCACCCACTGAGCGTTCCGCCCTCCTAGAAAAGACGCCCGCCCTAGCGAGCGCGCACCAAGAGGCCGCGAGCCAGGGCCAGACGGTGGCGCCCGACGCGCAGGACGACGTAGACCTGCACTACGTGTGCTTCGTGAAGACGGACGACGGCACGCTGTGGGAGCTCGACGGCCGCCGCAAGGGTCCCATCGCTCGGGGGAAGCTGGACGATAGTGAGGACGTGCTCTCCGAGAAGGCCCTGCTCTGGGGTCCTCTGAAGTTCTTAGAGCGCGGAGGCGGAGACATGCGGTTTTCGTGCGTTGCGCTGGCGGGATCCCTTGATTGAGAAAGGATTGAATCAAAGAGAAAGGAATGGCGCAAGAGTGGATGGACACAAGAAAGCATGATAGGTTGCACACAATATGTACTAAATATACCCACAACATTGTTCCTACCAGGTAATAGCATATGCAAATCGGCAGAGCGATTATGGATGTTTACTCAAACATCGCAGGTTTAACAGGCGGAAATCAGATAATTGAGACAATATTGCATTAGCACTCGTAAAGCTGTTCTTCATTCTATTAACCTAGTATAGGACTTTGCTGAAAGCATTGATCTACCATCAAAATACATGCCTCTTCGTGAATCCTAGCCAATGCCGTAAGCATTCTGATGGTAAGACACCGTCTCTTTGCGATCAGCGTTGTTCCCTGCAATCTTAAAGTCCCATAAAAAAATCTAACAAATAACGCAACAAGAATTCCCAAAGTACAGTACCTGTTGCTATCTATCACGACTTGCAACATCACGGCCACAAATATATAGCAACTCAACGACAAGAACAGCAGTCTCAATCTGATAGGAACACTGGTTACCAGACAAACAGTCCTAGTTCTGCACAGCTAGCGCAAGATTAGATAGACCCAGACCTAGACCTGGGATGGTAGACTCTATCTTGAATAGGTCTAGGAGTATCTGGTGGGAGGGTTTCGGCCCAACCTGGACTCCAGACGGGGGTTCCCTGACCAAGAGAGTATCCCGGCGAAAATGATGGGAGAGATCGCGGAAATGGAGGAACGTGCCAGTTTTCCAAATCATTTGCCTGGCCTGATGAGCAGCAAAAGTTATGACAAACAGCGAAAGGTAGATAGAAATGGTACGCAGCACAGCTGTTATGAACCCTGTTTGGAACAGAGTAGGGAGCTGCCTCGTACACGGTCGTCTTGGGTCTGTTAGGAAACTCTCAGCAACATTTCGCAGGATATAGAAGTGAATGAATCATAACGTTAATTTACCTTCGTAACGGAGTGTCAGCACGAGGCGGGGAACTAGGGCGATAGGCAGTAGACGGCAACTCTTTCGACGACATTGCTCGAATCCACCAGTCAACCGGGGGAGGGCTTGACGTGGTAGGCGAGTCCGAGTTTCTTGATGGGTTAGAGACTGTTTGCTCCCCGTCTGTTGTTGGAGGTGAGTCTCTATTCCCATCTAGACCGTGACGTCCCAAATGGCCCGGTTGGCCGTTCTTATTGCATTTATGTCCGCGTAAGTGAACTTCTCCACCGTTGGTAGCAAAATCCCGGATATGTTGAGCAATATGTTCTAAGAGTTCCACATTTAACTGTGCCTGGTCGCTTGTCGGGGCCCCTCCGTCAGTCCCTTTCTCCTTTTCAAGGAATTTCTTGATGACACTTAATAGGTCATCCAGCGAAGGTAATTCCGCAAGATTAATTTTCAATGACTTTAGGAACTGATCCGTAGATTCATGTTCGGCTGCCTTTGCACATGTTGTACACTTTGGATCCCGCTTTTTGCTACTCATGGTGGAAGCAGCGGCTTTGGTGCAGATGTCACACTCCGAATTGTACGGAACCTTTGAATCAGGGGCAAACCGAAGGCCTTGACGAAGTTGCAAGGGTAGCTCTCCACCCTTCTTTGCTGTTTTCTTCCACTGCCTTTCTTTTCGACGCATCTCTTTTTCTCCCCTTCGTGCTTCTCTTTTCTCTTTGATCTTCTCTTGTCTAGCCTTGCGTTTAGCTTCACGCTGTGCTTTCTTCTCCGAACGACTTCGCTCTCTCTGATGTTTTTTGTCATCCTCTATTATTTGTCCTTCCAGAGGTTGGGCTGGTCTTGGTATGTATAAGTCCGGCGGAGGGGGCGCTGCAGAGATCGGGGCGAGACCAGAACTCTTTCTCGTCCTTTCCGCCTCAGCGGGCTTTTGGTCATTTTGGACGATTGGTGTCAATACACTAGCAGCCGCCTCCAGAGTTTCTTTCACACCATTATTCAGCTTTTCTATGACAGTTGCGGGCAACTGTTCCAACGAGTCGACCCATGGAGAGTGTGTTCTACCTAGAAAATGATAGTGTTAGAATATAATCAACAAGTGTTTACAAATTTCACGAACCTTCGGTAGGATATTTCTTCGCAGCTCCATGGTCTAACTTTGCCGTCAACATGAGACTCGGAACGTGATATCATTGTTTTGACTGACCTTTTGGCGGTGGGTTGCTTGGACCAGCAGTAGCGTTTCCTAGACAGGGTTTAATCAGTCCTGGTCGCATACGCGATATCAATCATATGTACCCGCATGTGCCTTCTCTCGCTTTGGCCTTTTTGCCTGCTCGGTTTGTTTTGCATCTCGAGCGGGAGTTCCTATTACAAGTGTCAGCTACACAGAGGATACGCAGTAATATAATCAGGTAATATACCAGAAACCGGCTGAGAACCGTGCTTTTGATCCGGGGTCTTGTCGCTCGCTGGAGGTAAGACTGGTAAATTGTTAACAAGTGCGTTTGCGGACACGTCGTCGTGAGGCGAATACGAACGAGTCTCTGGGATTCCTGTAACTTTGGAGGAGCGCGGGATTGGCATTTGAACAGAGTCAACCTCCTCTGCTGGTTCGTTACGTTGATCCGACTGTTTGGCTTGGTTGTCGGGCTGGCAAATTTGACCCAGGTCATCTTGGTGGTGTTCAGGTTCGTCGCCACGCCAATCACACGCCTCTACTGGACGGGACGGTTGCTGGTTCTGGTTATTTTCACATGCGTGTGCTAGATCATCGATTTCAGGATCAGGAGCATCGCCCCGCCATTCACAGGCTTTATCAGCCCTTGAGGCTTGGGGAGGTCCAACTAGATCATGACTCGATTCACTATCGACCTGCCTAGCATGTGCGGCAGCTTCAGCTTTGGCTAAGAGTTGTTCTCGTGACAATCCATGGCCGTCGAATGAATGGTCCATAGCTGGAGAACTGAAGTACGAGCTAATATGTTAGACTTTAGTTGTTGACACGAGGTATACTGGTCCGGGATCCGGGAACAGACCCTGTCGCGTACTAACGAATTTTGATATATCGATGTTCTATAGGTGCAATTGGATGAATGGTAGGGCGCAGCTAGAGGTTGTGATGAAGAGAAAGGTGAGTGAATGCCTCTACAAAAAGAAATAGGTGGGCCATGAAGTGGATGTACTCAGAATCGTTGATACAACTCAAGCAGATCCGACTTCGTTTCCTACATTACACAAGCTGCTTGGTTTTGACAATTGGGTAGGTTTAGCTCTGTCTCGTTCCATGTCAAGCAGTTGCTCGCGAAGATTTGGAGTAGGCGCTAGGGATACAGCACCGACAGCAGGCAGCAAAATCAGCGACAGCGTATCGCTCCTTCTCACCTACTGTCATAAGTGTGAGCGGAATTTCATCACGGTCTAGCTCTAGCAAATTTCAGTAGGTACCTTGTGGTTTGCAGCTTACAGCACCATATATGCAATACGTGCTTCGAGTATCTTTTCACCCTTATTTCAACCACATATTGTTAGGGCTTTGGAGCAGACATTATTGGTAAACAAACATCAGACAGCTCCTGCATCGAACAGCTTAAAAAACCCTGATTGATTCATTTAATTCAGTTGATCTCCGGCAATTATAGCTCGATATTAATAATACCACACTTCACCTACACATTTCTTAGAGGGGATGGTATCGTGCATTCGAATATACCTGGGTAGATAGTAAAATGTCTAGGGAGTGCTTACGTACCTACGCAGATACAATCATAAACACCGGCCGTCAGCTTGATGCTTCAGCCACGATCCCCCTTTTCCCTGCCTTTAGCTTGTCGCATGCCATGGCTAGAATTGCTACCACATAATGAAGCCTTGTGGTTCGATCCTCCGGCCATCGGACATATACAAAGTGGGGTCTGTGTCTCTGTAGGATGCTGGCTCATCAACACGACATGACTTGCTAATCTTTTGAAGCTGCAACCTCGCAACTTTTCTCTATTCATCTCGGCTAGGTACACTGTATGCCACGTGGGACCGATGAGTGATGGCACGCAGTTAATGGCCGTAGACAGCTAAAACTCAATAGATTAGGTAGGCAGTGCCGCCCAAGAATACATGGCTCGACGACTATGGAACGTCGGATCCTCACAGGAGGGGCCCTGTCCGCGTTATCTAATATGAGCCGACTTGTGTTTTGTGCTAAAGATTCGGGTAGCTGAAGACTGTTCGCAGTACCTATCATTGTTGATCAACTTTCTAAGCGATCGCTAAGATAGGTAGATACATACAGTATGGTACACACAAACAACGACGACTTTGCACTTGGACCCGATCGATCTGTATTATCTAAGGATAGGCAATACCATGTGGCAATGAATGAGATCTTATACCTAGGGTATCCAGCTGACCGGTCTGAAGCGACCCAGATTAGCGTTTTGATGGTACCGCGGTAAATCCAAGATTTCCAGATTCCCGGATTCCAAGAGATGAGACCTAATTGAAGCCAAGTACCTTCACGAATCATGAACACATGTCGGCAGTAAGTTGCGCACAAGCTTGACCTCACAGTACCGTATTCGCTTCGATTCGTGTGGCAGTTTGAAATGTTACCTATCGCAAATTACGGAAAACTAAAAAGAGCAGTATTTGCATCACTTTAGTTGCATGCGGCTGATAACTAGCAAGCCCTGCACATCATTCAGGGCCCAAGCGGGTACGGTGAATCGGAAACTCTTCACCTCAAGATCCAGGGGACCGGATCTGATGGTCCCCGTTTTGGCGGCTCCAATGCCACGGTAAGTAACCACTAGTTAGCTTTGGCTGTTATTTCCAGCTTCACGGGAATTGTCTTATTCCATTTTTAACATAGCACACGCTACCCTTTTTTCAAACACTATTTCGGTCGGCGACCTCACCTTAGATCTCGTAGACACTGGGGTCTCCATCTTTCAAAATATGTGCTGCCTTAGCCTGCCGAGGCCAACGTATTGCAAATTGATCGGCACTAAATCGCATCAACCGATACTAGCTGATGACCTGCACCGAATAGCTGGAGCCCTAAACTAGGCGCGAGGCAATAGTTTGTCCAAGAATTGAAAGGTTTAGAGCGCCGGCTTGAATTTGAACGGCCGGATCATTAACCCGTTTACAAGATCATCAAGCCAAGCAAGTTCGTAGATGACGAATGACTGGGTCCCTCCGATGAGGGGTGTGGGCACTTATTATGATCTTCATCTCCTATAATGAACACAATCCCCTAACCCCCCACTGTTACTATGTAAAGCCCTCAAAGTTTACAGTACTCACAAACGTACAGAACTTCTCCTACAGCACACAGGATAAAATGCGACCCGTACAGTGTCCGCTGTGCTGTGCAACTATTAATCGTAAAAAGTCTTTTTGAATACGAATTACACAGAGTTCTATTTCATCAGAATGCGATATTTCCAAGCACCAGCGCAGATAATCTATACGTAAAGGACTGGCTTCTGGGCATCATACTTACACATTACTGCCTAACTGCGTAATCCATACAAACGCCTGTTGGCAGTTGAAATTGACTCGGTTGTTTTATCTCGTTTTCTTTTCCTGATGCTCAGGCTGCGTAATGTAAAGCACACTGCTAATTCAAGCTCTGCATATGGGATTCGCTCGGCAGATCCTCAGAAGGATTCGTGGGAACGGGTCTTCCCGATATTTGGCAGTTTGTGTAAGATATTGATATTCTCATAGAAAGTAGCGAGAGGAGGCCATGTTATGGTGTTAGCTCTAAGACATGAGGAGGATTATGAACTGATCCTGTAAAGTCTAGTTATCGGTTTATCATACCTTTCCAGTTGAGCTCTTGTGAGAGCAAAGCCTTCACGGTAGTATCAGCAGGGGCGTTGGTTTTCACACCGTGTTCAGCACACAAATTGAGGTCGCTCAGTCAGCAACGGACAGGGAAGTAAGATAGCCGGGAGCCTGTTGCGAGCAGGGGTTAGATAGCGGTTTAATCCCCCAGCAGCCCAAAGGTTATAGAGAAGTTCAATTACAGAAATAAATGCCTACCTTCGACTAAATGAAAGCTCCACGCCAGCGAGCAACTACTACGGTATCTGGGAAGGCTGGCTTCGTTTTCTTCCCCCATGTGGCATAGATACGGGTAGTGTACACACTAGAACGCACTAAATTTCCAAAGTTCTCCTTTGCCCTCGTTCTCTTCTCCTGGCTCGCCTGCTGCGTCCTGCGTCACAGGTTGACCCTTTCGAGGGTTCTCCTTGTCATTGCCTTTTAAGTAGGCATCCCAGCTGCAGCTAATCAAGCTCTAAAGTGCTTGCGCGTGCTGCTAATTGGCCCATTCATTGCAGTCTGTCTTTCTCTTCCTCATCGGCCGTCCCGCCATTTTCATATGCGTGCGCGTTCTTGTTCTTCAGTATTTCATCCATACCAACTTAACGTTTCACAACTCATCGTGATATTTTTATTGCCTAATCGATAATCACCTCGTCACTCGCTTGTTTCGTTATCTCTATACCTTGCCCTTTTTCCCGATCGGATACCTGGTACAGCAGCCATATACATAATTCCGCCGCGACATCACGTTTGCTATTAGTTTCGCAGCTATTACGGACAAACGCCACGGAAGCAAACGCTCTCTTCCCCATCACATCTTCCTCCACACCAATTTTAACAATAGCTGATCACCTTTCACTGGTTGAAGTTCGATGATATCTCAATACTCGTGGGCAACCTTCGTTAGCTGTATAGATCACCACAGCTCTAACCTTTTGGTCAAGTGGACGGCGTAATACCAGCTACCAAAGTGAAATACGACGAACCACAGACTGCTCACATGCTTGGCACACATTAAACTCCCAGGTGTCACGCCAGAAAGATATGCTTACAAGATGGGATTGTTAACCCTATTCTCCAGAAAGTCCTACTCTGATCTAGCCGGGCGCGACTCTCTTAAGACAAGCGCCTACGATGCCACAGTGGCGTTGGAACCACCAATCCGCGGTATGTGTGCCTCCCAATTCAGTAATGCCGTGTCTCACCCGACACCTATAGCTAATATGGTTCTGTAGGCACTTATCCTGTCCTCGGCAATGGAAACAAGATTCTAGAGGAGTTTCAAAAATCTCATCCCCATCTTGCACCCAGGTCTCGCAAGAATACACCAGCTCCTGAACCCCTAGATTCCCGTCCCCGCAGCCATGATCATTACTTCCCGGGCGGCGAGCGGCCGCGTACTGCTCCATCAACCAAACCGGGTGAAACCGAGTTGCCGCCTGTTCCAAAGAAGAAATATGGCCCTTATAGGTTACCTACAAAAATCGCAACCGATATTCAGGCCTCGTCGGCATCGGCAAGACCTGCGCCGTCGCCTGGCTTGACATCGTTATATTCCGACTCTATTCGCAGCGAATTCAGCAGACCCAGGGGCTACGTTGATCTTCTAGATGCCCAATCCAGGTTCAAACATTCCGATTTCCAAGGTCGACTCCAGGCCACGGGGGCAAGGGACTATGGCGAAGATGTAGCAGACCGTAATAGGCTGGAGAAAGCCACAGATTCTGAGAAAGCAAAGGCTCAGGAATCCCATCCAGATGACGAAGACACAATTTGCGCTCCCATTATTTCCAAAGATGTCGATGATGACTCTGATGACGAACTTCCCAGACGTCCCAGAATTCGTCATTCCGTAAGCTCAGGTCTGCGATCCAAGCACACTAGTACTCATACATTCGATCCGTATCCTAAAAGGACGTCGTCTCGTCTCCCATATGATGCGGATGAGATTCCAAAAGCCATGTCGCGGACCGCATCGGCTAGGTCAGAACGAGCGGCGAGACGAAAATCTATGCCCTCTTTTTCGGCTTCTGCATCTAACGACTCATTACGGAGCTCGTCAGCAGTGAGAAGAGGAAACGAAAAAGACTCTGATGCTTTCCCCGATACGCTGAGAGATCGAGCCCTAGCAGCTACGATACATGAGCGGGAACATACAAAACCGAATATCTCCAGCAAGAGGCAATCGCTGGCGTCATTGCAAGTCGAGCATCAAACGCGCCAGAAACGAAGCGATTTAGAGAAACCTTTGCCATCTCTCCCTCCGTCATCCAAGGATTCATCCAGGCGGCGGAGCATCACGCAGTACAGCACATTAGTGGAATCAAGGTTGTTGGTGAAGCGGCAAAGCCTTCAGGGCATGCAGTCTCCGACTCGCGGCGAGTTCTACGAAGATACCTACCAACAGAAAAAATCACTTCAGGGCGCACAACTTCCAAGAGACCGGAATTCAACTCGGCGCCAACTGGGAAGTACCACCGATCTCCAGGACTCTCTCTATAAGTCATCAGCACAGCAACCTGACCACAAATCACGTCAGTGCTCTCCAGTGTTTTGAGCGTTGCGACTTGTGCTTCATGTTGTTAAGAAGTCATGCTAACTTATGAGTTTAGACATAATCTCATCGTCCGCCAAGCACACAGACAAGAAACGCGATCCGAGTCAGTCGAACCACCTTCGGAAACAGAGTATGATCTCTCTATCCAACACGAGCATCGCGGCCCATGAGATTGAAAACACTGTTCCGGAGCGGGGTAGCAGCCTCCGTCACTGGTCTTTCACATCTGAGACGGCAATGTCAACTCTAAGCTCGAATCCGTTCCGGCCTCAATCCGGCCATACCAATACTACCAGCACTTCAATCGATTTCTCGCCAGTATTCCCACATACCCATTTTGACCTATCAGTTCCACCAGTCCCCGATATTCCACCTTCGAAGTCATCACAAGCTATGCCTAGAAAACCAAGTGCCATCCCCTCGCCAAACACCCCTCTTACGACTGATCACAAACACCACTCAGACGAGTTTTACCTCGAAGACCACGCTTCCAATGACGGTTCAACAACGCCATCGAGAGGTTCGTATGAGAAAGATCTCTTGTTCATGGAAACAGACTACGACCTTTCCGGAAATCAGATATCCGGTCTACCCGGACTATTCGATGCGGTGATACCGGTCTCATCACCGTCACCAGATTTATCGACGATTCGAGCTCCGGAAGACGGTCTTCACAACGTATCTAACCTGCTCCAATTTCCGGCCTTTCTCGAATTCGAATCTGATGATAGCTTTGAAAATCGTGAGCAATTAGACTCTTCCGATGATGAGATGAACTTCGACATTCCAATGAGCCGAGCCGGCTCGGCCTTACGCCATACATTGGCCCAGGAGCGACTTTCGGCAACTAGAGAGCCTATTAGGGAAGAGGACTCGGACTCGGACTTCTGAGTCCCGAGTAAAGTATTTCATCGGCATACCAAGATATATAGCGCAGGCGGTCAATTCGTAAAATGGGTGCAAACATAGATGACGGATGAATGTTTTCTATATGAGGGTACGGGGCGTTTGAAACGAACTTAACGGAAGACTGGAATGGCTCTGGTTATGATATGATTATTGGCCTTGGACTTTGCTCGGATGAGCTGATTTCCCAACTTTGCATCTGACTGGCTATGTATTTATTGTCTGACGACTTGGCGTTGTATGAGTCGGGGTAAAACACCCGACTTGGAAATAAGGGCAAACGAAGTTATTATGACAACTAGCTAATAATGTCTTTAATTAGTGTCTATTAAGAGATCTAGACTAGGTATATCTGCAGACGTGGTGTGCATCTTTCGACGTGTTATCGTTTATATACTGAAGCAATGCGGGTGGATCACGCACAACTGAGCCGATAAAAAGGGGTTTAAAAGACTTCCACGATGCACATTTGACTCAGCGAACAGCGCCAGTGAAATTGTCCCACTGACAAGCAAGCCACCCCACGCGAACCACCACCCGTAGACATCCGCCCTAGACCGCCTCACCGTTTTCGCCGTTACCACTTAGCCAGGTAGCGTTACCGCCGACGGCGCCGAAGAAAAAGATCGGCGAAAAGCCGGCCAGGATACCGGTAACGGCGAGACAGCCGACCTGCGCCATGCCGAGGATTGAGATAAAGGTGGTCGAATTTTCGTACCGCACCGCCATGCTGCGCACTCTCGATGTCTAAATTTGTTTGACATACAACCCCTCTCCCAAGCTGATCGTTACAGAGTCGGGGAACGGCATACTTGAAGACATTGCCTGGATCGTAACTCTTCTTCATTTCAAGAAGCTTGTTGTAGTGCTCGCCATATATGGCTTTGTAGTCTGAATCATCGTTTCCAAGCAGAGAAACGTAGGCGGACTCGAGGACGTTAAGGGGGTCACTGTCCTTGAGCTCCTTGAGGAATGCTTGAGACCACTCTGCACCCTTGGCCTCGAGATCTTGCACTCCCGTCATCGCGACGAGTTCGATCATCAAGTGATCAAAGCGTGAGCCAAAGACCGATTTCTCGCTTGAGGCAGGTGCTCGCAAGGTGTGCACTGATATAGCTATGCCACCGCCAGGAATCAGGCCTGTATATTTCGCCAGTACCTCGGCAGTCTTAGGCGTGTATGCTTTGACGTTTATCGTGTATCCTCGGCCCCACGACCCGTACACTAGAAGTGAATCATTGAAGGCAGTGAAGGCTGACACAGATATCGGCTCGGGATCGTATATCAAACAATTACCAAAGCCAGCTACTTTGTTGAGCCACTTTTCGCCCTCTTCCTGGTCATTGTCGGCCCATGTAGCACTTACTGCAAGAACCTTTCCCAGATCTGGAAGCTCAATGCCAAAAAGCTGGAGCTGAAGAGCTCGCGGCGTGGTGGTGTCACCCATCATTTTCTCATATTCGTCAGTGAAGGAGGCCCATGTTGACTGGAGATTGCTCGACTCGAAGACAATGAGGGATGCAAAGAGCTGTTACACACATGGATAGCCATTCTCAGCAGATGTACTTCATAATATGGGACAGACTCTACTTACCTCTTTCAACGGATAAACCTTGATGGTGAGCTCAACAATGATGCCAAAGATACCTCCTCCGCCCCGGATTCCTCTCAAAAGTTCCTCGTCCGCGTCGACGAGCTCGCCCTTCGCATTGACGATCTTGGCGCTAACAATCTGATCAACGCCCAAGCCGTGGCTGGTAGCAAACGGTCCGTAGCCGCCAAGAGTGGCCCAGCCAACGTAGCCGACGCTGGCGACCGTGCCCCTATTCTCAAATGGTTAAAACCAAGTCCTGTCATGTGAGAGTTATGATCCGAAATGTCGACGAAAGAGAGAGACTCACACTGGCGTAATTAATCCTCTCGAATCGAGCTCCTTGGTGATATCTCGGATGAGGACGCCTCCGCCCACAGCAGCGGTCTTCTCATTGGCGCCGACGCGCACATAAGCGATGTCACGCATGTCGATTGTCAAGACTCCGTTCACCTGGCTACGGCCAGCGCAGTCATGGCCACCGCTGCGCACGACAAAGTCGACTTGGTTAGCGACGCAGTACTTCACAAGGGCTTGGACGTGCTCCGCTGTCTGGGGCCGGGCGATCGCAAAGGGCACGTCGGCATCCCTCTTGACGAAGCAGGCGCGTACGACCTCGAAGTTCGGGTCCGACGGCGAGATCAGCGAGATGCCCAACTGTTGTTCTTTGAGATGCTGGCGAAGAGCCGCTAACTTAGAAGGCATCTTTAAGCAATGTCGTTCCACTATTGTGGCGAAGAAGTACTAAAGTGTTAATCTCAAGTCAATTACAGGTACAAATCCTACCCAGAAAACTTATTTTCAAAGACAGTAGAGGAAAATAATTGGCGTAGACGGAGAAAAGTACGTATGGACACAAATATCGTGTCACCAACACGGCCGCCTGCTGTTTGTTTTGCTCTGATACTGATGACTTGTCGTAAGGGATATGCGTGTACGACAGTGGCCCGCCGTCTCGAGTACTACAATATTCGTTGCCGATGTACTTGTATGAGTATTTTGCGACAGCGGGACATACTTACTACCATTACTTCTGATATTGAGAAGTATGCCCTCTCGTGGCTAATGAGGAGTAACGCACACGCGCACCTGCGACTGGAAACCAGTGGCTACCATGGAGAAAAGGCGGTCGTGGGAGAGTTCAAGCTGCATTCAATCAAAGTCTTCTACTTTCGTTAAGTAATCCAGATTCGAGGCTTTGGCGATTCTCCCGGTCGATTTGATAATCCAAATCACCGACGTGATATCAGATGTGATGTTACGCCCTATTCAATCCACTTGAAACGTAGGGAGTAACTCTAGATGTGTTCTCAATTACTGCTCAGGGTAATAGTGATGGTGTGATCCTTCAGCCTACCTCTAACAGCCCTCAATAACTACCTTTCCTTCTCAAAGACCCCCTTACTGTTCGATTTGGAATATATTCTATATCAGTCTTTCACTGGCTTTCTCTCCCTAGCCTAGATCCCTCGTAGAATACGTTGCACGAGAACTGTTAGTTAAGCGGGCTCTCCCAGCTTCTCTCGGCAGAGTGTGCAAGAATATATCATAAAGAATCATTATGATTTCCTTTATGTTAATCTCCAGTTCCGTGCAACTAACCACTGCAGAATCAAATTATATCCTATCGCCATGACGAATCCCTATTATAACCCGGGCTACAATCCATACAATCAGTCGATGCTGATCGGGACAGGCGTTTTCTTCATCATACTTCCTATTTTCACTATCGTGCTTCGGTTCTACTCGAGACTGAACGGCAATGTGGCTCTTGGCGTCGATGACTGGATCGCAGTCCCAGCGGGCATCTTATGCGTAGCACTTGCTATTGTACAGATTATTGGTATGTGCCTAGCGTGATTTTCTCATAAACTATGAAATACCAGATTTGACAAGGCATTTTGAAGCGGTTACTGGGTCGGGTCTTGGTGGCCATCAACAGCTTGACGCTGAAGGCAGGGCTGGTCATACCCCGAAGCTTTATATCTACGAGAAGACGAGATTTGCATACGAGGTCATTGGAACTGTCTGTCTGTGTCTCATCAAGCTGTCTGTTCTATTTTTCTTCCGCAGAATCTTCCGAGTTCGAACATTTATCATCATCAACAACATCGTCATCGGTCTTGTCACTGCCTGGGGCATCGCGTATAATTTGGGATTGGTGCTGCAGTGCGTACCGATCTCGTTATTGTGGGAAAAGCTGGAGAGCGAGTATGCCGAGGTTCACTGTGTCAACTCGCTTCCGTTCTACATTTCATTCGCCTATACCAATCTGATCCTTGATGTCATAATCTACTTGCTTCCTGTTCCGCACCTGTGGAGTCTCATGATGCCTGCGCGACAGAAGCTTGCCATCGGGCTCATATTCTTGTTGGGGTCTATGTAAGTGCCTCTGGCGCTGGAAGATGCTTAGTATGAACAGATTGGCCTGACAAAAACAGCGTTGTTGCGATTAGCATTTCACGAACAGTTATCTATACTTGGGGTACGCATTTCTTACGCTTTGGTCTATCGTCCACCTCAGATGCGCCATACATGCGCTCAGGAGCATTAGGATCGCTTCCAATTAATCGTATCACATTAAACTGACCCATCGCAGTCGTTGATTTCGCCTCGCATGAGCCGCTTCTATGGTGGGGGGATCTGACATGGTATAGCTCTGGCGTTCTGTTCTGGCATCTGGCTGAGAATGCGATCGGCCTGCTGGGCGCGAGTATGCCGTCGTACGCGTCCTTGGTAAAGCATAAGTTGCACAGCAGGAATTCCTCCAACGGGCCCAATAAGTCTTCCACTCGGGGCTCCAGGATCGCGCCAGACCCGCCATTCCAGGATCAAAATCTTTTGGTCCGCGCATTTCATGGTAACAGGAGCCATCGCGGCTTCGAGGAGATCACGCTCGATCCAATAACCCAGCCAAAGACGACATTAGTGGCCAGTAAGCGGTCTAATCTCAAAGATTCTGACCAAGATAGCGTGTAACAAGTACGAGTTCTAAATTGAACGCTGGATCGTCATTACGTTATTTTTTCTTATCTTCTTCTCTTTCCTTTTCCGTGCACTGGAAAAGACGAGGAAACGCAGTGTATCAAGTCCAACTTCGTTCAACCATAATATCTAAGCGAAAGGGCCCTTAGCAGTGAGAAATGGACAGATATTGACATTATGTCAAGTATGACAGCTGGAACATTTGCGCTTCGTCGAAATCCGGGCTGGAAGTTAAACCCAAATCGGTGTCACAAGGACAACCACTGCGTCATGTGAACAACCCATGAGGCGGCGATTCGCATATTCAGCTACCCGTATTTATTCTCATGGTCGTGTTATGTAACTATCCATACATCTTCCTTTGTCCTTTAATCTTGACAATTTTATCTGAATGATCAGGATCAGGGCATCCGAGTTTCTTTATTAAAGGTAGCAGCTGGCTGTCCCGTTAGTCTATCAAGAGGTTTAAGTTCGAGTCTACCTGAGGGCTGATAATGTACATGCTTTTACTACATGTGGATAGTAAGTAATCCAACCTCATAGGTTCAACGCTTTTCACTTATGAAAGGCCATTTCAAAGTTAGACTCTAGTAACCATAATAAAACAGGTGGGTGTTGAACAAGGGCTCTACCATCCGGGATATAAAATTATATTCTCAGGTCTACATAAATTTAAGATATGCCTTGTAGTCTATTAAGAATGCATCTCTCAAACGAAACTGACTTTCTATTCATCATTTATCATATCTTGAAGTGAATCCTTATGCCAGCACATGAGTAGGAGAAGATCAGCCACCCATCCTTAAACTAGAAGCTAGGTACAGTTACAATCAAATGTCATCTTGAACCTCTCCAGGCTCATATCCTTGAGCTTACCCAGCATATTTTGCGCAGCCCTCAATTTCGCATACCTAGCACTATCCCCAAAAGCACATTCCCGCACCTTACCATGGATCATAATACCAGCCACGATTTTCGTTGCTGAGAACTCACGATCCTCATCATCAGTTTCGGAAGACATGATCCTCCATCTGGTACAATGAAATTCGGTGGCAAGAATGTTGGAGAGCAAGGTCACGGGGTGGTTGTTGGCGTATGTGTCGTAGAGCTGCATGTCCTCAAAGTAAGGCAGAATATGAGTGTCGAAGAAGCGTTGCACTTCCTCGTAGTTGTACTCGCTATCGACGAAAAGGGCGCCAATATATGCCTCCAAGATATCGGGCAGGCTTTTGGGGGGACGCTTTTCTCTCATCCAATAGTTGCGCACGTATGCGGTACGTCCAAGGCCAGATAGTTCAGCTTCCTCTTCGGCTTGGGTTCGAGCCTCTGTAATGGCCATAACATAGTCGGTTATCTCCTTCTGTAAACCGCTGGTCATCGAGACCATGTGTTTCTGTAGACCGAGTGAGACGCAGAGACAGCCTAAAAATTGGTTCGATACCATAGCCATCTTATGCTCCGTCAGCCACTGAGGGTCAGCCCCGGGGAATCTGCGAAAGAGATAGTCAACACAGGCCATATCCAGAAGAGCGTCTCCAAGGAATTCGAGTCGCTGATAGTTTGGAATCCCCTCGTAGATAGAGCCATAAGACGGATGCGTGAAGGCGCTACGCAATAGCCGAGGGTACTTAAATTTGTATCCCATCTTCTGCTCTATTTCCCGCGCGAGGTTGCAATGCACAGCTCGAGATTCAGAGCTCTGCCACTCCGGTATCCTATACGCTGCGTAGTAGTCGCGGTACTCAGTCATCTTATGGTTTGGGTGGTTGACAAATCTTGTAACTGCTTGAATAGCCAAATCAAAACTTTTCTGCTTCTGTGTCGTCATATATGCTGCACCTATAAGTGCCTCGCAGACATCTGCGATGGACTTGTCGGCCAAGGCGTGTGTTTCCCGACTACTGTACTTTCTTCCCTTAAGCAATTGAAGTCCCAAAGGGTACCAGTTGCTTCTATCTAAGGCTTTAGTCCGAATAGATTCTTCCAATTTTAACTCAAGCGCGTTGTTGAAAAGATTTTTATTGCATATAAGAACCATGCGATCCACGTGGTACTGAAATTCGTCGGAGTCTGGAATTTGAGAGAACAAAGCTATGGTAGTGCTCATTTTCAGAAACGAGTCACCGAGAAACTCGAGACGTTCGTAATTCTTACCCATTCCTCTTTGTAAATTGATCTGCTCACTTGAATGCTCTTCAGTGTTATCACTATCCTTTGTCATAGCCTCGAGAGCCAAATCAGGACGTAGATTCAGATTCATGGACATGCAGGCCTCAAGCGCAATAAGGCTAGACTCTATCTTGTAGATGATTGCAGGCAGATTATACGCCATCGCCACAATATCGACTGGTAGCTTCAATTTATTGTTAGAAATCAATTTATATATTCAGAACTTTGAGCACTCACAGCCGAAATTTTGAGAACCTCAGAAACCAGGTAACATCGTCGTTGAATCTCATCTGCAATGTCGAATTGGTCAAGTAAGTTTCGGCGAAGTGGTATGTATTCCACTTCGATGACTGGTAGATCGTCTCTTCTGGTCATGTGATTTCGAATCTTTTGCGACAAGCCGCCAACACTGGAGTTCCAAATATCAAGGGGCGCGCCTCCGGCTTTGGGTTCCTTTGAACGCCTACTTCTCGGGAGGCCTGGCAGTTGAGGATCTGTAGGCCTTAGATCAGGACGCCAGTGCTTTGTGTAAAATTTTCGGGAACCATCGTAAGGATCTATAGCAAACCTATCCTCGAATATATGTTGTGATTGGTTCTCCCATTCAATATAACCAGGTATGTTCTGAACTGTCATGATGCAATTCCAATCAATGATTGTACGCGAGTCTTTAGTAGCGGCTAGGAGTTCTGGGTCATGAGGAAGTGAGAGAGGCGCAAAAAAGTATGGCATTTTTTCGACATCGGATGCATACTCTTTGCTGAATATGTCTTTGAAGATTCTGAGAGTAAATTGATTCAAACCCTCAATCTCTCCTGAGTTACAGTCTACGCAAGCAGTTAGGGGAAAGCATTCGACATCAGATGTCTGCTGGTTCCCAAAGTAGATCGAGAATTGGGCTGTTCGCGGCAATCTCTCTCTTGTTAAGAGAGCCAGGGGCCGAGAGGGTCGTCCCAGTGCCTCCGGGTTAGAAAGCATAATAGCTGTAATGAACAGCTTTTCTGGAACCCCAAGGACCGACCACGCATCTGGCTTTCGTTTCATATGATACTCGGCTCGCTTCTTAGAGCTTATCGCCAGCCGAGCGTTACGCATAGCAGGAAGACGCTTGGTGAAAGCTGATTGAAGATTGTCGTCCAGATGCTTTTGTTTCTTCAACTTCAAACACATCTCGAAGGCTGCCGAGCACTTCGCAATCTGCTTCGACGAGGCACGTCGTCCAATTGCGCTTTTTATTGGAGAGCAGTCCGGAAGCAAAACCTCACATTGGAATTCTCTGCCAAGATTATGGACAATGTAATCTGCAGTGTTATGAAGCGCATCGAATGGATGTGGTAAAGATGATACAAATTTCGCAAGTACTGCGATGCTACCCTTATAGTTTAACATTGCACCAGTTGAAGGGACTTTGTATACCCGGTGTTTCTTCTCTTTGGATAGGTGATAATCAATGTCGTAGTCGCAGCCAGTAACGAGACGGTCTTGGGGCAGCATCTTGCAAAAGTCACGCAACATTTCTTCGTGGTCCTGGATCTCAGCGATCAGATGTCGATGTGCGTAATTCCCGACATCAACCATCTGGTAGAACTTCGAGTTGACTCGTCGTGCGCGGCCCCTTGATTGGATATATTGAATCACCGTCTTGTAAAGATCGAACCGGATCACAATGTTACAATCGGGAATGTCGATTCCCTCTTCGCCTGCACTCGTAGCGAAGAGGCAATTAAATTCCCCATTTCGGAATTTCTTAATACTTGACTTCTGCTCAGTCAAAGTCATGCCAAGATCACCGGAACTACCAGTAGCGAAGCCCATCTGCCTCAAGTCAGTATTTCATGTTTGAAAAGATGTGTAGGACTCACAAGTCTTCCCGCTTTGTAACCTTGAAGTTTCAGACCAGGTTGTTGGAAAATGTCGGCAAGTAGCGCTACCGTGAGACGCTGCTCAGCAAAGACAACACATCTATCTCTTTCAGGGTCAAAATGCGCTTTCAGGTACTCGACCAGCTTAAAGAGTTTATAGGAGAGGTGAAAGCGATCAAACTCAAGCTCTGCTAGGACGTAATCCGTCGTTAATTTATAGGCTTGTCGAACTGCCTCGATCGCATCTTGTTCGACATCGAAAGCATCGAACATTTCTATTCGTTTGAGACCACGTTCTTGATCACGTTCTGTCTTCGCCTCGATCTTTGCAGCCTCGTCTTTAGTGAGCCAGAGTTTCCAAACCCGGTCCGCAGCCCAACGTCCCAGCTCAGTAGTGCATTCCTTAGAATAGGTTAGCATCCTGGAAAACGCTGGATTGTGCCCAACAATCTGGCGTAGTCTCTGGCACAGGAATGTCTCAAAAGGAATATCCGTATTTTGATACTCGATGACTCCCTCATCTGGCTTGCTAATGGCTGCTTTTGAGAAGACAGTCGGGTCGTCTACCGTCGCTATCTCGCAATGTAGAAGGCCTTCTAGCTGAGCAGCAGCTATGTGGACATTAGTTTTAGCATCAACAGGCGAAGCCGTCATGCCTAGAATACGAGGACGCTTGGAATCGCAGTTTTCGAGCTTCGCGTAAAAATCTTTGACGATTCTTGCATACGGGTGGTTCTTCTTTGCATGGTGAGCTTCATCGAAAATGAGGAGGTTGATATGCTCCATTCGTATAAAGGAGTGACGGAGGCATTGATTGAGAACTTCCGCAGTGCATACAATCGCCGTTTTCTCTTGGCGCGTTTTGATCCAGAATTCTTGTGTGCAAACAACGGCGCTAGATTCACCCGTGAATGAATCCATGGGGAAGTCGAGGTTCGCTTCGAGGACTCTATATTGTTGATGGACTAACGCGACCTTGTCTACCTATCAAAGTGGTCAGCAATAAACGTGACATAGTTGATGGTATCATGAACAACAGAGACGTACTAAAAAGAAGGCCAACCTATGCTCCTTTCCATCTCTTCTATCATCGAGCTCTTGCTCTATGATATGACGGAGTAGGAGGGCAGCTATGAGGGTCTTGCCGGTGCCTACAAATCTAGGGTCAGCGATTTGCAGGGCCAAGAGTCAGAGGCTACTAGTAAACAACCTGTATCCAGCACAGCAATTATGTTCTTCTCTTTCGCCCTTTCGAAAAGCTCTGTCTGGTATTCCCTTGGGCTGCTGATAATGATTGGCTCGTCTCCGGCGTTTTTAGAATCAGGCCCAGCCAACCAGCCCGTGTTGGAGCCACGAGATCTTTTGTATGTATCTTCCCTCTGCTCTCGGAGCCATTCTGCGAAAAGGGATTTGTCTTGCGTAAGAGTGGCATTGGCAGTCAGTAGTGGCGGGATGCAGTTGTCAACAGACTCTTCGTCTTCGGATTGGGCGTAGCCGTCCATTTTGAGTCTCAGCGAAGATGACGGGTGTAATAAGCGAGGATTGGAAATGAAGGCGAAGTGAGAAGACCAAGGTTCAAAATGCAAACGGTAACTCCCAATATAAATGATCTCTGTTTTGGGAAAGCGCTCATACCTACTAAGAGGTAGGTACTCCCTACCTCAGCACAGACAGGTAATATTCGTAGGTACCTTCTACGAAAACCGTATATCATATTAAAGGCACCTACTTGATGCACACCGTGTGTTGCAAGCAGCACATCCGACATCATGGTGTTCTGCATATAAGTGTTTTCCTGCCTAGGTGCCTGCCTTATGTACGGCTACCTAAATGTACTTAGGTACCTAATGCACCTGTATGCATTGATATATAAGTACTTTATATACATGGGTACATATATCTATGAGGTGGACAAGCTACCTATTCTTTATATTAGCGGAGCATTATTCTTGTGTGCTTATTTCTATACTGCTATTTAAAGGTATGTGCAGTTTAAACTTAAAGGCCAGCAGAATTTTTAGAAACTTCTAGCTACTTACTTGTATGCTACATGTAGGTCTATCTACCTAGTTTAATCTTCTTAATACCTAGGAGGTATTGACTAGAAAATCACAATTGATGGGGTTAGTTACTTGGGTCTCTGGGCAGGGAGGTGAATTAGTGGGCAAGTTTGGTACGTTGGCCTGAGTAGAAGGCAAAATAAATGATTAATTGGCCAGAAAGAGGTACCTAATACAACATTGAACTAATCACGGTTCTTGTACTCCCTGACCTGTCGGCAAGCTGCAGGCCTGTTTACCTATTTAGTTTCCTATTGTGGACTTAGGCATATTGCTTGTCTTCATCGACAACACACCATCCAAGATAGCCCATCTGCAATAGCAGCAGCGTTCTCGGAAGTCACCGATAGCGAATTGTCACAGCTCCAGCAATCCTGTAATAGCAATTGTCTCCCAGCAAACTACGAATCCCATACCAGCTCTCACTACACTCAGTGAACCGCTGATTTCGTTGCCCGCAGGCGTCGCAATCGTGCTCATGTCGTCCTATGGCTTCGCACATGCGTTGCTCCGACATTACTGTCGCAGATCCGGAGTATATCACACATGAAATACAGGGACGGGACACGGAGGTCGGATCGGGAATGGGGGGCAACAAAAGAATGCCCTTGGAACAGAGAAAAATTACGATTGGGACATTCGCCTAGATTGCTCGTATTACATATCTCCCCAAGCCTGACCAGGAACTATGCGCTATATTTTTTCGGGTCATATGTGTGACTGTTCTACGGAACCGAGCATTCTCTCCGTAGTTTACGATAAAACTTGCCGGAGACGAGGAGACGGCCCTCCCGCGTGGTTGAAAATCGAGCTGCTATTGCTTCAGCACTGGCACTATATAAGCGTTGGGTTTTGAGACGGAAAGCACTCCGGATGAAAAGAAACACAACGACTGGTCTAGGGAAGACAAGGACCACCTACAGCACTATTGCATCACATTTACAAGATCAGAGTGGGAGTGCTATACTGAAGACCTATACTGAATGGATGGCTGTACTATGACTAGAATAAAGGCTGGCAACCGTACAGACGCATATTCAGTCCAGATTTTGTTCAATGTTGTAAACGATATTCACGATTGGGGACTAACGACCCACGGCGAGTCCTGTAAGACTAACATTCACATTGAATGGATGAAAGGCGAAACAACGATGATCTCATTGCACTGATAGAATATCTGTACATCCCTAGGCCAGGTGCCGAAGTAACTCGAAAGAGCTGAGCGGACTTGCTGTTCTATTACAGAAAAGGGGAAAAGAAAAATCAAAAGCCCCGTCTTCCAGGTTCTTAATGTCTTCAAAACAATTGTCCCTCGTTTAGGTACGTACAGCAGAAGCATTCAACAGTCATCAAATTCTTCAAGATATTAGATCAATTGCAATAGTCTACATAGCTCCTTTCCTGGGGCTTTCACCCTCTCGACGTCCTGTTCTAGGGAACTCAGGCTGGGAGTGCCCTAGAAACATCATTGCGGATGGCTTCACTGCTTGATAGATTAGTGGGTTAAGTCTCAAATGAGTCCTCAATTTTATGAGCCTGCTTGCCTCTGCAGACTCAAAGCCATAAGTGCACCTCTGTTTAAATGCAATTAAGGGCACATTCACATCAAGTTCATCGATGATATCATATTACCAATTAGGCGGTGTTTTATTTAAGTTTCATTTGGAGAAAGCCAAGGAGTGAGTTGCTGTGACTTCACTTGGTGGCGAAGAATAGAATTTTTAAACGGGCAGTTGCTTCAGGGGATTTGGGGAAATCCGTCGTCACACGGCGCAGTCAGGACGTACCTATTTGCCCAATGAGGTCAAAAGGTTGCATACATAGGTATTTAATTCCAATATGGGGGCGTATGGCCCCACTCCACCGAACCTGGTTTGCATTCGCGCCAATGTCCAGCTCTTCTAATCACGTCACAACCCTTCAAGAACGCTTATATCTAGTCGCATCTTCTGTTACAGACCACGGGATCCGTCCTCTTTATCTTTCAACCTTTGCGTATTTTGACTTACTATTAATGCCTGATGAGTGAGAAGAAGCAAAATTAACATGGCCAGAGAACCCAGGACCCTAAAGTCCGTATATCAAGAGGCTGAAGGGAAACGCTTGGCTAACGAGGGGTCCTATGAGATCAACTCGGCAAGTTATCAAGAAGATGTCGCAGCAGCAATCCAACTTTACGAGGAATGTGCTCAAATCATCGAAGGGATCTCGCTATTCAGCAGAAATGAATCTCTCGACGATATCGCAACTTCAGACCTGCCCTATCTCTTGGTCCTCTATCATATCGCCGAGTTGCTCCAGAAAGTCTCATCTAGCTCACCCTTGGAGCGAAGAAGAATCTTGGAATCGGCCCGTGAGGCTTATGAGAGGTTCCTCCACCTTTTAGACAGCTACTCGATTCTATCCCCACAAGACGGCAAACTTTTTGCAGAGTACAATGAAGATCCCACCGGCTTCTCAACCATTTCAACCAAAGACCCCAATGCACGTCGCAACGCAAAGATCGCCAACTTCAAGGCTGAAAAGCAGTTGAAACAGAAGCTGGAATACATGCGCAGGTCGCCTCGATATCTTGAGGACGGTGGAGACGACGAGGCCGTCCGCGAACTGTACCTCGCCAATACTGCTTTGAGCGTGCACATGTCATTCCAAAGTCTCGAAGGCATCAACCGAGAAGTAGAGGTCCTTGCGCAAGCCCCTGTGCCTCTTATACCACAGTTCACAACTGTGGAACAGGATGAAAGAAGACGCAGGGAATCGATGAGCTACGATGACTACTCGGAAAAATTGGATGCCCCTTTGCAGTCGCAAGTTGGTTTCATAGGACCTCTTCTCAGTCAAGAGGGAAAGCCCTTGCGACCATTCACCCTAATTGGTAACCGGCAGGAGTTGCAGCGCGGGGTGTTCCGGCCAGGACACAATCTTCCAACAATGTCTATAGATGAATATCTAGAGGAAGAAAGGAGAAGGGGTGGTATCATAGAGGGAGGCGGTGAAGCAAGCGGAAGACAACCGGAGCCAGATGAGGATAACATAGAAAAGGCAGATGAGGAGACCATGAAGGCCCGGGAGTGGGATGAATTTAAGGAGGCCAACCACCGGGGAAGTGGAAATACACTGAATAGAGGTTAAACGAACAGAGCTTTAACGTCCACTTCTCCCCTTTTTGAGTTATTGATGTGGATGTGCAAGCAATATTATCCTCAAGGCGCTTTGCTTTGCCCTTATGTATATGCAGTTCCTCGCAGGTAATGCATCTAACCTAGAAGTAGATGCTTTAATGAATCTAACGCAGTACGTTACGTCGCATGGACTTGGGCAGGTCCACCTGCAGGTATTAGCTATCGCCCCACTCGGGACAAACATCCTTACCATTGAATTTCATTATTCCAAACCTCAAACCTCAGGTCTAGAACTGCCTGACAAACCTACTTAGTCTGCTGTTACCATCGATCATATCGTGATCGCCCCAGCAAGTTGGGTTATAGAATCGAAATCTCGTCCTTATTTGCCACTAGTACCATCTCTCCCCAAGACACCCGCGCGTGCGCGTGCGTGTATGCGACGCGACAATGGCGCCGGTAGAACAAGATCCTCTCCTGCTGCTGCGGCAGTCCATCGCGTCCGGCAGCAGCATCATGCCGACTGCTTCTGCTGACGCCGACGCGCCCGAAGTCAGTCTGTCGCAGGCCACACACCTAACCTTCACCTCGCCCGTCCGCACGTCACTCCCCATCGACACTCCCACACGCTTCGTGCCCAAGGACACACCCGTCGATCTGCGCAGTATCTACTTCGCCTGGCTCAACCGCGATGTTGCCATCCCCGAATACAACTCGTTCGCCTTGCAACTCAACCAGGACCTTGGAGGCAAGGCGCAGGTCCACAAGTTTGCATACATGGAGAGGCTAGATCTGATCACATGGCTAGAGAGTGCCAGCGAAGACAACGAATTGATCAAACCCCTCGCCGGTGACAAAGATGGCTCAGTGTCAACGGCAGCAGCAGCTCTTGCTTCGAAAGGCGCCGCCGCTCCTGCCATTGGGTCCACACTGGGGAGGTCGGGAAAGGGGACTTTGGATCCAAGGCTTGCAAGCATCTACAACAGCGAGCGGAAGATGGGAGATCGGAATAGCGTATTACGTGGTATCAAGCCGACTGTAGGTATCAGTCCTTCTCTCCAGATGTTCAGATTCTAATGAGGCCTCCCTAGGACTTCTCCCATGTGCGCAAGCTTGCCGCCATCTTTATGACTAAGAAGCCGCTACATGTTCCATCCTCACACACCGCAAGCAGTACCACGATAGCATCACACCAGAAACAGAAACGACCAGATCCCATCATCTTGCTCTCGCCCTCTGCATCTTCACTTCTCAGGATGTCCAACATCAAGTCCTTCCTCGAGAGTAGCCAATATGTGCCACCTAATTCCTTATCTGCATCGAGTACATCGGCAAACATGCTACACATTAACCGTCTCATAAAAGATATTGATGCGAACCGACCCATGCGGTTTATCCTGGTAGAAGGGACGGAGCAGTTCAAGCCCGAGTATTGGAACCGTGTAGTAGCGGTTTTCACTACAGGCCAGACCTGGCAGTTCAAGAATTACAAGTGGAGCAACCCTACGGAGCTATTCCGCCACGTACCCGGCATCTTCGTCGGTTGGCGTGGTGAGCAACCTCCCGAGAGCGTTCGCGCATGGGGTCACAGAGTTATGAACGTGGCTGTGGATAGATGGAATAACCCAGGAACAACCACGGTCGATTCGAGTCGGTGGAGAGATCGCGAGGCTGTCGAAGGCATATGGAAAGCGATCGAAAGCAACATGCGTGCTAAAGGCTGGAAACGCGACCAAGCACCAGCTTCAATATGAAGCGTTCATGACGATATCAAATACGCGCATTAATATTACCGAACAGCTGGCATCCGGGTATATGTACAAAACTCAACAGATGAAACCAGAATCCCATCTCATAGTGAGAGCGACCAACCACATTATACGGCTTTAGGTACGTGGATAGCAGACAGAAGATATTCGTATCACCACGGCACCAGACGAAATACCAAAATGTATACTACTACTAGCAATAATGCAAGAGCGAAGCGGAGTTAGGGAGGGACACGGTCCACGAAACGGCGTAATGGATTTTTCGTTCATGTCTGTACTGCCTTCATTTAGGCCCTAGTACTTTTGGTTAACAAGGCGAAAAAGCGTCCTGATGTACCTCCCAGTGTGTAACACGACCAGAAAGACTGGATAGCTTATGACAAGGCTATCTATCTATCTAATACCACAACTTTATCATAACTACTGCCATGCTCTACCGCGTGATATTTCCCAGCGTAACGCTACTATCTATCAACCTAAGTACATACAGTAGTTCTCCCAACTATTGTTCCTCTATGGTTCGATGGGGTATTGCTTCTGCTTCTGCGACTATCCGTACGCCCACCCAGAAACCGTCTGACCACCATGCCCAATGCCATCTTACATACATGCGAAGTCTCTATGTACTGCAGTCACGAGGACCGATTGGCCTCTCGGCTAAGGCTGCGCGTGTGAGATAATCATCACGGCTCTGTCATCCGTCTGACGGCGTCTTTCCGCGATGCCGATATTGGCGGGCATCTTACCATAAGCTATCGGGATTTGTATGTACCTAGCGTGGCCGTGGCTAAACCCGTCTGACCTGCAGTCTGCAGCTACGTTTAGTCACGTACCTAGGTGGGTAGGTATATGCATGGCCCGTTTTCCGTGCCGTGGGCTTGCTTGGTTTTGTCCTACGGCGCTTGGGCGGATTCCATTGCTTGCAGGTGTGGCTGAAATATTGGCCGCAGGCTATATCTATCTGTCTTTGGTGATATTGGATTATGCCCGTCTGATTTAGGTTAGTTCTAGTACTTATTGATAGAAAATTTACGGAGAAGGTGTGTCTAGCTACATGTATGTTAGGGGTATAGATGGGATAAGTTGATGTATAGTGATGCAATGTAGTATGAGTTTGAATTTCAGATTGAGAGGCGTCAGGGGCCGAGCTCGTATGTGCAGTTTACATTACGGAAGGCTAAATAGATGATGCGTAATTCTATACGAGAGTGGACATAATCATAATAGGGGTGTTCAATACTGGAGCCCACCTCATGTGATACCTCAGACCAAGTGGTTGAGCTATGAAGTGCGTTAAGTTGCTCGGAGGCTCTAAATGAGCAAATTAGACAGAGCTTTAAAGCAAGCCTCGATTTTTAGGTAAGAAGTGAATTCAAAATATGCCACAGACACGCGTGTGCGGGACGAAGCAATCGAACGCTCAAGCCTACATTAGCGTCACATGGGGGGTGTACAAGACGATCACCGTGACTGTCACCAACTTAGTGACTGTCATGTAGTTTTCAATAGCATTTTTAGACTTTGAAATAATCACCGTGACAGTCATATTCTAAACGCTGTTTTTTAGGTTAAAATAATGCCTGGCAGGCAATAATTTTGAATATTTGTAACGGTCTTAGAATATTGTGATCGTTTTTGGATTCTGGAGACCATGTTGGCTTTTGGAGACCATTCCGCGCCCCCCCCCCCCAAAGGGGCACCTTCAACCACCCACCCACAGGTTGCAACCACCTACCTACAACCACTTCCTGCAACCACCTCCTACAACAACCACTTGCAACTGCCTCTACTAAAACAATGGCCTTATAATAATTAATTGCAGCACTTCCCTTTACGCGTAATAAATGACCTCGTAGCGTAATCGTAAAGTGCTCCATAATAATAATCGTAGACCTGTAGTTCGAATCCAGCTATAACCACGTAATCGTAGTTTGTAACCGTAGAATACCTAGTTACAAGTACTAAAAAAAGGTACAAACGGATAAATGAATATTTCTTTTATGGGTTGTACTAGGCCCCGGAGACCGTTTTTGATTGGAGATCGTTTTGGTTTAAAGATCGTATTAGCAGTATGATGTTCAAGAGAATATCATATTTCTGAGACCATTTTCAAAATCCGTGACTATCACCGTGATCGTCTTGTACAGCCCCCACTTGGCGCTAATGTAGATTGTCGCTATCCTTCCACGAGAATGAACGCGGTAGTTAAAGGATGTATCTGAGTACTATACAGGCCTTAGGAAACATGACCTCTCCCGATAGTTACACTGAGATTAAGCATGTGGAAGGCAGAAACAGTTCTAAAACTTAATCCTTACTCTCGTGGGAGGGAGTAATAAATAGACTAACCATTTACTTGTGTATATCTTGACCACTATTTTGTTCATACAGGGTGACTGATTTACACGATCCAAACTAACTTAATCCCGCCGTGTGGAAAGACTTTATCCATAGGTCGCATAGCCTCCATATCATTATTGACACCCAAGAATGACAGCCCGATCATTTCCATGTCAATTCCTTCCATAGGATCTTCTTCAATAGATAATCCCTCTGGCTTCGATACCCTTCTCAACGCACACACCGGTACATTCAAACCACAAACGTACCAGATCTCGTCGCCGGCCTGTAGATCCTGTGTCCCTATCCCTACGATCCCTTCTTTCTCGCAGAGAAACAAAGGCCGCTCCCTGAAGAAAGCGGCACTCGAAGAGTCGAAATTCCCTCGCGGTTTCTTCTCTGGCCCGCCGACCTCCTCGTCGGCATTCCCACCATCAGCCGGAATCCAATCACGATACCACGGTACGTTCGCCTGGTTTCTCTTCTGGAGGTGAATAGCGGGCCAGGCGCCGCTCTCCTTTTCGTCCACAGACAAATCGAGTTCGGCCATGATATCGTCCCAGCGCCGCTTTATGGGCTTTGCGTCAGTCGCTTCGCTTCCCAGCCTGGTACGACTGATCTTTGTCACCTCCCCAATCTTCAAACTTAATGTCCTGAGAGATCCGGGCTTGCCACGAGATCCAGGCATGTACCCGAGGCCGCACCACTGCGACTCTACCCTCAGCGCCAGCATCGCCCGCGACATGCCTATGTATCGAACCTCATGTCCTGTCAGATCACCAGGCGCTTCGTCCCAGTTCACCCGCCAGGATTTCCGGTGTGAGGTAAGTAGGGGCCGTGAGTCCCCCACTTCTATTAGGGCACCAGACAATTGCTCGTGGAGTTCCTCCTTGCTGCAATCATAGTCGACAACAATTGGCAGCTGCGGGTTGAATAACGACAAGATACTGAACACTCTGTCCTGGTACAGCTTGCATTGGAAATTTCGCGTGTCGACGAGATAATCGAGTGCGGACATCGGCAGCATGTCGCCAGGCATTCGTTGCCTGATCTGGCCGTCCCAGACGTGGTTCCAGCCGCCCATGTTGCTTCTATTGATACTATAGTCGTCGCTGATGCGGATGACTTCCATCTCGGAACGGCTCGGAGCTAAGCCAGCGAATGTTTCGAATGACCAAGAAAAAGGCGGACACATGACCGTCCTGGAGAAACTCAGGAGGGTCTCTTGAATAATCCAGGCACGCCGGAACCATGGGTAGTTCTCGACATTGAAGAGCTCCTGTCTCGCCGCCTCGTCCAGTTTCGCTTGGTTACTTTCATCTCCGCGATCTCCTCCGTCCCAGCATCTCTGCATCTCGGGCCCTGCGCCTCGGCCATGGAAGGCTTGGTCTGGGCCACTATACTGCAAGAATATTATCGTATGGGAAGCCGACTGATACACGTCCCCAATGATGGGGATCTGCTCGGCCTTCTCTTTCAAGTCTGCCTGATTAATGCAGAGGGCGTCAATCCATAGACGACGGGGCTCGTCTGCTCGCCGTAGGGAACGTAGCGCGAAGAGACAGTTCTGCCCTACATCTACCGTGCCTCCGGCGGCGTCAGCATCGATAGGATGCTGTATACTTTGATCACCCCAGGTGTAAGAGAGAGCCTCATACTGAGGCCGTTGCTCGAGTCTGACGTGCTCGAACCGGCATTGAATCGGTGCATCTGGGTCGCCCCCGTGAGGTAGAAGTGAGATGATTCTTATCTCATCCTTTTCTTTTATAGCTTGGTAGGTCAGAGGTGCCATCTGTACTAGTTACTACTTGTTGTCATCTAATGCCCGGATGGAGTTGGAAATGATCACGGCCCGTTAATCGTTGTAGTTCAGATGCTGGTTGGCGTTTTCTTACATTCACCATGTCGCAATCAGTTCCTTAATAGGAGTTTTTTTAAAGGCGATATTTACATAGCCTCCTAAGATTGAGCATACCTGAATGACGTAGGAGCCGCCATAACTCTTAAGGATCCGGGCATCATGATTTCTGCGCGGGGTTCCATGATTTATGCGTGGGGTCCGTGATGTCGAAGGATCGAAATCATAGACATTGAAACGCAAGTGGTCAACGCTAACACATGGATCGTCTGTCTATACTTAGACGAGGATTTTTGATTCATGCGCCGAGAATAACAGACTTATTCGGACAATGCAAATTATATGGTCCTTCTTAAGGGCAGGCCGCGGCCCTCGGACAATGAAGGGGCATGATCAGGTTCTGTAGAAAGAACGCCGCTGCTAGTAGTCTTCGATGCTACCGAGTTGCTTCTTTCTGCTTCTTTGAAACAATCAGCAAGAGAACACCTTATTGAAGTCAGTAAGGAAATGTCTTGACTGGCTGTGGCGGTGTACACACAAGACGGGACGCATGTGGCTTGACGACATGGTCCAAGTGGCTGTGGTGGGGTGAATTACCCTCGGCGCCCCACAAATTTAGCAGACTTGGCTGGGAAAAATATTGGTTTTGTGCGCTCGACAACCGAAGAGCGAAAAGACCATAGCAAAAAGCACCCTCCACGTGCTGGCGACCAAAGTACACCAAAAGAACGAGCTCTCCGCGCCTCTCAACCACCTCCGCCAAACCTCGTCTGCCAGGTATGCTCTCCCTCTCACTCACTATCTATCTCCTTTGCGGAAATGTGCACACAGATCTAATCTCTCTTGCTCTCATATAGCCCTCGTCTCCTAGGTACAGATACTCGTCGATTTCCTCGCCCCCGACCACCGCAAACATGGTTCGAACAAGCATTCTGGCCGATGCCATGAACAGCATCAACAATGCCGACAGCATGGGCAAGCGTCAGGTTATGATCCGACCTGCCTCCAAGGTCACCGTTGAGTTCCTCAACATCATGCAGAAGCACGGTAAGCCGGTCACCCCACGAACCCTGGCTGGCTGTGGTCTCGTGTGCTCACGCTGATTTGATTCGACAGGCTACGTTGGCGAATTCGAGATCGTAGACGACCACCGCAGCGGCAAGATCGTTGTCCAGCTTACCGGACGGCAAGTGTTTTCTCTCGACCTACGTTGTGCCGCCTGCCACTAACAAATCGTAGCCTGAACAAGTGCGGTGTCATCAGCCCCCGATACAACGTTAAGATTTCACAGATGGAGAAATGGGTCACGAAGCTCCTCCCCGCCCGTCAGTTCGGCCACATCGTCCTGACCACATCCGCCGGTGTCATGGACCACAACACCGCCAGACGGAAGCACGTCTCTGGCAAGATATTGGGTTTCTTCTACTAGAACTGCCCACAAACGGCGCAGTGAAAGAGCGAATTGGGAGTTGGGGAATCATTCTCGGGCTGGAAAAAATAAAAAGAAGCATGTTTCTGGCATGGTACTAGGCCTCGGCTACGTACCGAAACTACGAAAACTAGGCATAACGCGGTCACTGTCGTCGCCATGGTGTCTACTCAAGCCACCGCAAGCATCCTGGTTGCTCTTGTGTACCTCCCTGATAGCCGCTGGCTGTCTGATCAAACCTAATAGAGCATTTCTCCGTACCTTCATCACCACTTGTGTTGTATCTACGCGCGTGCTAATTGGGCCTTTGTATGTTTTCAAGCTAATACGCAAAGGCAACACTGATATGTTAGCACTCACGAGCGATTCAGGAGGTTACAAAGGAACAGTTTTCTACGCCGCATCCCAACACCATCGGTGTGGTCAACGTTTCAAAGCATTCAGTCTTACTCAATTCGCTTTCCAGCCGATCTTCGCGGTGATTCCATACTGTTCGAACTCGAAGGAGTATCTACAAAAGTGCATCCAGCTGCTAATATGGCCCATTATTCCACTATTAGGAGGTGTTTAGACCCTTCGCGCATACCTACGTTTTGAAATTCCTACTCAAAACGCTGTCGTCGTTATAGTCCGCCAACTGTTCTATCTTTTGTTGATAGTACTTTCTTCTGTGAACCCCTAGCTGACAAAAAACTAGGTCTGACAGGCTTTCCGAGCTTATACTCCAAGCCGTAATCTTCGTGGTAACTTTAGGTGGTTTTATGCTGTCTAATTTTAGATCAGGGAGCTCGGTCTTCAAAACGACTATGGGACCGATGTGTTGGAGATCAGGTGCTGGCAACGGCCAACGCTCCCCTGATGTCCCTTCGGCAGTAAGGGTATCCTCGCTGTTGGAGCTTAAATTCCCTGAGTTGTAGAGCCTTATGAGAGAGCGGAGATACCCGGCATCAAGCCGCGGCACTAAGTCATATTCGTTGATAATATTCAGGACGGGAGCTTTCGCCATGGCTTGATCAAGCGCATCCCTGTCTTCCTTATTCACGAACTTCGCAACTGGAGGACTACCGAACGTTATACAAGAAAATGCTGCGTCATTTGATCAATAGAGCGGTCTTCGCTATTAGATTAAGATTCGCGACTTACAGACACCCGCGAACTTCACTCTTAAAGCTAGATGCAGCAATGTGGCCACCGCGCCACCTGCCGAATGACCGGTCAGCAGAATGTTGAATTTTCGGCTCTTGTCAAGCCGCTTCTCGATCTGTGCGGAAATTGGTGCTAATAATTCTCGTGTGGAATTAAGGAAGCCTGCATGCGCCAGAAATTTCAAGGGCTCATGTCCAAAACCGGGAGCTTGCTCCATGTTTTGCTAAGAGAACATCAGATATTGAGCTTTGCGGTGGCGTGGAAGACTTACGAATAGCGTGCTTGCGTCTCTAGCTTCTCCGTTTAAATTCACCAGTTGGTCAACAGTGCTGGCAGATCCGCGTACTGCGATAACCAAATACGTCGTAGGTTCAGCACGAGAGCCGTAAGGTGGCGGCGCGACGAAAGTCGTCAGTGTTGTTGCTTTGATGTTCCCATTTGCAGAACTTGCTAGAGACCACTCGATTTTCAGGTCTGCGTCCTTCATTTGTTCTGTCGAGACCGCAATGTCCCGTTCATACACTGTCTCAGCACATATCCAAGCTTTCGTTATCAAATTCGCCATCTCAGCGGTGCTACCCTCAGACTGTCAGAGGCATGAATCTATTCGGCATAGTGATTGCCTACCATATCCATGGCTCCTTTGAGCTACAAGAATCCAGCGAAGAGTTCGCATAACTACTGGCCTTCCGCTCAAGTTGCTCAAGTTGAGCCGTGAATTGGGCTCTGAGGTCATCTACCCGGGGGTCAGCGGTGTCGGATATTCAAATGAAGCATCTGGACCTGCCTTCTATAGAAATCTGAGCCAAAGCAATGTCTAGGCTGTCTAGTAGTTCGGCTATGGCTTGAGAAGCGCCCTCCGAGTTGTCTATTGAAGTAGCGCCGGATGTAGGCAAAGCAGCAGACGCTTGCAAGCTAGCCTGCGCTGATGCACGAACTGGCTTTTGCCTAATTATGCTCCAAAGACGGGGCATACTATCAATGCAGCACAACGCACGTCGAGATAATAGGTCAAAGTGATCGGTGGCCGTATTCAGTGGTCATTAGATGGATTGATTAACTTTCATATGCGACTTGGACTATAAAGGGCATCCCATCTATGTTGAACGAACGTAACGCCCAGGTGCGTCATACCGGGCGCAGCACGTCGCCCCGTCATACCATACCATACCGGATTGAAATTCATCCAGGCGCTCGATTTTAGTGTTTCTAAGGCGATGATGGCAAGGGTGTGAGGCCTCAGCTGCATTGAATGGCTATGCTGCTCGGTAAACGATTTGGTCATTAGCACGCCATGTTAGACTGCCAAGCCAGCTGAATTGGCTGAAGTCTGCCTCGTTGGGCTGTTCTATGCAGTCATGTTAGGTACACTAGCACGAGACATCATTTGTTATTTATGTTACCTATGGTAGACCTTTCGGCCTCTGAATACACTGGCCGGGGAAATCGTCCTTCGAAACTGACAACTACAACTTGCGATCAGCATAAGAGAGGCAGCGAACAAAGGAACACATCATGGGCGCGGGAGCCGTTTCTGGCGTCGTCCGCTTCATTTGCCATGTCCCACTTTTCTACTATGCGTTCACGAATATCAACCATTATAATTTTGTTAAAGCTCATATGCGAGTCCTCCTAGCCCCTCCTTTGAGCTCAAAAATCTTCGTTGCGGAGGTGTTTTCTGGCCCCATTGTACGTGTAGTATCTGAAATCTTATGGATTAAGCTAGACAAACCACATCCTTGCTAATTTGTACTGTTTCTCTGTAAAGGGAGTCATCACCTTCATTTGGAACTTCTTGCTCTGGATTCCGACAATATACGCAGAAGGCGGCCGGCTCTTTGCAATAGGAGTCGTGGATGCGATTCTAACGGGTTTCATCGTCGCCGCCCTGGTTATCGAATCAAGCTTCATCGGCTTCACGCATGCGCAATGTGCACAGCTCAGACCAGACGCCGCACCAACTTCAAATCTTATCTTTTTCCAACGGGTAGCGGAGATTGAGTACAAAGAGAAGGACATCGGCGAGGGGACATGTCAATCGTATTTTGCGAGTTTTTATGTTGGTCTTGTAATAGCGTAAGTGCCCATGATGAGACGTATCATATTACTCAATGTTCCCAGCCGCTAATTCAAGTGGTTATAGCATTTTGTACGGAATATCGGCAATTTCGAACATTCTTATTGGATCCTATTCCCACAACAGTAACCGGCGATCGTCAAATTGTCTGGTGTCACCCATCCATGCTGTTATTGATGTTGTGAAAGGATTTGCCGACTGCATATTCTTCTTTCTTCCGGCACGAGCGCATAATGCCCTGTTCTTTGCAAATCGTTACGCTAGGCATTGGCTACATTACAGACGCTCTAAGACGAAGCAAAATGCTCGGGATGCTTACGCCCTCTTACCTAGGCGACACCATAAGAAAGAAGAGAAAGAAAAAGGATTATGCTCTATCTTATCTCAGGGGGCAATAGTAGAGAAGATCGCACGCGATCTGCATTATGCGGATGTTGTCAATTTAAGCTTGGCATCAAGGGGAATCCGTGAAGTTGTGTTTCCGCGGCAGGACGCCTCTGACGTTGAGAACAAGGATCTGAGATACTACAGCTGCCGGGGAAACAGAAAGTACGACTGCTGGGCTTGTGGGATCCAAATCTGTGAAGTAAGAAACATACCAATCTCTGCTCAGTGACCCCCAAAACTAACCAAGGGCAACCACACAGGAATGTAGCAAGTCAATGCGGTTGGGAAAGTCAACCGTATCGTTCCACATGTCCCTCTGCGCGGCTGCGTGCTCGCGCTGCTACTATAAGACTATTTCGACAGGAGCGCAAATGAGGCAACCGTGCCAGTGCACCGACGGCCGAACGAAGGGCAACTATACCAGAAGACCCTCTTATTACTGGGCTCCCGACCCTAATCCCCTGGCCACACGTCTTGTCTGCAGAGACTGCTGCTATGACATGACAAATGCTGAGGTCTTGGCTCTGAGAGAGAGGCGTGACAGTGCCATGTACTCGAAGTTGACACAGCAACCGTTGTCATGTTCTCAGTGTTCAGAGTCATTGCCGCGGACAGGGCCGAGGTGGTGGGTTTGCTCAAAGTGTAAAATGGAGTGCAGGAACAAGTGCCATTCGGAATGGAGTCAGAGCTTAGAGGGAAATTGATTGATTATACATAATATAGATACCATAATGACAGTACTTACTTGCCCATCTAGATCACGTTCAAACGTAACGCTCATTAGATGTCGAGTTAGATGGAGTGCCCTTGGTGACTAAGACAGTACGTTTTTACCCTCAGAAAGGTAGAATCTTCATACTTCCGCGCACGTAAAGCACTTTATACGTATGGACGTAGTGCTGGTGGTTTTTCCGGTGACTTAGCCAATAGACAAGGAGCTGTTTACACATATCATTTACACCTTCGTTCCTAGACCACTACTCAAGATCTATTCAATTGACTTTCTTTCTATGTGAACAAGTAGTTTACTATTAATTCTACCGATATTTACAAGCTTTGGATGTGTAATAGTGAGATTACCTTCTTAGCTAGGGCTCAGGGGTAGAAAAGTAACACGGGCCATTTCAGTATAAAGGCAAGCGAGTCCCCTATAAATCGCAAGATTAAAATGGAAGTGGCCAAAAGCAAACTGAGTGAATAATGGATAGTTTACCGATTTATAAACCTATAGCAGTGAACAAACTCCTTCAACATTGGTTTATTGCACATATGTTTACTATGAGTCTACCCCTACGAATAAAAAAGATTGTATAAGACTATAAACATTGACGGTTCCTCACCCTCCGCACCCTCCGCACCCTCCACATCCTCCACATCCTCCTCCGCCACCATCTCCTCCACCATCGCCATCTCCGCCATCACCACCGTCACCACCATCTCCATCCCCACCGCAGGCTCCTGCTGAACATCCGCCGTCTCCGCAGCCCGTCGCGCAGTTTGCAGCAGCAGCATCTACATCAAAGCTGACCGCCAGCGCCGCTGCGGTGAATCCAGAATCAGCAACACTCACCTCGCCACCACCCATAGGGCGGTCGACCTCGTCATCATCGCCTGAGTATGCATATCCCACATCTGGCATCTTGACTCTACCATCTCGAAGTAATTCATACTCTGCAATCTGATCCTCAAGTTTTAGGTGTGCCCAAGACGCGGTGAAGTAATGATGATATTGGCCTTGGTCGTAATAGTGACTGAATGGCTGTGCGCGGTGGATTCCACCAAGTTTCAGTCTGTCCAGAGATGGTTCAGGTTGCGTGTGTAGCCAGGCAGTACTATCCTGGAATGAAGGATTCTTGGCCATCTCGGTAGCCGCTGTGATGAGCTTCTCCTGTGCGGTAAGAACCAATAGTCTATTTTTCATCCAGTCTGCGTCAGACATGATGGCCGCGTTTCCAGTATCGCTGGGCGGATAGTTGGATCTGTCCCTGGTCAAGTGCAAGGTTATAATCGACCATGAGTCAAACGGGAATGCCCACACGTGTTTCGCCAGATTGCAGTCACCGCAAGTCACGGGATACCGGCCAAAAGCCTCGGTGCAGTCCCAGGGAAACAGATCCTGGTACTTGTATAGATGTTTACCAAAGGCGCCCCAGTCGTGCCAGTATTCTTGCAATGTATCGATAATGTCAGCATCGTCGTGGCGGCCATACCGAAACCGGAGTAGGTACTCTTCCGTCAGACCTTGTGGAACGTCGAATTTGGTCTTGATTTTAGGCTTATTATAGCCGGCAGGACGGCAGGCGAAACTCATCAGATATAAAGGGGTTTGTAACTTTTCATGTTTGTCGGCGACAAGAGATCCAAAGGTGTCAAGGTCTAAGATGGAATCGCAGAAATTCTGGCAGTTATTGCTTGCTGGATCCCATCTCAACCTCGTTTGAGAATTCAACAGCCGCGAAGCAATACTCTGTATATAGACGAACAATCTAGATCCAAGCAGAGCTTTTAAGTCTTCCACAATTGGTGTTATTAACTTGTTCATCCATTTTTGGCGGTCTCGAAGACTGAGTCCTGGGTCATCGAATCCAATATGGCTAGCGGATATCAGACTGTCAATAATACGGTTCTCAAGCGTAGCATCCTCTGGGTCGAGGCCAGTAAAAGGCGAGCCAATTACTTGCTTCATAACTGATTTGAAGCGCTTGGGCCGCCCAGAGGGTCGAAGTTGCGACCATAACTGCCTTGTGTTATCTTCACTCAAAGCTAGGCTTCTAGTTGCCTCGTTGAAACGTGGCGAATGAAACACAAGTCCACTTCGCAAACTGATTAATGCTCCACGTTTTGTGCTGCTTTCAGTTAGAAATACCCATTTACCTAGGGGCGAGTGGACTTACTGAGCGACACCATTCTCTAAAACTAATGGCCCAAGTCGTAGTGCCATGTGAACATTCCCGAATGGGTAGTTCTCAGTATAGCGTTTCAGGAAGAACGGGACATCCTCATCGGCTTCTGCTTCTGCTACTGCAACTGCTGTTCCAGTCTCTGCGGTTCTATCCGGAGCCGTTTGACTTTTCTGCGTGACTATCTTTCGCTGCTGCTGTTGCTTTTGTCCCTTTTTCGACTCCAAGGCCTCATGCTCATCATGTTCCTTCCTTTCATCCGCCAAGCGCTTATTTTTATTCTGCTTTTTCCTGGAGGTGATAGTTTGCATACCGTCGTATTTCGCCTCAGCTACAATCTCTGGGAGCTTGAGAAGACCGCACTCAACCAGGCCCGGGCCAGGAGCCTTGAGATGTCGAGCTTTCTTATTGACGGGAAAGAGACTCAAAGGTCTCCCTTCCATATCGCGATGTGGTACGTCCTCGCAGAGACAGACTTGTCGGCTTATCTGAGGACTGATAGCTTCGCGGAGAACACAATGCTTATATATCTTCACAAATCCGGCTGTTCCAAGGAACTTTTCGCGATAGCAGTCTTCGCAAATAATTTCTGCGGATTTCTGTGTTTGATCTTGGCGAATGAGAGTCTGGCGATACATGCTACCTCGAACCACACTCGAGCACGAAGAGCATCGCATCGGTGTTAATATTGGCACGCCGCTTTTAGTAACGGAGTCAAGTTTGAGTTGTGGAATAGCAGGCCTCTTCCAAAATGATAATTCGTCTAATGGCGGCCGATGCTCAACCAACTTCTCGATGTCCAGAAAACCAACTGCCTGCAGAAGCATTCTGGTTCGGCGTCGGTCATTTCTTTCGTTGGTCCGGCTCTCTATAGCCTGGCGAATTGCGGCCTTGACTTGCATGCTCTTCTGGTCCGACGCCATAACTCTGGCGCTCCTCTGCAATGCTTCGAGATAACTCTCTCCCGCAAACTCACTCTCCCCCTCCTTCCACTTTGCCGCCTCGTCAGCAAAAGCACGACTAGCTTCGCTAACTTGGTCGATGAAGGTATCAAATCCGTGCACAAAGTTGTCCGATTCATCTTCAAGGCGAGTTTTTTCATATTGTGGTGCTTGCCATGCTCTTAGTGTCCAGAGAACGGATTCGAGCTCTTGTTTTACGCCAGTCCAATAGAGCCTCTCCAGCTCGTCGAATAAATGATCCTTTGCATTGCCGACCAAGTTCCACGGTAAGTTTTTAGCTTTGGTAATGTCGCCAGAGCCTGAATCCACACTCTTGCTCGAAATCCGGACAGGGAAAGAAAAGCGACGGTTCCGCATGATTCACTACACGTTGGATTCAGATTTCGATTTCGCAAACAAACCTTATGGCAAGAAAAATCATCGACTTAGCTAAAAAACTAAGATAGGTACATATTTGTGATCGAGTTTCTCGCCAGAGCGTATGGGGTGCGAGACATCCATCATGTCATGTTCGCCCAATTGGGGAACATGCAACCTTCAGAGTGGCTGTGTTAGGCATTTTTTGGCTCTGGCTGCCTCCGGCAGGCAACAGCTGAAGTGAGGCTGAAATCATATGATGTCTCGCATTCGCCCAAATCCTAAATTGTCAGCGCTAGTACAGCAACCCTCCCAATCCATCACCGAGAGTTGGTAGTGCATCAGATACCTGTAATTACTCGAGACTGTGACATACGTGGCGGCCATACTTCATCAAAGCTTTGCAATCAAGGCACAGTCCAAGGGAGTGTGTGTGTGTAAAAATTGAAAGACAACTTTTGCAAGTCCACCATAATCAAAAGCTCCTTACAGCAATCTTCATTCTCAGAGAACACTAGAGAAATGGCGCTGGCCATTGACTTCAACCAGAATATTCTGCACAATTGCAGCAAACAAGCATTTACTCGCCAGATAGCTCAAGGTGGTCTGCAAGTTCAACTTACGAAAGCTGCCTCATTGTCAGATAACCCAAAAATCCCAGACCCGAGTCTTTTCAACTTCAGCGTCGACTCCGGATGTGTGCAAGAGGAGGCCAGGAGACTCCCAAGCGTCGCAGAATGCGCCACTCATCTGGAATTACTTCAAGCATTTCGGTATATTCGAGCCCAAATTCTGTCATCCAAGGAGTTAGATGATGCCTTTGGTATCAAACCAGAGAACCGCACGGTGTTTCGCAAAAAGAGAGTACACCATGGATCCAGTAGTAGCTGGGTGCGAGAGCCAGTAAAGCTTCGAGACGATACTTTTGAGAAAAGAAGAGAGGAGAAATGGCCACTCTATTTGAGACTTGCTGCTTCGCGCTTCTTCCATTGGATTACTGCTGTAGAAGCAGAGTTCAGTCAGCAAAATGCGCCAGACCGGCCACTGCCTCTTCCGCCAATCGGTATTGTCAACCAAATTATACACACTCTCTCGCCCGTACTGACGTTTCATAGATGTCTTAATGGTTTGGCATGCCCTACTCCTGAACCCGAAATGGTTCCGATCTTTTGAGCAAATGAAATTAGAATACTTATCTAAAGTTGCTTTTCCATGGGAACAAATCGTATGTCAACTCACATTCATACTCAGCTAGGCCAAAGGCAAAGAATTAACACAAACTTGGGCCTTGGTAGCATGCGGCCATCGATACCGATTCTGCAAACTGGTCATTCGAACTCTCTAAAAGAGATCAAGCGTGGTTTCATAATAGAGTCAGGATGCATCCAGATTTGTTCGAGTTTCTCACCAAGGAGCACAAGTCATTGCTTCTAAGGAACGAATTGGTGAAATATGGTGCAAATCGTGATGAGGGCACGCAGGACAGATTCGATGGAGAAATTTTACCAGAACCATCAACCGCCGACCAAAAACCGGACTTTACAGAGCTTAGGTTTTTGGACTCATGCCGCGCCGCTGCCAGCAATAATGATGTCATTGAAAAACTCGTCGATGCAGTAAAGAGGCAGTCTACCTTCGTCGATAAAATGGACAGGCAACTCTGGATCCGGAGTCCAGCAGTCGAAGGAACGCTGACCCGAGGAATAACCCGCTACGAAAGATTTCTTAAACTCTTCAAGCTGTATCCCCGAACAATGCTCGTACCAACTCTCGATATCGATTTGGTTTGGCACACGCACCAGTGAGTATTTCATATTTCAAAGTTTGTTCATTTCCATCTAACTACCATATGTTTATAAATTCTCTCAAAATACCTTAATAATATGTACCTATCAATATTTACTATAAACGACAGTTTCTAACTCTTCGTCTTTCACAGATGCTCACCTTCTCAGTACATTCTGGTGACGACAGAGATAGCAGGCCGGTTCATCGATCACAATGACAAGCTTGGAACAGCAACTCTCGATCCTGCTTTTGAGAACACCAAAGCCCTCTATCGCATTCGATTTGCTGACGAATATCGAATTTGCAATTGCTGGGATTGCGAAGCCCTACGCTCCGCCATTCGAAGCAGAGATTACTATATTCAGACTGACGTGGCATCTGTTGCTTTCCAAGCACAGCTCAAGGTTGCCCATTACCGAGCTGTTGAAATTGCTCGACAAAAGGGTGAAAAGTTTCTCCCTATCTGTAAAGAAAATACATAACGAACCGTATTCAAAAAAAAAAAAAAAATACGCATTGTGTACCAACCCTATGATGAATGCTACTTCTTCTAACGAGCCAGCTACTACGCTACACCGGACATCTATAATACAGACTTGTCGACTCATGGCAGCAGTCCACACAAATAGCAAAACAAGAAAACTTAGCCAAAAGATAGATGCGGTGAGTGTGGATTGAACACACGACCTTCAGATTAGATGATGAAGTTGTACTTCAGTCTGACGCTCTCCCAACTGAGCTATCCCCGCTGATTGGTGGACGTGTAGGTATGAGGCAATATCACTAGAGCGAAGTTGTGAGAGGGCTGGCTCGTTAGTTAGTACAAGCAACTTTGCTGGGTTAGATAATTTTGGCATGCTATCTAACGGTCTGCCTGCCTACTGCATGGAATATACATCGTCTCACAATTAAATTTGGTACCAACAAGACACATCTGCTTGTTCACGTGTTGCCTTGCCTTCAGCACTTTAAGCCCTCACCAGTCTATCATAAATATATGGCTAGATTGGTATCATGTGTTACACGGACCGACCCCTAGGTATGGGAATGCAATTACCCGTATACCAGGGTCGGGTCGGCAACGTCTTGTAATCCATCTACGAGGCGTCGCTTCGTATATTCAGCTACCCGTGCTTATTCTAAGTTTTATAATTGCTATTATTGTGTTTGCTCAAGCCTCCGAATCCTACCGAGAAATACGATAATAGTAATACGGCCCTAAATTATCCAGCCAGAGCAAAGCTATTCATGTACATAACCTAGATTTGCCGCCTGGGCTGGAGGGAGGAACTTAGACCTGTATGGCCTCTTTGACGCTCAAAGAATGTTGAATATTGAAACCTTTCCAAGCCCTAGTGCTCTACCTAGCCCTTGTGATATCACGCCCCTGTATGTCATAGTACCAAAAACTGATCTGTATTATCAGTAAGTTGATGCTAGTAGGTTTCATAATCTAATTAAGTTAAGCCCTAGATAAAACTTATGTGGGTTCTAGCACATGACTAGAAGAGCAACAGCTAAACTACTCCACATGCTTTCTTCCACACTGTCTCACAAACCTCAGTTAAGGATACCGAATCATCAGTTGCGGGGATAGCTCAGTTGGGAGAGCGTCAGACTGAAGTACAACTTCATCATCTAATCTGAAGGTCGTGTGTTCAATCCACACTCACCGCACGAAACAATCTTTTGCTCCCCTACCACCAACATCTCACTCATATTATATTTCTTCTTTTTATAAATAAATATGACCGAGGTTGGCCGACCTTCTCTCTTATTAAGTTTGATTTCGTATTGTAAGAGGGATTATATAATTTTTATGGAGTAGGTAAGATAAATCTTGACACACCCATTTACAAAGCCTTTGGCGCATCATACGTAAGTAATTCATCCTTAGTTAACATAACGAGGTGTGGTGTCTAGGATGTATATACAATCTAAGTAAGCTACTCGCTCGCCCTCAGCAATTGCGGCGTTGAACGGGGATAATGGTGAATGTGAATTTGATTACTACTCGTCGGGGTTTAGGGCTATTTGCTCAGCGCGGTCTCGTGTGAGTCCGAGACGAAAATTAGTAGCATCTTCTAAACAACTCCTTAATATTATTTGTATTTGACTTATCGTGCCAGCTGCCAGAGAATGTATACATACACTACGGTAACTTCTGATATGACATATGAATCACTGCTGACCTTAGAGATGAAAGGTTAAATGTTGGTTCTTATGTTTGCTGTTACCTCGAAGTAAGCTGTCAAATGTGGCGTCAAGAACAGAGTTTTCCAATCTTTAAGACAAACTATTTCACTTTCATAGTAACACAATCACTTAGGTGACTGCTGAAGGAATTAGAACCTATTAACACCGGACACCATTTCATCGTACGGAGATCCAACACAAAATTCAGTATCTATCAATCCTCGTCTTTTAATTATCATCAAACCGTTCACAAGGAAAAACGTGGCAGTTTGAGTGATATATGATTGCTGAGATCTAAAAGTAGACAGCAATCCATTTGGGCTTCGCCATTGGGTTGTATTAGGAAAATTCGTACTTGACGTAGATCATAGGCACACGCTATTGCGCAAAGGCTTTCGAAGTCTCTTCTAATTTGGGTTCTTTGTTGTGTGGTTTTAGAAATGTCTTATTATAGATTGGTCATGGAAATGTAGAAACGGGGCAGGCATGAAGGGAAATTCCAACTGTTATTTATTTACTAATCCCGCCGTAATTGCGGCTTAGATGTTGAAACGTCGTGCGTGTGCGGGTATGCATTGAGCAATTCCCGGGGTGTTGATGCCCGGCAGCCTGTCCGTTCGACTGAGCCATGCCTTCTCTCCGTACCTACAGGACCATCGTGCACCTTACTGAGATAAATTCGCCTATGCGCTTTCTGCGCACGGGCGCGTACCGGATATGCCGGGATAGGAGCCTAGACGATCAAGTGAGAAGTGACAACAAATGCATGCAGAGCGATCTCGCGAGTAGGAGGCTCTACCGACCATTGTTCTGCATTTACTTCAAAATATTCGGAACCGAGCTGCACCAGCCTCCTAGTTAATTAACTGCAAGGCAATATGAACCACTCATCGTGTCTCCCGGACGATTAACCCACATACCAAGTTATCTGACGGTGGTTGGATTTACATGGAGCCCAGACTGGGCACCACCTGGTATGCCGGCCTTGTTATTCTCTCCTGCGCGATGGGAAAAGCCTTGCAACGGTATCAGCCATGAACTTAAAGTAAATGGCAAACTATGAAAGTATTGCATGGGGGTTTGATTTGTATTTGTCAATCAGTTGTCTGTTTCAAACTGTCCTGACCTGCTCATTATGTGTGATGAATCATATCGCAGACAACAGAGCCTGATCTAAGGTGGGCCGTTGGTCAAAGACTCTGACATACAGATCAGTATCCAGTCGACCCAGGTAATAATATACTGTAGGCAGCACGCCGGTTATATTCGGGAACAAAGGTCAGAAGGATTTATTCATGCACAGGGAACAGCCATGGGAATTTTTAACAATCTCATACAGCTCAAGAGACACTCTAGTTGAGGAGAAAAAGACGAATACGGTTCGAAAAATGTCAGCAGAATATGAAATCTTGCCTATAAGTAGGGGCTCTAGTAGAAAGGTAAGATTATTAAGAGCTCTGCGCCACTATCATGACATGACGTTTTTAAAGCCATATGCTACAGCCATCTGTCAGGGTTTGATTGTGCTTATCTTGTATTCCTATACTTTAAGTACGAACTGTAGTTGATAGTGAATGATTATGCCCAGGGTCTCATTAAGAAATGATGCGATAATCCACTCTATGGTATCTCAAGGAGATAATCGGTCATTCGCGCAAAATCATCGGCCGATAACTAGTGTAAGAGATTGCGGGAAGACGGTACGGGATCACGATGGCGCCGGGGACTCGTCCTCCGAAGTTCTTATTGAGATTATTTTTGCGGCACTTTATGTTGCTGAGAAATGTCAATTTATCAATGCTCTATGCTTACTGCATCTTTTACGAGTTGATGGTAAGCTGATTAATGAGGCTTTGGCAGTTCTACATGAAATACATCTATACGGTATTGTTGAACGTCGTCTCAACAATAGGAACAATGCTACTGCGTTAGTCCCAAACCACGTTGGTTGGCTAGATGTCGCTTCACGTGCATTGCCGCATTATCAAAGGATGTTCCAAGATTATTTGGTCGCCACGTGGTGATCATCCGAGGCCTAAGTCCGAAGGTAACTGCAATACATGTCACGAACAATCAAGATGCCAATCACATGTGCCCTCAAGTAATAAACCCCACCTGATGAGCTCGAGTTCCGGTTCAAATTTGTGAAGCAGAACGTATCTGGACTGGATAAGGTAGGGTTGCATTGGGCTACCGTGATGATCAGATCCAGCCATTTTGCGCTGATCCGGATTCAACTGTAGCTGCATGAAACAACGGGTCCGCTTGCAATCCATATGGCGGTGTACAGTAGTATTGCGCAACGGGTGTCATTTGACGGGCAGAAAGGGCAAACTGGGCAAACTGAAGAGAGAGAGACAATGGGCCGTTGTTGTGAGGGTGTGACAAGCGGTCTGCCGAGCTAGTTATGTAGGAACAATCAATGGCCGCCAAAGCAGTTGTGCTACGCATCGTACAACTATTGCCATGGTCAAGAGGGACACTGACAAAAAAACCGAGACGCCGTTCATGAGAAGATGACGGGCTATGTATTGCCCTACCACACAGATATAATACCTAGGCCGCTTACTCAACCTAGGCCTACATGGAAGCCACAACTACTACCGTATGTATGTGGTGGTAATTCATGCATGATCAGATGCCGTGGCCGGAGGGGATTTCCACTTTCCTGCATGAATAGTAGAGAGCTGAAATGCTGTACCGGATGTGTCCCAAATACCTATGATCTTTTACGCACATCCACATACACAACATATGCACGCGAACATGATGGGTGACAGTGTGCGATCGAACCCCAAAATCTGCCTGCAGAAATAACGTGCTTGTTGTCCTTTAATGAATATGCGATGCGAGCTCGTTGGGTCGCACTGATGAGATGCCACAATGCCACAGGATGCTCGTTTTTTTATTATATTTAAAGTGAGCCCCCGAACTAAGTCCGATAGGATCCAGCATCGTGGCCAAGGACCGATTCTGCAAGTTGCACTGTAACACCCAATCGCATGCTGTTATGTAACATCGAGACAAATCGGCTTCGGCTCGAGGACTGATAACGGAGCCGGCGATGAGGGGAAAGAAGACACCGGTTACCAAGACCGAGGTCTGTGCCGTGTGTGTGCACCATAGATCGACCAGTTTCAGCGCATATGCATGCCTATCGCGGTTGAAATGTCATGCATCGTGTGGAATGCCGTTGGACTCGCGAGCGCGAGCGGGGTGGATGAGATTGGGTTGGGTGGAATAGAAGTTCACAAGTTTACACAGACTTCAAAAGTGGCATGACTTATTAACATTTCAATAACGGCATCAACCAGCAAGCAAAATTGTTGTCTATATAGGCAACGTACTATGAGGAATAAATGATTACCGATAGTTGCTAATTAGGCAGAGAAGAGTTGCTAGTATCAAATCTGAAAACGATGCCGTAGACGACCCTGGAACCCTGAAAACTGTGTAACCATCACAGGATCTGTGTGCTTGCAGCAGGCTTGGTCTCGTAGCGCTCCAATCGACCACTGGCGGAGTCGCTAGACAGGGATTCCGGCTTATGGATTTCCAGTTTTCCCTGTCACCTTGTTAATTATGCTTGAGCCACGTGAAATAGCGACGGAAATGCCGGCAGCAACCCTCAGACATTTCCCCGGACATTCTCAAAAATGGGTAATCACAGACAAGCGGGATTACACTCTCGAAGTAGAAGTTACTAATCGGAAATGGCATACAATTCGCATGTTCGCATGTTTTTCTCTTGCCATCTTATGATGATGAAGAGCGTAGACAGTAAGCGTACGAGCAGCCTGGTTGTCAGGATACCTAACAGTCATCATCATACAATTGAACGAATTCAACAACGTCTTGTTCTTAGTCCCCGAAAATAGAGTGGCAAGCAACCAAGCGGTGTGATCCCTGGGTGACACCGCCCACTCTCGGTTATCTCAACCGAGTTTAGGAGCGTCGCGTTCGTCACAAGGGAGCTTGTCAGTATTGAGCCACGCCTGATATTTCCACTTACGCAGTACCAGCGTCCATGCAATGCTTTTGTGCGCAACGTGTGAGCCTAACACATCAGTGATTGGCGTATCTGTGCTGATGATGGTGGTATATACAGTACAGCCGGTGCTCGTAAGAACGCGGCTGAGTGTAGGGTCGCTTGCGCCGTGAGAGAAATTCTTCCGTTACTCCAAGTTCAGCCATGCCTGGCCAGTTTTCCCCACTTGCCATGCGATTGCAACGGCTACTGACAGGAACATGGTCCAGCTAAGCACATACAGTAATTCGTGATCCCTTTACCAGACTTTTGGGTCAAGCGATGTCGCCGGTTAACCGCCCCTCCGTGGCGCAGATTGTGCATGCTTTTGCAGCACGATAGGCAAACCCCTATCAGAGAGGAGATGACTCCGTCAAAAGTTCATAAACTATCGGAAGGCTTGCAGATCACTTCGGCTATGTACGTCTGAGTCTGGACTAGTAGTTGCCTCGTGGTTCGGGGGCCACGGACTTTTAGGCAAACTTAATATTGTAAGACAAGGGGTTTAATCACTTCCTTACTTACTGACACCGGCCAGCCTGCCTAAGCATGTCGCCCGGCACTCCTCTTGATGGACCCTTGTCTCCGTATATACGTTTTGTAGATTGCCAAGCCGCATGTTCTGGAGGGCCTGCTTGTTCTTGGTGACATTGTCAACATGACACATTCTTGTCGCATTGCGCGAAGACCCGACTGCTATGCAGTGAGATGCGATGACAAGTTAGAGAGGGCTGATACATCACATTCCGTGCCGTCGAACATGGCCCGCATGTCTCACCCTGGCCCTGACGGTGGCTTTTCATTCCACGTGGCAAGCTGGCGAAAGAACCCGATCCATGGCCGTTCTGTGTGTCTGAGAAAACCATGTGTTTGCTTCAATTTCCGTGTTGTGCGACGCCAAAACCTTCTGGCTAACAAGCCGATCGCGGATGAAGATCGGGGTAGAGGCGCATTAGGCATGTCTCACCATACTAGTAGTGTGAACGTATGAATGCCAAGAAGGGCGAGGTTTGGATACCACAGTAGGCATCCCAATAACTGTATACTTTGTCGGTGAACTGCACATTGTACCTACCCGCGCGCCATTAGAATGTACTGACTTCTGTTGACAGCAGGGAACTAGTTAGATCTACATATGTAGTATCTTGAAGGAATGGCCCACTGCACTAGGAATGGAGAAGTTCCTCGGAGATTAATGAGACGTTCAGCTACGCGTACTAGCAGATTTGTTCTGCATATCATCCCGTATCTGCTCGGGTTTGTTTTAGACGTTTTAGGCGTTTTAGGCTCTTTATGCAAATGTTGACTATTCCGCTAAGCGTGCCATTACAACTTCTGGCGGGATTTGGTTGATAAGCACTTGCGTCACAGGTCAGATAGAACTGCTCAGAGCAAACAACATACTTTCGCACGTGATAACTACGCCTTGTTAAGACGAAAAACATCAAAGAGACAATCACGTCAGACTAGAGACTCTTGATGACAAATGACCTATCGGCTTGCGGTTGCCTTAACCGCCATCCCTAAATACGCGCAGAATTAATACTGCCTCTTAAGATTGATGATCATCGGCCCCTTGTCGAGGACTGCTCTTTTGTATGCTGTAACACAGGCATAAATGTGTACTTAATAAGTAGCAAAATTAATTAGTATCGAGTTTGCACGTGGTGGACGCGTGGCAGTGGCAGCGGCTAAAACACGTGGGCAAGATGCCGTGGCGACCCTCCAAAAATATAGGATGACGAAATCATGGCTTGTCGCACAACGAAATGAAAGGCTTATAAGTGGCGATACCGTATTCCGGACTTGTACATAGTCTGTCGCTATTTGAACCGGGAAAGGGAATTTGGTAATCATGCGCGTCACTTTGACGCATTTTATTTTTGTGCTAATTAGGCTAGTAATGTCATAGCACTGACACTAGAATTATACTTGACAGGTTCCTTTGACAGAAAAAAAAGGCATCTCCGTTCGGCTGGGACCGCCTTGATGGGAATCTCAACTCGATTACTTAGTTTATCATCACTCGTTTCGTATGACGAATCTATTACAAGCTACCTATCCTCTAGGCTGGGACCAAGCCTTTTAGTATTCATTCTTCCCTAACGATACAGACACTAACTCCCGCTAAAACTCGGTCCCGAAAGATTTTGGGTTAAAATAGTTCATTGTGGATGTTGTCAGACTATATTCATTTGTTTAGAAATCTCTTCTAGGCAAGCTTCTAGAAGACTTCGAGCTTATTGCTAAGGAAAATAAGTTCCGAGTGGGCCAACCTAACGCTCTGGTAAGAACTCATTACCCCACCATACATCCCTAGCGTGTCGCTGTGCTGTTTGCACCCGAAACAACGGTCAGACGAGCGAGCCATATTCTGGATCCTATTACGGCCATGACTAGCTAGTGGTATCTGAGGCTGAAGTCGGATCCGTCGTGTCGGGTACAAAGCAACCTGGTGTACAATGTACTTACTTGAAAGTCGGCTAGCAAGCAAGACGGTCTTTTTCTAGGGTGGCATGTGACGGGAACAAATACCGAACATAGTAATGGGCGGTGTACACTACTCTGCGCTACGTGGTAAGGATGCTAAATTTGATTTGACAGCTGAAAAACAAATACGGTAAGCGCATGAAAGAATAAACATAAGGGCACATCCCTTAAAACACAGTGTGAGCTCTAAGGCAAGCCTAATTTAGAGGTCCAGTCTTAGGACTGAACAATAACGTTCTGAGAAGCAAAATGGTAGTCAAGAACTAACTATGCATTGACATAATTCAGGGTCGGAATTTATAGGGGACTTGTCAACGAAGGGGCGGAAACAGCTCAACATTATTATGGATCCATTATATAGTTACCATCCACCTGAAATTCGCCAAACGAACCATATGAGAAGGGATCAGGAAAGGGTGTTCGGATCCATTCGGATCTAGGCGTACTGCGTATCAGGCTTTGGAATCATTCCTGTCTATATTACTACATGGGAAGTTAAGACATAAAATTAAATAAATTAAATAAAGGAATGTTAATACGACAACGGCTACCCGATACGCGCGACGGCCTTGCAGAAAAATTGGCGATTCGGAGGGACCCATACATACCTTAATATTGAACCCCTCCACCACGTACGGCCCTATTATCCTATCTATCATTTCAACGGACCAGGAAACAGGTGATGTTTTCCCTGCGGACCGTTACATAGTACTCATAGTACTCAATTCAAAATCATACATACGTATCAAGGCCAACGTCATCCGTTACCGGTCAGACATGCCTAGCCATACGAACCTCCGGGTGGCGACGGCGACTTGCTGCGAGATCTCATCTGATTTAGCCTTCAGGATCCGATTGGGTCTCTCTTCTAGAACACACTCTGGGCTATATCGTCTCACTTATATACTACATTCATTAAGGCTAGATGACAATAGATGTAAGGCAACCACGTACGCAGGATATTGTATACTAAGCGACCCAAAGCGACCCAAAGTATAGTCTTACTTACGGGAAATTGAGAAATGAGCGGCCAATAGGGTCATCAGGGTGGTTTTATTGAGGCACGATATTGAGATTCTTGATGGAGGCACCGGCATTTCGTCTCCAAATGCGCCCCGACCCAAGAATTCAAAGTGGCAGTAAGATGTTCACCCCCTCTTTCGACTTCATGGATTATCTGTACACATTCCGCACTGCACCCATCATATCATACCACCGCATCAGTTATCGACATACCGCTCAAGTTGCATGTCGGAATTAGCTGATACCGAGATGCATTGGGGTACTGTAACCATAACTGTGACCATTGGCTACGTAGATACCTAATTGTCCGGAACTCTATAAAGGACTGCAAGTGGAATGGGGCCGGCTGGGTGGCAAAGAAATCGACTGGAGGGCCAATCTGCATTGCTGATTACCTCGTGGCTGACGCGGGTTGATGTGCCTCTAAGACCAGAGAATAAGCATGCCGAGAGGGGTAAGAAAAAACGTGCGCGGAAACAACGTGGTCGTTGTCCACCCCTCCCTGCCAGACCATCAAATGGTAGAGGACAATGAAGATACCTGGTTCCGATACACCACTGCCTAGATTAGTCTCGCGCACATGGCAAAAATATGGATAGTCAGGGCCTGTCGGTATTGGGTTTCGCGGTGTGACCCCAGCACTGTAGACGACACTGTGCAACTAACTCGATAAACGTGGCTTGAAGTTTCAAACCACTGGAACCAGAAATTTGGTATCAACGTCTGACGGCCCAGGAGTAAGAATCTTCTTTTGAAATTACGAGGTGCGCTTCAGCAACCCCAGATTTTGGCTACCTACCTAGCTCAAGGCTGGTCAATGGCTGTGCGATATTTTGCTGAGGTACCTTATATAGGTAGCCTTAGTCTTGAAACATCTCTAGATGTTTCTGATTATGAAGTCTATAAGAATATGTAGGTTTGTTGCAGTTAGCAGGTAGGTAGGTAGGTAGGTAGGTAGGTAGCTGGTGTTTCCTAGACTTGAATTCAAAAAAATCTTTCAGAAAGATATTTTGCTACTTATTTAACCAGCACGAGAAATCTAGACATTGGGCTAATTTATATTTTCTACCAGTTATCACGCTGAGAACAACCGGTTCCCCTATATCACTTTCATAAGGTACTAGGGGTCATCAACTATCACTAACTAGAAAATAAATGCTTGATACCCAAAGTGCCATATTATGCATCGGTATCTGGCTATGGTTCAAGTACAGTGTCACTGTCAAACTCATCCCTGCTGTTAATCAGCAATCTCTTACCCATCGACCGACTGACCCCCCTCTCCTTGATTGCCCGCTGGCCGACAAACCCTGAGCGCATGCTGCCCAGGTTATGAACGGCACAGCAGAGCATGGGGGGCATGCATGGTTTCAAGGATCCCCACCTCCAAGTAGGTATCCTTGTGCAATTGAAAGCACACCACTGGCAAGCTGGCACAAAGCATGACATCGGCAAGCTATGATAAACTGCCCTGCTAGCCCAGTTCGGCACTGTCTCCAGGAATAATAAACGTTTAGTATTGCGCTAGCAACTCGTAGTATAACTCAACAATTCCCACTCTCTGAGTTGAGTTTTCATGGTCATAGAAAAGTTGCTAAGAAATTTCTAAGCCATTACGTACCAATGTAGTTAACTAAGTTACTGAATCAATCCAGAATAGAAGACGGCGCTACCGATCTGCCTCATAATTACCTAACCTGCCAACTACTACCCGGGTACCTATTCTCCTAAGCCTTAGCGTCACGCTAACCATCATCATGCTGTGTCACTTATGCACCTCCGCCCAAAACCTTCTGTCTGCGGTGCCTGTTCGCTGTACATTGAAGCCTTTTGCTATCCGCACAGTATTCAACAGCATTGATCTACCCAGGTCAATTGAACAACACATCAAACAACACCGCAAGTCACCAACATAAGACCCGTCACCAATACCATGTAGATAACACATCACTCAAGGCTATAACTCGCAACTATAACCTTTTATGACTGATATTACACGTTTGTGGCCCACATCACGTATTCAGTGCTCATCAACTTATTCCCATACTGCCTGCTTGGTATTGAAGTACCTGAGGCACTCGAAGCACTAACTAGGAAGTCAACCATTCCTACATAGTTAGTACAATACAGTGCATCTCCGTCAATATGGAAGTCCCCGGGCACTCCGTGACTCCGAATTTCAGCAAGGCTATGCATAGAGGGAAGTTCCTTGTGTGCACGAGGCATGAAGACCACCTAGGTAGGCGAATGCACACTATGCCTAAAAGGGAAAGTGATACACAGGTGAGGGAAGCGTGCCAGCGCTGCACGGCACACTGTCTGGCTGTACGGTGCATGCACGGTATGTACCTGAAGAGCACATGGCCCTGTCGGTTTTGGCTGGAAAGGGGTGGGGCGCTGGTTGAGTGCCCTCTTTTTTTTTGCTCTTTGTTGTACCATGGTTGTACTGCCGTACTTGTCCACTCCTCACCTCAATCGACCAAGTCAGTCACCAGTCACTTCCGACTTCACACGTCAAATACCGTCACTTTTTGTCGCTGTCATCTTCTGCCACCAAAATTAGGTATACTTAGATCCAGCTGATACACAGGTGGTTTTTTTTTTGTTCCTGGCCTGGCTCGCCTCTCGTCCCTTGTATTTCCACTCGCTTTTTTGATCTTGCCGGTGTCTTCCTCGAACTCGGACTCCACCGTCCTATACCTTATTATGCACACCACCGCTTTCTCTTCCTCCACCTCTTCGTAAAACTCGTCTCACCCTTCAATGCTTAATGCTCAGCATCGGCCCCCAGCCCTAGCCCAAGTAGTGTGTCTATTAGTCCATTAGCCTCTTAGGCCCTTTTCGTGCCCCTCTCTTTCCGTCCTTCCTCGCTATTCGTACACTTACATATAGTGGTACATGGTGTCGTGGTAGCCCGTCATCCTCCTCTTAGCCTGCCCTAAAGACGCCAGCAAGCATTTGCAACGCGGCGGCTAAGTTACACCTGGATACGTTAGATACTTAACTACAACCTCTGAGTATTTGTTAACGCCGCTTGGACTGCCGAAATCTGCGATCTTGCCCCGGTGTCTGGAATCTCGAATCCCGAATTCCCCAAATCCCAATGTCCTCGCCATAATTTGTGTCGACACTTACACGGCCTGGCCCCGACTTCGAACGAACCCTTCTCTCCTTGTTATACGACTCCCTGGTAGATGGCTACCGTCTGTCCATCACCATCACCGACTACTACTACAACAACACCAACCTCTCAGCCACCGTCGCTAGTACGCCACCACCAACGTCCGTCCTACACAAACACCTCGAGCACTCCCACGATACCGTCCACGCCCACAGCCGCAAGTAGTAGTGGTCCTGGTTCTGGTTCCGTTCCTGCTGGCGCTGTTACCGATACTGTTTCTTTGGGCGTCACTCGCTCTGCCAGCACCGGCACTGTTGTTCCCGTGCACGCAAAAGCCCCTCTCACTCCTCCTGGGAGCAAACTATCTAGGTAGGCATATGTTATGTCATGTGTTTGTTTCGTACAACCCTCATCTGACGGCCCGATTGCCCTGTCCTGGTTCCAACCCCGGCCCCGGCTCAGCTGCCATTCTTTGTCTTTTTGAAACACCAATTGACTTGTTTGCTCTCAGTTCACCTCGGACGCAGAAACCTGTGGGTTTGCTTGCCATCGCTGTAGCCGTCTTGGATAGGACAATCACCAATCGTGCCGAATTGCTCACTCGCAACCTCCAGTCCGCTTCTACTTCTGATCGCCTTTCTGTGGCGCTCGACTCCCCTACAAATAGCGAGTTCTCCCATTCCGACCGGTCCTCCAAGAGTCGTGTTCTAAGTAGAGGCTCGTCTTTCTCTTCGACGCCAACTCTTCTAAGTCCCCTCACCGACACGTCACAATCGAGCCGAGCATCATTGGGCGATCCTATCTCGACGCCCTACTCCGAAACCGACGCAAGTCAGCCGCCACCTATTCTTCTCTCCAGCTTCGAAAGCAAAATGCATCAAACTTCCTCTCGACTACTCCGTATGACGGATGACGATCGCCCGTTCACTCGTGTAAGTCATACCCTATTATACACCTTGCTCTCCCTCTTTTTATTATTTTTCATCTTAGGAGGGGGTGACTTTCCAGTCTATAGCAAGTTCTCGTGATCTCACGACGCCCAATTGTTGCACTTGCGATTGGGGTTCAGGGCCAAACAATGCTACTATTATTTCCAGTTGCTTAATTTCTAACAAGTGACCCAATCAGGACTTCAAAGATCTATTCTCGACCCTAATCGTCAGCCTTCTTCCACTATCACCGCATCGAGTACGATTAACAAGAGTGGAACATACGTTCTTGTCGGAAGATGCCATCAACAATCTTGGTTCGCTCAAATTCTCCCAATCCAATCGGATGCCTGACCCAAAAGATCCGACTCGCATCGTGACAACGACTACCACGACGACGTTTTCCATGGCCAAAGATATGGCTAGGTCGATATGCCAACGGTTTCTTGACGCGAGGTTCATCGAGTCCGCTGACGGCAAGCTGCAACCAGTCTATACCATGAAAGGCGCCGTTTGGCAATTAACACCAAAGGGCGTCTGTGTGCTAGACCGCTTCTGCTCGCGGAATGGAATCCAACAGAGGCAAATAGGCGACCTGGTTGCGCAGGGGTCAAGTCATTTGTGTATTCTGGAAAGAGATCCTGCAACGGACAAGTTGGTCATGGACCGTGGCACAATGGAAGTTGTTTTCAGAAGACTTTGCGGCGCAAACGGAGGCTTGAACATCAAGTCCACCGTGAGCTCCGCCGATTCCGACTCATTGAGCGATTATCGGGACGGCCTCACGGGTGTCAAGATGGCCAGCGAGCGCAAAGTCAATGGCAAGATGTATAAAGATACGTTCACTGGCAAGGCATGCTCGGATTGGTTGATGGACTGCTGCACGACCGTCGATCGGCGTGAGACCTACGAGATGGCATCGCTCTTCGTCGAATACGAGTTGATGGAATCCATCCAACACGACCGGGCATACATGGCCACGTCTCCTTCGGCAGCCATTTTCCAGCCGACCAAAAACGCCATATACCAACTAACGGCACGTGGCAAGGAGATCCTCAGCGGTACTGGCAGGGGTCGGACCTCGGAGAGCGAAGGCTTAGGAACATCTGGCCGCGCAGGTGTTGCCAGAGATTCGAACACGCAACGTCTTGACAAGATTCTGAACGATGCGGCGCTACGATTACTGTTCCGAGAGAACCTACGGGAGACGCACTGCGAGGAGAACTTGTCGTTTTACCTAGATGTCGAGGAGTTTGTCCGTAGCTGTTGCGGTGCCATCAAATCGGCTCAAAGGAACCCAACATCCACGTCAATGGACGGCATCAAGGAGATCATGGCGCAAGCCTACAGCATCTACAATGCTTTCCTAGCGCCCGGCTCGCCTTGCGAGCTCAACATTGATCATCAGCTACGTAGCAACCTCGCGACCCGGATGACGAAAGCCGTTGGCCAAGATGTGGCTATGATCGAAACACTGACTGAGGTCATGACGCTCTTTGAAGACGCCCAGAATGCGGTTTTCAAATTGATGGCGAGTGTAAGTCGTTGGATGGTTATTCCCCGATTTGGACCGCCAACATTGCTGACATGATAAAATAGGATTCGGTACCAAAGTTCCTGCGTAACACTAAGTACGAACACACGCTGAAGAACTATGATTTCGATTCTATAGTAGTCAGCGGCAGTCGTGCTGCTCCAGAGAGGAGTCAAAGCCGATCAAATCGCAAAAAGTAGAAACGGTCGCTCATAAACAGCAAGACTTTTTACACAGCGCACCCACTCAAATCCGAATATCGTTGGAGTTAACAGCAGGCCTGCATGGAATGGGGTTTTGTTTGGATTTCTCATCTAACGTGCTACGAGATTGCATGCAAGCGGCCCTACTGCCAACTACTAATACTACAATCTTTCCGAATATTGATTTTCACATCTCTTGTTTACCCGGAGATATCGGCGTTGAAGGATAAACCAGCATAGAGACAACCCCTCGACCGGAGTTCAGAACTGCAATAGTCATGACTTGGCTTATCTGACATTTCATCATGCCAGAGAAGGCGAAGAGGCGGGCATTTTAGTGTGTGTATTGGATTCTCAACTGTGAGCAGCAGCTTGCTGCGTAAAAGACTCAGCAGTGGTGATGACAACACAAAAATGGGGTTCAGGAAAGGGTTCCCACAAGCAAATGGTTGCAGAAGGGGTGGCCGTCATGGACCAAACAAGACAGAGTGGCATGGTCTCTCAAGTCGAGTGCTCCAAATGGTTTACACTTGGTGGGAATTAGAAAGGACGCTTGTCATTTAGCGATACCACATCATCAATACGCAAGCATCGGTCGGGCCGGATGGTATCTGGGTGAAGGAATACCGCCAGCGCCAGCAGCATCCAGTGGCAACATGTACATATATGACTTGGGCTGTGATCAGACCAGGCCATTTGCTGCGTCATAAAAAGAAGATAACAACTTTGCAAAATAAGGGAACAATCTATTGACTCAGTGAAACTAGTTAATGCGGATTAGAAACATGACCAGCCATCAGGGATAGTAAGGTAGGAATGGATATGACGATAAGTGAAGATCTCTTGATTTTGTGTGCATTCCAAGACAGTATGGTTGCTCATTTAAGACTTTGATTTGTTTTGATAGCTAACCCAGGTCATTGGTGTTCATCAATATTGCTTGTTTCATTGCGGATTCTCGGGGTTCTACGTTGTAGATCAATGGCTTCAAACTACCAGATTTCTGGTCTTCTTAAGTTCGCGTCGCCTCTAGGCCACCGTTCTTCTCGACTTCTTCTCTAAACCACCACACTCGTTTTCCTCTCTCACACACACACACACTCTCTCTTTTCTTCACGTTCGCTAGCCATCTTATATTCACCCTTTCGAGCATCCATATCATCAAGTAAACAAGATGTTTTCCAAAATGAACACCCTCGCCGTTGTTGGCCTTCTTGCTGCAGGAGTCATGGGCCAGACTTCATCTACTACTACCACTACCTCTACGACGACCTCATCAAGCTCAACTTCATCAACTACAGCGATCACTACCACTCCTCCTGTGATCACCACTACTACCATGGGCAACATGCACCTGAACGGCAGCATCACCACACCTGTGTGGACGTACTTCAACGTCACCGTCACTTCGGTCACCGTTGTTGAGCAGTTCACGACGCTATGTAAGGAGGCTACCACGCTCACCTTCAATGACTGCGAATATCCTGCTACAGCGGGCGAGGTCATTGTTGTGACGAACTGCCCTTGCACCGTCACCACTGTATGTACTATCTATCTCCTGATCTCGACTCCGTTCCTTCCATTTTTCCCCCCCTCCCTTCGACCAACTTCTTTATTGATTCACGACTCCTCTGTTCTGAGAACTGGCGCCGTCGCTTCGGCCCGTTTTTCTATAATGATCATCTTGTTTGATTCTCATATGTCTTAATTAAGCAAAACTCATGTGTCTTACCATCTCTCATCTTCCCCCCTTGGATTCTTAAACACCACCATTTTCTCTTCCGCTTTTTTCCCTTGTTGATCCATCACATCGGCGAATTCTATATGAGACTATGCACCTCAAAAGGAAGAAGAACTAACACACACTAGGCTGTCCCAACCTGGACTTCCTCCCTCTGCCCCCCGGAGACGGCCAAGCCCGTTCTTCCCCCGCCCGTCATTCCCACCCACAGCACCTCCGTTGCTATCAGCCATACTTCACCGCCCGCCGTCCAGGTCGCCGGCGCCTCGCCCGTCGGAACCAGCGACATTGCCGGCTTCGCCATGGCCGCTGTTGCTGTCGTTCTTGGCTTCTTCTAAACCAAGTTAGACGTGGGACTACGACTGTTTTATTTTTTTATTTTTATTTTAAAAAGTCGCACATGTACCATTGGGAGTTTTTGGGGAGTAGTTAGGACGAGATTAGAAAAGGGGAATGAGTCATCGTAGTAGTGTATGTATGACTGGGTGTTTGGTGTTTACGTCTTCTTGAGATTTGATTCTCCACGATCCTTATTCATTCATCCATTCATATGATGGCTTCTATTACGGGTTCTTTGGGTAATGTCTAAATTGATCAACGTACCTTCCCACCCGCTTAGCTGGGTCGCTTTGGTTTTCGTGGTGAGGAGTTGGTCTTCTTCGTATGTATAAGTAGCTAAGCAAGTAATGGCATCATAGTCCATGACCCTTAATTAATATTCGACGAGTTCAATACAGTTACCGAAGCGGTAGCCGAACGGCGAGGAACGTATTGACTGATGTCTTTTTAAGATTTCAATTTTATGGCAGCAATTTTCGAAACTTGTTATGGTGAAAGTTTGGCTCTTCAGGTTTCGTTGTGTATGTATACTTCTATATTATAAAAACCATAACACCCAGGAGATAGGTACTGGGTGGTCTGTCTTGAAAACACAGACAAATCACTCTACAGTAGCGTCTCGAAAGTAGGCTATGAGGATTATAGCACAGGAAAGACATACGTTAGGTATCTTCAAAATTCCGTATATTTTCTAACGGTTCAATTACTTTACTTCGAGCTTATTAGGAAAGTTGAATGTATTGAACTTATGTGCCAATGACCACCAGCAAACCACAAGCCTGCAGTATCGCGCGAACAAAATGACAATGAGAAAACGCCTTTCAACGCACGATTGTGTACAATCAAGTGAGGTAAATTTCTATTTAATACCAGATGATCTCCCGCAAATTGCACTCTCTTTCGTCCCGATATGAAACCTGGGTTGAGCCGGGCCCCTCTCTCAAACCAGGGACTTTCATAAAGCCGGTCTGGCGAAAGTAAACTATTTAGGCATGAATGTTGATCTCATCACACGATTCTCTATGCTTGGTCCTTCTACTATTAAAGTTTAAGTATTTTAGTGAATACCGTTGCAACCTCAACCAACACGTTCTACTAGGCAAGAAAAGAACTAACAAAAGCCATGAATATAATTACTCAACTACATAGAATAACGTTAGCTTAAATTAACAAGATGTAAGTTTAACCCGTCCCGCGGGTATTTGTATCGCTGTTCCCTTCATCGCATTCCCCACTGCCAAGGGAGGAATAAGTGTCCTGCCTTAATAATTGAAGATATCATCGGAAACGTGCAATATAACAGTGTAAAACTACCTCTAAAAATCTTTGACTTACCACTTACACACTTTACAATTGACAATGATGTGTGAGTTAGGTTTGCAGGTGCAGGGATGAATTGCTGCAGGTACCCTAGAACAACTTAGGTAGTGACCCACTAATAATCTCACTTTAGCAATCGCGGTCCCTGAACCGCGTCGCCTCGAAATGCATTAAGCATTAATAAATATATATCGACTTGCCGTCCTCCTTCACGGCAACATTTGACACGTTATATAACGCAATATGGATTTACCTGTTTGAAGCACGTAGAGTTCGAGCGAATGCGACATGGCTCCTATCCAAACCCCCGGCTCTGGCCGTCGAAAACGAGCGAGACCCGAAGATTCATCGGCCGCGCTGTCGCCGTCCACCGTAGCCTCAACCGCCAAGAGGCGCCGCATGAATGGTCTTGCCGACTCGCCGCGATCAACTCCGAAAGGGTTCTCTGCGATCACTTCAGCTATTGGTGGTGTGCGCGGTCGGTCGGGACGGCTCAATGGGACCCGAGGGACACTCATTGATGAACGCGACGACGCGACGGCCGAATCTTCGTACGATGTACCCGAAAGCGATGAAGATGAATCAGAGAGGCTCTTGAGCAAGCCGAAGAAGCTCGACTTTGGGCCACGACCGACTAAAACGAAGCCTACCAAGAACCTGTACGAGGTACCGGATTCCGGCGATGAGCTGGACCCTGTGGTTGTGGTAACAACTAAAAGCGCAGAAGAGAATATTCCGGTGACGCCTTCTAAACGGCGATCTGTTAACGGTGATGCGAAAATCACCCCAGTACGCTCTACGACGGGACAACGAAATGGGCAGGTATCTAAGGGGTCAATCACGAATAGCCTGGGCGCGGTCACACCTCGTAGAAGAGGGCGACCACCGAAAGCGAAAGCGGACGTGGTAGTGAACACTACGGGAGGATTCCCACTAGCTGTCAAGGCGCGCATATATGGACCCGTGAAAAACGGCGCTTCTCCTGCAGCGCCTGAACCCCCAAAGTTGAAGGGTATACTATCACCCCGAAAGAGGAAAGCCGGCCGGCCGGTAAAGACTGTCATCTTTGATGAGAGCGAAGGAGTCGAATCGGATTTGCCAGATACCGATGTGACACCCAGGCCTGTGTCGATGCCCACTACGGGCAGGTTATTATTCCAAAGCCTAAAGGACACTCCCAGTTTACTAAAGAAGAATACGGCGAAGGATGACGCAGATAAATTTGAAAATTTAGAAGAGGGCGACGATGAAGAGGTGGAAGACGACGAGGTGTGTGCCATATGTTCAAAGCCTGATTCAGAACCGCCAAACGAGATCATATTTTGTGAGGTTTGCGATACTGGTTTCCATCAGAAGTGCTACGATGTTCCGGTCATACCCGAGGGTGACTGGATATGTCGGACTTGCTCTCAGGAAGATGTATTGCCTGAGAGGTCAGATACAGTGGGAAACAAAGCTACCACATCGATCAAGATTCCTGAAATACCCAATTTTGAGCAGCACTTTGAGAAAATGCGACGCGTATTGCTGGATCGGTGCTCTGGAAATCGCCGAATAAAACTACGCGGCCAGACCGAGGCTTACGAGAAGGCCTATCAACTTGTCGAGCAGACGGTGCTCGCCGGCGAGGGCAATTCGATGATGGTTATCGGGGGGCGCGGCTGCGGAAAGACGACCGTAGGTCTGTTGTCAGCTACCATTGTCTTCTTACTAACGAATATGATAGATGATGGAAGAGATCCTTTCTGACCTGCGAGCCGAACACGCGGAGGATTTTCACGTCGTGCGCCTCAATGGGTTCATTCACACAGATGACAAGCTTGCGCTCAAGGAGATATGGCGTCAGTTAGGAAGGGAGATGGAAATAGAAGATGACTTAATCAACAAGGTAAGATTGAGAGTAGCTGTCTTTAAACTCGATGCAACTACTAACACAACTAGACCAACAACTATGCAGACACCATGGCTTCTCTTTTGGCTCTTTTATCTCACCCGGAAGAGATCACAGGAGCTGAAGATGGCATGATGTCCAAATCCGTGGTTTTCATCATAGACGAATTCGAGTTATTTGCGACACACGCCAGGCAGACCTTATTATATAACCTCTTCGATATTGCCCAAGCAAGGAAAGCCCCAATAGCCGTGCTTGGGCTAACAACTAGAATTGACGTGGTAGAGAGCTTGGAGAAGCGAGTCAAGAGTCGATTTAGTCATCGTTACGTTTATCTGTCCCTCCCCAAGTCCTTACCGGCATATTGGGACGTTTGCAGACAGGGGTTGATAGTGGATAAGGAAGACCTTGAAGCGGAAGGTTTTGACCCTTATCTTGAAGGGCTCGACAAGTTCCATGATTATTGGAACAGCAAGATCGAAGTGAGCATATACTTCTCACCTATTTGAAGGGTCTTTTTTATTAACAATAGCCAGGCCCTGCGTCAGACACCAGCATTCGAGGATCATCTAGAGTACCAATACTACACGACGAAATCGGTGTCAGCATTTATCACCTCGTGTATTCAACCTCTGTCAGCCCTATCAATGTCGTCGCTCGACTTGGCGCTTCCGTCACCTTCGGGCTTTATCACGTTAGAGCCACAAGAACCAAAACTACAACTCCTGGGAGCATTATCGGATCTTGAGCTGGCGTTGCTCATCTCAGCTGCTCGACTTGACATCGTCGCGCATACTGATACTGTCAATTTTGCCATGGCGTATGACGAATATAGTGCCCAGATGGGCAGACAACGAGTGCAAACCGCAAGCTCTGGCTTGCTAACACTGGGTGCTGGAGCAAGGGTATGGAGCCGTGGAGTTGCGGTAGTAGCATGGGAACGGCTGATATCGCTCGGTTTACTCATCCCCGCCGGCATAGGCGGCAGATCTAATGCTGCACATGGTGGACTTGAGGGCAAGATGTGGAAGATAGATGTTTCTCTAGAAGAAATACCTTCGGCTGTCGAACTTCCTGGATTTCTGGCCAAATGGTGTAGTCAAATTTAGCTGGCGATTTGGGGCGGTACTCGCTCCAACGTGTGCCAAGAGGCCTCGGCCCGTATCCACGTCCAGGAATAGTATTAACTAGTTTTGATCGCCTAGACTAGGTATTAAGCGAATCCGATGCCTATTCGGAGAATTTACATCCCGTGCCTTTTCATGTTGTACAGCTGCATCCCGATATAGTAATATCAGATATACGAGATGAGGAATATACGTAGCATAGAGTCAAGTATACGATTCGGAGAATTCCGCGCCTTTCACGCTCTGGAGCTTGCCTATACGAACCAGCCAATCCGCGCTCGGGACATTATACATTTATCATAAAATTATGAGCGTGGATTGGCTAGTTCGGATGGATTTTCAGCCGCACGCCGATCAAATATTCAAAATAAGGAATATACGCTTATACGATTGGTAGCTAACCGTCAAGGCAATGCCCGGCCATGCAAATCAACACCGGGAAGTGCTCCCCATGACAAGCACCAGACGTAGGATACCTACTCTCGAAACGAGGAATACCCGAAGGGAGTACCCGGATGTACTAGGTTAACAACTTATAGCGCCCCCACAACCCGACCAGGAACGGAATAACGGAGACAAGTTTCGGCCGCCGAAACACGAACAGGCAGATCCTTAATCAGCCCGGATATCATAACTGCCGAAAAGTCCAGGTGGAGTCTCAGCTCGGACAGTTCGATTTTCTTTGTCTAGAGAAAACGCTGTTTGAACCAGTCCACGTAGCTGGACCATGTTATTTGCTGAATATGGTAATTGATGCCAATGTCGGGATGAGTATGATGAGTAATACATAATCTGCTTGCGCTGCTACTGCTGCTGTGACAACGTAATCAGGGGAGTAACTATGATAGTTAAAGGCTAGGGGAATATATCGTCAGGTTGAGGAATTCCTCGTTTTGGAAATCCAGAGAAGAAATGATTTACAAAAATGCCGAGTAACACTACCTAGGTAGGGGCTCTCAATTAACAGCTGAAGCATTATAGTGGACGGCGAGGACGGGGTGTCGGTCGGTCGGTGTTTAGAACCGTTCATGATTGTGGGGCAGGGCACCTACCCAACTAGGAAGTATCTATAGACAATGTCGCCGTTTTTGACGCTTTTTTGGACTGGACCGGGCGAGCTAGTGTGGTAGTTTCGAGCTACCGAAGTACAGTACTTTTCACTTGATGTCATGCAGTTGAGTTGTATAATAAGTAAATACTCAGTTTGGTGTAGTGCGGTTGCCTGCCGCAAGACCAAGACCTCGCAACGCCGTATTCATGATCGTATTCATGATACATGATACATGAACACCTACCTACCTACCTTGCTTGCACCCTTACACCTGACACGACCACGGTACCCTTGGAACCGGGCGCCTTATATAATGGATTCTACCACTAACGCCGACATGTGTTGCGCCAACCGTCAACCGCCAATCTGGTTCCGTGCCACATCCCGTTACAGCAGGATGACCTGTCGTGTAACTACGACATCTAGGTACCCTAAATAAACCAACCCATCATGGTTGCTTTCTCTTGAAGCCTTACTACTACCTACCTACCTACTTACCTGTTAACTTACTTACCTGCTTCCCTACATGTCTGTCATTACCGCACCCTCAGTTCTAGTTATCATCGCGGCGCGATCGCATTTCTAGAATTTCCCTTCTCCCGCTCTATCGTAGTTCTGCAACGAAAAGAACAAAGAGGCTGCTGAGGCTATAGACCTACTGCGCCGCAGCCCTGTTGACAGGATTTGTCTGTCTTGTGCCCATCCCCACCGGATCTCGAGAGATCCGAAGTGTTCAAAAGAAACAGAAGCGGCCGTGCTGGACTTTAGGCTCCGAGCGAATCGTTTGCCTAACGTTTTCGCCGCTCGTTTCTTCCCAATTGCTGGCCAGACTCTTCCTCTCTCTCTCTCGCATAGTGCCGGTAGCCAAATAAGCGCGAATCGCGGCTCATTCTTTGATACCCGACGACAACTAGAATACCTGCTCTCGAGCCTTGCCTAGCGAAAAGGGATCGACCCATGTCGAAGCGCACGACGTTCACGACCATCTCGCCGCTGCCGGCGGGCATCCCGCGCGAGGTGGTCCTCGAGTTCCTGCATAGCCACCAGGAGATGATCGACCTGAACCCGCTGATCATCGAGCGGCACCCCATCTCGCCGCCGTCCCATGCACCCGACGAGGAGGCGCGTTGCGTATGGTGGAGCCTGACGGATAAGATCTCCTACTTGCCTGGCGGTCTTGTCTCTGGCGAGATCGAGTACACGGCTGCCTTCAACGACCTGCCCAACGGTGTCCAGACCCACTGCTACGCGCCTCTGGGTACCGACATTCGCGAACGCTGGAGTTTGGGCGGAACCCTTCCTGGCGAACCACTCGAGCCTGTCGAAATTGGACTCGGTGCTCCGAGACAGGGGTTGTATCTTCGCGAGGTTAGTTGTTTTGCTCTTGTTCCGGCTGTTAAGTCTCCTAGCGGAACGGATATAAGTAAAGCAATATGGTTTCACAATACTGATTTAGCGATTCGAATGCGAATATAGGATGTCGAGCTCCGCTGCAACTTTATGATGTCGAGTTTCGTCAAGAAGACGCTTAAGAAAGCCCACGGTACCCTCGTTGAACGCCTGTGCGAAAAGGCGGCCGTGGCATCCTCCCAGAACCCGAGCCCGGGCCACTCTCCTGATGGATCGATCAACTCGCACACCTGCAATGAGGGGGGCGGTGTACGAGTAATGGATGGCGCGTACCCGGCAGACCGCTCTAGTCACCGGTTTTCAGGGGAACAAGTGTACTCTCGATATTCACAGTCGCAGGCACAGCCGAACCTGTACAAAAATGTAACGGAGCAACAAAAGTATATCCCATATCGCAAGCCCGTACCGCTGCCTACCAATGGTCCGACGCACGGTTTAGCAGGAGCACATCAGCAACCTCTAGCAGAGCTACAGTAATGACTGGTTGTGTGGGGTACACATACCATATCTTCAGCTGTTTCGTTCATCCCGGTATTTTTTTTCTTCGTCGATTTCATGGGGTAACGGCTGCATCGATGTGATTTCAAAGACCATTGTGTTCAGCGTGGCGTATAGTCTGCATAATCAGTTCAGACGGCGGTTGTATATCCAGCGTTTAACTTTTTTTTCCACGATTACATAACGGCCGACTACTAAGTACGTACAAGAATGGCGAAATATTGGGGAAGGAAAAAAGTTTGGTTTGAGCTGTTGATGGATTCACGGCCCCCACGCGGATGGAGCTGCAAAGGTTCTTGGGAATACTGGGTAAAATGAGCATATGCAATTGATTAGAATAGAAGGTCGCAATGGAAAGATTTACCGTGCCGAATTCTACGGCAATACTGAATAGAGCGAGGTTATGATTATTGGATCATATTGTTCAAAGCTCGGTCTTTGATTTGAATCTCCGACCATGTGAAACTTGTGTGGTTGATTTCGTATTCTTACATGTGACTCGTGAGTACGGTGTGATGAGCGCTTGAAACTAGTGCAAAACAATAATTGAACCGAACGTGAAAAAAAACATCATAACAACCAATGAGATCATGGGTATCATAGGGAGATCTGCAAAAGATATACGATGATAACCGATCTCCCAAATACTGATTTAGAAAATCGGATTCGGCACCTCAGAGCCATAGAGTCCGGATACATTTACCGACAACGCCATCATCCAAACTTGAATTTCTGTGCTGTTGGTAAGGTGAGTACCTCAAGGTAGGCTGATTTCATCATAGGCGTGACAAGCTAGGTAGATGTTTCGGATTCGCAATCACTAAATCTCCCCCCCAAGTACCTTAGCAAAACCCCTGTGCCCACTTCTCCTTCTTGCTTCTCTCTTTTACGGTCTTTGGAAGCCTGGTGTGTGTTTTGTGATTGGAAGAACCGACATTTTGGTGACGAAGGGAGGTTTTGTTTTTGGAAGGATCATGTTACGCACGGGAGGAATAAGGGGGGAAATGCTTGGGTAGGCATGAAAGGTTTAAGTATTCATTCAACTCTCTGTAATTTGGGGATGTCCGCAAGGGTTGAATACGTCGTTGCCTGTACCTAAAGTTGAGAGTCTGTGTACGGATTTCAGGATTTTATTATATTTTAAGTTGCGTAATTACCTGTATTTGTGCCGTTCTGATCTACTATGAATACATTAATCATGGACTTGCTAACTTATGTGGTTTTTAGCATTGTCAGTGGGCGTATATTAGGTAATCAGCCCTCCCCGCGAGTGCCATAGTAATTTAATTAATCACTCCATTCCATCAATATATCAAACTCACACCCAACACCTTTTCTCAGTATAGTTATGTTCGGACCTTTCTAGATGCTCCATGTTTTGCCTGCTTTCCCTTCCTCTTTTGTACTTTTGGTTCTCGACCGTGGCTTTAGCCTTTGTCCTCGCCCATCCCAGTACCTAATGTTTCATCGTGTTTTGGGGAAGACCCGTCCAATGAGAATTGCTCAACTGGTTCATGCTCGGGCTTCGGACATCGAGGCCAGTCGAGGCCAGTTAAGGCCAGTTATACAAAAGAGAAGAATGCGATTCTTTCCTTGTTTGTCTCATTCCACAGACGTATGCGACGAGTCATGGCCCAAAAGAAATCATGGGGTACAGTAGATTCACGCGCTTTTGTTGGGCGCTGGAATGCGGGCGTGTCGTAGTTTGATTAGCTGATCCAGGCGCTCAGGCGCTGATCGGTCGTCTCGGTGGTCAGGAGACATGATCCAGTTGGTCCGAGGTTCCCAGCACCGGGACTTTATACCTACCTGCCTGTAGCATAGGTAGGTAGGGAGTTCGCTCTGGGTGCAGATGATGTATCTGCTGACCGCCCGCACGCCCGCACGCCCGCGTATCGTATCCTCCGAGCACCAACACAAACCAACCAACCATTAACTAGACCAGGCGGCCAGGCAACCAAGAGGCCCATTACAACAAGCAAGTCACCGGATCGGAACTGCACCCGTTTACCATATGTCGTGTCACTTATAGCTTCAATTGACCACACAGCCCTTTTTTTTGCGACATCAATTTTACATTAGCGCAAAAGCTCCGCAATGTCCATCGTCATCGCACTGCCCTTACAGCCAACAGGCCGCCAAGCACTATTGGTTTCCTGGTTCACCGCTACCTTGGGACCAACCCTTACGCGCGGGGGCATTAGGCGAGTGACGAGGCAACAAGTGATGTTGGCTAGATCTGGAAATGGGGGACTTTTCCCTCTTTTATTCTTGGTTGGCATTGGGTGTTGAAAGAAGTTTGCTCCCAAAACATGCGTGCCTCGCTTTGCTGCCGGCCCTACCCAGAGTTCGTTTTCAATAACAGAACTTACTGGTGCTGCGCGTCGCTTTTTTGTTTACTGCGATTTGTCTCCCTTTTCAAAGAGGCCAATAAGAGTAGGCATCGATTTCTCATCCCTTCCTACGACACACCCTTGTTTGCTGTGATCAAATCTCGATATTACAAGATAATTAAAACTCTATCGGGCTTGCTCTATAATTCTTCACTCGGAAGGGAGAAATCACATGAAAACCCAATTTTCAGGTACGCTAAAGAAATATGCTTTTCCTAGTCCGACGTTGACAAAGAGAGGCACAGCCTCAACAAAGGCAAAATCGCGCCTCTCCTATACCTGCTTTTGGTATCTACCCGTAGCTACGTGTGGCGGCTACGTGTATTAAATCTACGGGATATACTCACTTACTCGTCTCCATTGTCGACAACTTGGCGAGGCCGAAATCGACTCTGATAAGGTGTACTGCGAGGCGCAGTGAGAAAATTACCCTTTGGGTTACTGTCGTCGCTGTCCATCGATCTGATTCATTGCTGGACTCAACCAGTGATCTTATAATGATTCATAAGAGTATGGGACACGCGTGTTGGGCCTAAAGCCTGAAGATTCGTCGCGTAGATGCATCCCTGGTTGCTGGATAAATACGCCGGAGAAAGTTCGAACGCAACGAAGAGACGCAAAGGAAGGATGAAGGACTCAGGCTCACCCCAGTGACACGAAAGGGAAAGAGGTATCAGGATTACACTCTCGGCTCTAGGCGTTGCGGCTTCGCTCCTGCGTCTGGTCGTTTACGTATCTCACGACAATGGCGCCTTTCCAACATCCAACAGCCGCTGGCGCAACCGAATTCATGTCTACTACCTACGCTGGCTTCATAATGAAGCGCGATTCTTCGCTAAACAATAATCCTATAGACTCACAGATGCTGGCCGTTATGAGTGTTTCCTTAACTTTTGCTACGATTAGCGTGGGATCAGCTCTATTCGCCTTCTACTGGTTCATTCGGATGAGGAGAGGCTTTCGTCAAGAGTAAGTGAATCAGAAGAACCAACATCCAGTTTCGCGGTCAGGTAAAGCCACAGGACAACATAATAACTGTGCATAGCATGATCATGCTGTTGATTCAGAGCGACATGGCCAAGACGTTATGGCTTCTCATCAACCCATTATTCTACTTCATCACGGGAAAACCGTTCAGTTCCCACTGGGCCTTTTGCCAGGTCTCCGGCTTCTTTCTCACAGCTACCGTCGAGGCATCCGACATCGCCGTCCTCTTGATTGCCATTCACACCGCCTTATTTGTCGTCCAGCGCCAGTACCCCGGCGTGGCCCTTGGTCTGGAGCCCTATAGGCGTATTGCGTATACGCTTTGGGCTATAGTGCCGTTTGTCCTAGCAGCCATCGTGCCAATAACAGGAGCTAGCTTCGTCGACAATGGGCCTTTCTGCTACCTTCCGACACAGCCGGACTGGTACCCCAATGCGCTAGCCTGGGTGCCACGGTATATCATCCTAAGCTTCATCATTGTCACATATACATGGCTTTACTTATACGTTTATATACGCTTCCGGCGCTTCGAGGAGGACCAGAGGGGAGCCAGTACTCTGAGCTCTCAGTCTGCCGACTCGTCAACCCGTCGACGAGCGAGACGCAGGTGGAAGAACCACAGCATCCCCACGACACCTTCTTTGGCAACTCATAACCTCCTTGATGAGTCTCCACAAGCCAACACGTCCACGAACGACGCGATCAAGCTTCGCCAGTATTCAGTCACCTCGGACGTAAGCACACTACATATCGGCGAGGGTGTATGCTTGCCAGCCTCACCAGCGCCAGTGGTGGCACGGAGACGTTCGATCGCGTGGGATCTGGTCGACTTCGGTCACGACGGCAGTACAACTCTCGAAAACTTTACCTCGCACACTGAGACCGTCCCGACTAGTCCGGCAATGCAGGCCAGTACATCACATTCTATTGACATTGGCGAAATCAATAGTATCAGCAACACAGTCGAAACAGATACGGCCGCCGTCAAAACGCCGGAGCCAGTACACGCAGCTAACGGTAGCTGTCCCTCTTCACTTAACCTACAGACCACCCGACATAACGGATGGAAAAGGCGGTTTACAGACATAGGTCCACACTCAAACGCCACGAGGTCGAGAAGCTCACTAGCAAATATTGTCGCGGCATTACGGCAAGGTCCGCCGCGGAGAACAGGCGAGGGTGCCGTGGGCGAAAATGTACCCAGCAGCTCGTCATCCTCGTCCCCCGTCCACCTGTCCACCGAAGAATCCGAGAGCGTAATGCGACACTCCCGCGACAGGATGCAGCGGCAGCTAAGATTACTCTTCGTCTACCCGGCAATCTACACCCTTACGTGGATTGCGCCGTTCGTAGCGCATGCGTGCCGATACTACGACATATCTCCTTCCCTCAACAAAACTAACAACAACCCCAACGCCATGACATTTGGGACGACAGCTTCGCGATACCACCAAGAACCCCAAGCGCTCCGCATCATCAGCGCGGCCAGCCTATGCATCGGTGCGGCGGTGGACTGCGGATTCTTCAGCGCTTGGGAACGCCCCTGGCAACACCTCCGCGGCGGATTCTGGGAGAATCTGGCCCTACGATTACGCGTGCACCGCCTCCTTGGGAACGGGTTGGGGCTGGGCGAACATGGCCCGGGACGAAACCGCGACGAGCGCGTCGCGGACGAGAGGGCGGCGAGAACGCGACGGGCCAGGGAGAGGGAGGAGATGGCCGCTAGGAGAAGTAGTAGCAATGGTGCGGGAGGTAGTGAGGGTGGGATTCCGACCGCCGGGACAAGGAGTCAGGTGGGGAGACGGAGGGAGTGGTGGGATGTTTTGGACGAGGCGGAGTTATGAAATTGTTGGGTTGGGTTTTCTGGATCTACGGATTGTTCACACACATTCATCGGAAGGGTACGGGTTTTTTTTTTTTTTGCATGCTCGGCGCTTCAGCGAACGGTTTGCGAATGTTTTGGTTTTTCCTTTTGTTCGGTTCGGCTTGGTTGGTTATAGCACATGATACCCCACGGCTCGCGAGAGCTACGTATGCACATAGTAAGGACGGCCGGGCGTTTTCTTTGCATAAGGACAGGGGGCCAACAAAGGAGATGCATTATGGAGTTTTCCATTGGGCAATGCATAGGTGTAAATTGTTCAATATTATTGTATATATACTAGTATTGGATTTGCACCTAGTCTAGGTAGATTACCTTGGACGACCATAGTAAGGGTCGCTTATGACCATACCTACCTACTTAGATGTAACATCAAGCATTAGGTACCCTACCTAACCTAGTCAACACGACGTTGCAATTGGTGTCTTCGGCGTCTGTAGATCTACCGGTACTTTTCTACGTTCAGATGTACACTGTAGATATTGAAATTGCCCTTTGATGACCCATCTCTATCTAACTACACTTCATTTTCGCAGTAGAAGAAGATTTTCGTACTCTCGCTTTCATGTATATTAGGTGCAATATGTGTCACCAATCGCGTACTCTATATTGTTGTAAGGTGAGTCGTTGGGTTTCGTACTACGTTGACATCATCACCCGGTAATTAATTAGTTAACCTGACAGCGGTATATATGTCAACTATTCGCTTGCTAGGTAGGTAGGTATAGGACATGCAAGAGTCGATTTCGTAATTACCTAGGTAGGTTGTTTTTAGATACGTTGAATATCTATAACAAGAGTAAGTAAGATATCAATAACAAAAGTAAGATATCAATAATTTTCAAGATAATGAACACAATAAATCTCTGAAGTAGGCGACTTCTGATACCTATCACATTGGTCCTCTTCTTTTGCATTCAACTGTTTAGTCAGGTGCTGTAGGTATTCCAACATTTGCGTGTTCCCACCTTGAACCAACCCATAAGCAGCCAAGAACAATGACGGAGGCACCGACCGAGTTTACATAGATCATACTAGGTACCTACTCGTTGAAATTCCGACTCGTTGTAGGTATACTATATTCCCAAAGACATACCTCGGTAGTGAATCTATTATGGAGGTAGGTAGTCATCGGGTTGCAGGTTAACACGTCAGTGTTTTCTCCCCGAGACTCGGACGGGAAACAGACCACAAAACATCCGCGAACGTTTTTAAGGGTTCGGAAATTCGGGGTTTGGAAGAATACATCACATTCTCCCGTTGGTGATATCTGGACAGTAAAAGTTTGCTTGTGATAGAGTGTAGTGTCAATCCTATCCATGTCCCGACAAGCGCGGGTGCAACGTGGGGTTTTAGGTATTAACTTATTGGCACAAGCCAAGCATGATATCAGACTCGGATCAGACCACCTGTGGTAGGCATGTGAGTCGACGGAAGGGTTCAAATGATGCGCACAGATACAACGTGCCAGCAAGGAGTGTTGTGATATTTTATTAAGCTAGATAGATAGATACCCAACTGACTTCGTGTAAAAGCCCCAGATGAAGTCGCATCCAAAAAAAAAATGCTGGAAGCGGGAAGACGCACGCAGGGACTTTCTGCGGCAACGCTTATCCCCGGATGCTTTGGCGCGCCCCCAATCAAGTCGTCCCCAACTAAAGATCGTTATGTTGTACGACGTTATTAAGGCATCTCTGCAGCAAACAAGACAGGAAACTAACACAAACGTTTTTCGCTAGGGGTAGCGAGGTAAACCGCCCCGGGTCACTTATCCGATAGTGCCAATCTGACGAACGGTGTTGCATCCGGGTCTGACTAAGAGTCGTCACAGGGGACACAGCACACCTCGAACAGGCATCCCATCCACCAAAGGCCTGCCGCTCTCGGATGCTGGTTTCCAAGGGGCTCGGACGCCCACAACAGCAGAATAAACTCACATATGCTTACCTGCCCCAAGCATTCTTTCTACATCTTGTTCCTTCTTCTCTTTTCTCTGGTTTTTTTTCTTTTATTATTTTTTTTTGTTTCCCTGTTCATCCCTGGTCTATCCGTGCAGGAACCGCAGGAAAGCCTGTGCGACAGCAACACCGTCTTGTTTGTTGGCGACACGATTGATGCCGTCTTCGTAGATGTCATCGCTTACAATGCCGCCATATTTGCGCATGTCAAGGATCTCGCGTACCATCTCCTCTGTGAACTCGGGGTGCCCCTGCACGGAGATCATCCGGCCAGGTATATACATGGCCTGGTTAGCGCAGACGTTTGTCCGAGCCAGCTGGACTACACCAGGAGGGAACGAGAGCACAGCATCGCGATGCATCTGGTGGATCGACTATTACAAGTGTTGTGTCAGTTACCATGAAACTCAAGTGAGGATTCTTCTCAGGGCTGTGTTTACCATCTTTTCCATGCCGAGAACTTTCTTTCCCTCCTCTGTGAGCTCGTGCTCAACAACACTAACCTCCCAGCCCCTCGTGTTTCTACCCAATTCAGCCCCAAGGGCGCGACCAATGATTTGATGGCCATAGCAAACGCCAATGACACGGATACGGCCGCCCTCGAGACAACGCTTCGTGAACTGGACAAGGCGGATGATCCACTCATCGCTATCGAACGCGTTGTATTTAGAGCCCGTGATCAGAATAGCGTCTATGGTTTCAGGGTCCGGATAGGCCGTTGGATCATTGACGATGTTGTGAAAGGATAGGGACAGCTGGGATTCCAGAGGTGCAGGATGAGGAAGGGCTGCACAAGCCCGCTTAAACATGTGGGTGAAGACGCCACCATAGGATTGGTATTTCGCCTTGATACCGGGAACTGGTGTGTCGGCCTCGAGGATGGCAAGCCGGATGGGAATGTCGAGAGCTTGGGAACCCATGATGACGTATGATGGCCGGCTACGCTTTGATTGCTCGAATGGGTTCTGTTCTGAGGTGTGTGTGCAGTAGGAGGCAGTTTAGGATGGAGTAAACGAGTTGGTGACTATGGAAGTTTGGCGAGAGAAGACACGGCCACAATGGATGGCGATATCGGGATCGGGTGATCAGTCCTAGGTTGGTTCAGTCCTAGATGGCGAGAACAGATAACGACACGACAACGGACAACGGCCGGCCGCCCCAATTATATATGTATCGGTTGGACCGATTGAGTTCGGGGGGCAGTTTGTAGAGGGAAGGTAGAAAAGTGGACGGATGCGCGAGTGCGCGAGTATTTGCCAGTGAACAAACAAACACAGCAATGGGATGGGATGGGATGCAATCGCGAGCATTCACCCTGACAATTTCAAAGGCCCTCCCTCGTTCGTTCATGACAACAGCGCATGACAATGACAATGAACCATTCGACCGCCATTCGGTAAGTGTGATTTTCGACCCCCTCTACCGATCAGTACACACCAAACCCAACTGCCTCCGACCCACGACCCACGACCCCTCGCCTCCCCTCATTGTGCGTTAGTGTCGCGTACAACAAGCCGACAGGGTGCCGTATCGGGGTGGTGTATCCTGAAGCTAAAATCCGAAAATCGCCCAGTCTGAGTTAGCGGCCTGCCAAGACCGTAGGGGCCCAAGCTCCTACATGACGTGATGTGATGTTGTGTGTCGAGGCGAAGAAAAAAAGATGCTTGCGACCGGAGTTCGATATCTCTCCGGGAGGTCGAGAAGCAGGCAAGAGTTTACTGTAGGTACGGTAGGAATGGGTAGGAATGGGAATGTGCAAGTGTGAGTGAGTGTGAGTGTGGGGTGTTGCATTTGCCTGTTAAAAATGTTGGCTAGCGTACTATAAAATGCTATAGCAGCAAGCATCCCCGGTCAGGGCCCCCCAGGCAGGCCCAGGGCTCTTCTGCACAGGGTATGTACCTAAGGCGTTAGGCTAGTCAGGCTGGTCAGGCAGGTCGCGTACCTATCACAAATCGGGAAGTTCCCGTCCTGTCTTGGTCTGTCTTGTTGCTGATAGGCGAGAGTCCGATTTAGTGTCAATCAATTCTTGGGTTGGTACCTGTCATATTTGACTTGTACTTTTCTGCAGTGGTATTGCAACATGCGCCACACAAGATAAGGTCGCATTGTGGCTGTTTATATCTCTAAACCTACCGCGTCATTGGCTATAATTCACTGAATGGTCCCCTTTATATGCATGTGGTGAGAACCTCAGAGTTACCGTGTAAGAGGCGAAAGGCTGCCCCCAGATATGCTGGCGCTATACTCCACGTAATCGAGATAATAACTCTCTGTACCAGAGATGTCGGTTAAATGTAACCTTACGATAACACTTGGTATCCAATTCGTCGTTATACTGTGCGGTTAGGACCTTGACTGGAGCCGTCTGGCGCACGTTTCTGCCAAATGATTGGAACATTGAGGCTCCAGCTCTGCTCGAGGGCACAGCACGACGAATGGAGTGGCAGCCCGGGCTCAGCGACATGCTGAAACTATCCGAAAGGAACCTGGGCCTGCATCGACACTCCGGGGTGGCCCACATCCATCTACGACACGGCAACAGTCCGCGAACATGGGATGGCCAGCTTACATAGCACCAGCCCGTATCCACCCAGGGCCGGTTCCACTAAGCAATACTTGCGACGCATGGCAGCTGGTCTTCGGCATGTTACTGTTCTTCGAATGACCTTCCTGCTGTGATCCTCATTGGCGGCTGTGGTAACGCAACTGAGAGCAATGCAACGCTGGTATTGAAGTTAGTCCGGGGTGCTGACAGTAAACTTGCACCAGGGACTGAGGTAATATATGCCTAGTATTAATAAGATACATAAGATAGATAGGTTAATTATCATGGATAAGGAATGCTGACTGGATATATAAAAACGACGCAGATCGTACGAGAAAATAGAAGTTAAAAAGCTATATAAATATAACCATTCCCATTGTCTTAGTAGTGGGAAAATTACTAGTTAGCATTCAGAGGCATGTGTAAAATCTTCATCCAGAAGAAGAAAACAAAGCCGCCAAAACATACTCATCGTCTCCGTGGATCGAGTGCTGAAGGATCGTAAAGAAGCGAACGAGCCGACTCTTCCGCGTAAAGAATCAGGGAATGCCGTCGGCAGACTACTCTCCAACAACGCATTCCTTTGCAAGCCTGCCGAGTAAAATGACTGTACTTCTCTCGTATATTGGTGGCTGGACGAAGCTGCATAGCCGAGTTAACCAGATTTATTAATTAGCTTACTTTTAGACATTATTCTGGAAGTCTTGATGACAGCGTAACCATATTATTCAATACATCATTATCATCATCGTAACTATGAAAAGCTTGGTTTACTGTAGAGTTCTAGGTACAACTCGAACATAATATATACAATTCGGTATGAGATATACCACTGTCTCCAAAACAGCAACAACAAAAACAATCAGGAAGCGATCTGGTGAAGAAACAAAGTCGGTTTAGCAGCCAAAGCAGCCTCCAGTGAACGCTTAGTCGAAAGGGAAAATATCATTCTTCGCCACTATCTAACCGCGTATCCCGAGAAAAATAACCAAATACGATCAAACGGTCCTTCAATTGCTTCTTCATAGTACGCTTTACGCGTAAAACTGTCGGTTCTGAACGGGGGCCTGTCGCACACGTTGCATTTCGCAAACAAGTATATGATCCTGTTGAACAAGTCCTACATTTCGGCACTTGAAACTCGTTTGTTATTTTGCTCAACGTTACAGCCCATGGCCTTGATCACCGGGCAATGTCAGACTAGTGATTCCCTCCCTAATCTCGCCAGGTATTCTTCGCAGTGTATTGCCTTCTTCTTCGGCGGTGAATTCCTACGAGGGAACGATGGGCATCGAGGTTGGGATCGAATGCAGGTTGAAATCCCGAGATGCAAGGTGCTCGGGCTCTGAAGGGTACCTTCCTGGGAGGCGTGGTTTGATTACGCGGAGATCTAAATCTGGTTAAGGCATCGTAATTGTTCGCGCGAATCATCGACTAGCGGAATTGTCTCTCGCCAACAAGAGATAAAGGAATGGGGGTACACACTTTTTACAGGTTGATGCTACTAAACAATAAACCTGGAGGATAATCTTCTCATGATATATATCATAAACGCGGCATCCTCTACTAAAATCGTGAGCTCTAGTAAGACTTGACCAACGATAACCTAATTTTAGGTTCCCCGCCACATGCGATATTATTTCCTAAGCATTCGCAAAAGTCCCTAGGTGCTGTCTATGGAGTGGCCAAGGTCTTCATTACAATTATCAAGACTGAAAATCAGGTTGAGGTTTCGCCGTAGACTATTGAGGCGATATTGGAGTCGAGAAGTGGGAGCTGTCATGTAAAACCTCCTGCGTGGAGGATGCTAACACGTTCGAGAACCATAACGCAACTTCAAAAATATCTTTTTGTGTACTTTTCAAACAATAACTTCTCTCTAGTATAATGATAATAGTCATGCTTGGCTTTGAATACTCTACGATAGATTTTAGCGATGATAAAGTCAGCGAATAGCATTACTTACAAAGTCTTCAACAGGTTCTAAGTCAAGTACCTCATTAAGGGTGTAGAGCAAAGTACACGTGTATATACCTGTCTGCGACTTCCCAGTTTGGCCAATTCTTGAGTGGTAGGCAAAGATTGCTGACCATTACTACAAGAAGAATGTATTAGGATTACCTAATATTATACAAAACCTAGGTGCTTCTAGGTATTCGTCACATTTAGTTATTAGAGAGGGGATGATAAGCGAACCAGCAATTCATCGAGAAAGACACAATTTGCGGCTTAAATTATTGTCGGAAGCTGCTTTTATGACTACGGATTCCTGAAAAACGAGACATGAGTTTTGACCTATCGTGAGTAGTGCAGTTCTCGGCCAGTGAATATTGAATCTCGTAGATAAGAGTGATGTAATACGACCAGTGTGTACTGTTAAATCACGTTGTTCATACTGTAAGGATAACTGTAGCACCTTACGGGGACCGGCAACGCCCGGAGTTTCTAGCCGGGAGCAGCCACCCGCTTTGCTGGCCAACCCCGTAGAATTCTCGACAAGTTGCGTACCTACCTCCTGTTAGTTGATTTGCATACCGCCATATGGATTCGCATGAACATATTTTTACAGGGTTCCTTTTGGCAGCTGCTAGACCAGCACAAAGTGTCCTCGTTCCCGCAGGCGGTTTTTCATCACTACAGACTGCCGAGATAAAATAGCATTACAGAATACCCCGACCTACAGCGCCCGCCGGCCAACTGTCCCACTTAAGAGGAGGTTAGAGATACCTAGTAGAGTCATCAATTCAGCTGCGCGTCAACGACTCTATTAACCGATGACTGACTGTCGCGTCCTCGCTATTCACGAAACGCGGCAGTGAAGCCACATTACTGGAACCAAATAATACATTTCGCTATATAGCTGGCCTGCATCCGACCAAACGGAGAATTTCCGCTGGACCGGCAAAGTCCGTATCATTCTCGGAAACCAGAATAGGGTGATCTTAAGTCACGTCACTGCATCTCACACCATCTGTCCATTTTTTTAATTCAACATTCGTATCCTGGTACCAATCGGGTTCTGCAGAGCCACTTTTTATATACAAGCCAGCCTTACCTTTAAATTATATATAAAAGCTTTGGAACATCAGACAGACAGGCGGTAAAGCTGATGATTGTTCATCAACGCACTTTGTCCTCATCAATTAGACCTTCTTGCCTCCATTGCTTATTCCATGCCTTGCGTCATGGCTAAATCTATAGACTCCTTCGATACGCTCCCAAACGAGGTATGTTAACCTCAAAGGTCGATATTCACGCTAGTCTGCTGACTGCCATTAAGCTCATCATCAACGTGTTGGATGCTCTCCCAACTCGGTCGCTGTTACCACTTGCTGCTGTTTCTCGTCGGCTCCGCGGGCTTGTTGGCCGTCTTCACTACTATAGACTCGTCGAGGCCACAGTATTGCAGGGACGTGAACTGATCCTCGAGTGCTATCACCCTAGCGATAGGATATCGACTCCGTCACTCTTTTGCAAGTACTTAGCCACCGATGGGCTCTCTGAGGCTGGTGAAGACGCCAATATGGAAGACTTGAATCAGCTTTACTCGCGTTTCAAGCCCTTCCTTGGCGAAGAAAACCGACGCCCTCGCGCTCGACGGCCTACCACCCGTGTAATCGAGGGGAAAGAGGAACCTCTGACCGAAGTCCCATCGTACGATGTGAATTTAGAGGAAGGCGAACTCTTTACCCAACTTTGCGCGGTGACCAATTTGATCAAGGTAGGACCGAGGAGAGGCTTGTTCATCAGCATAGACAATGTCACCGATGGTGTCATTAGAGTCTGGCGTGACTGGCTTCGAAAGCAAGCAGAACGATCGGCCACAGAACAGCAGCAAGTGGGACAGCGGTACTTTGATGATTCTTCCATTCTATGGACAGACACGTCCAAGAATGTCGGGGTGAAGTTTCGTGTCCTACCTAAAGAGGAGAGCCAAACTCCTCTACTCATAGGTCGGAACGAGGATCCGCCCGTTTCGTACACACTCGAATATCAAGGTTAGTTTCACTGGGCCAAGTTTGATCATGTTGACAAAGATTGACATCAAGCCAGAGTTGATTGTACGGACCAACAAACTGCTGCTCACTCTTGAGACCTCCGAAGCCCAGCAGATCGCTCATGCAGGTAAAGCAATCATCATTGCCTCCTATGTTTGATGGGTCCTCTTTACATTCCAGGTCGAGTTTGACTTGCCGAATGAATGACTGGCGACATTGCCTTGCGACGTCCGGAGCACCACGTTATCGGGAACGCAGAAATGCTTGTTGTTAGTGACTATTAGCGTGGACCTAGAAGAACGGATACTCCCTGGTTCGACCACGAGCTGTTCTAACGAGCAGCGCCAAGCCAAACCACCGACGTACCGGAACGGTTCCTTCCAGATTGACGCGAGAGGTGGTAGAACCCTGACTATGCTAGTTGCATAAGCTCGACTTCCATCGGATTCCCTTACGATCGCCAAGAGTCACATATGACGGACGTCATAACCGCACTGAGGACCGGATACAAATCTCTGTGGAATCGCGCTTGACTAACTCACAATCTATAGGAGCATTCTATTTCTCTGGCAACGATCATTATCTCCCCTGCAACAACGTCATTCGTCTACCTACCATGCCTATTCAACCAATGTTGCCCAGAGTCATGCCAGTGCAGTAATGGCACTGACGCACTCTTGAATACTCGGATGCAATATTAATATCTAATGTGAAATATGGGTGGTTTTGGATATATAGAGAGCTATCAGCTCACGCTGTTAGATATGGCGATTCAATAGGGACCAAAGACTATAACTTAATAGGTTCGGGGAACATTACGGGCATGACTATACTTGAAGGCTTGGCTTGCATCAACAAGTCCGTCTATAAAGGCGTATATAAAATCGAGCAGCATACTATAGACTGAGAATAGAAGCGAAACATTCCACACATCACGGCAATTAAGTACCCGTCTTTGGGTTCATGCGATTGGATTGGCATCTGAGGTACCGCATACTTGGGCTGTGCTAAAAATGAATCTCTCTGAGGAGATGTCGTGATCCGACCAGGTTCTGGGCTAGATCCTCATGATCTACTTGTATCACAGTAATTCAGAGACAAGAAGCCAAACCATCTAATCACCGAGTGTAATCCGATTCAAACGAAAGTGCTTGATAAACCGTCAATCTTGTTTTGAAGATGGCACTCAGTCCCAACGCTCGACCGCTACTGAGGGTAACACCTACATGACATTGTTAGCAATACCGATTTGCTTCTAGGTAAATGATCGGAGAGAAATTTTCACGAATTGTTGTAGAATAGCGCGAAACGCGATCAGATTCGGTCTTTCGACATTGATCGTGCCATTCCAGTCAGAAGAGGCCTCACCGCAACGCAACAGCACGTCAGCAGCATGCAACGCCTAGACCATGTTCCTGCATTAGCCCTACGGGGTCTGGGCTTCGGTACCTCTGAGTTACCCTAACCTGCCTAGGTTACCCAAGTACCATACATAGTAATACGCAGTGTAGTGGATCAATATGTACGCAATCTATTGACGCTATGCCTATTTTGTCCGATGGCAGACACTACTTCTCGGCACTCGCTCTCTATCGCGATTTACACATCTACACTATGTATTTCCATCGACTGCAATGATCTGATCTCTTATTGCTGCTTCTTCCAGTAAATTATGTCCCGTAAAAACCCGGTAACTTTAATAACAGAGAGTGAATACTCACGCTTGCTCCGAGGATAGGGCTTGTAGCAAACCACTGTTAGCACAGTGTAATGCGCACGAGCACACCACCACCAGGTTCCCGCGTCGATCCTGCTTCAGCCGAGTTTCACACCCCCGACAAGAGCCATGGCTGCCCCAACCCAGGTAATTGAGAGATGCCAAGCCTCTCTCTTGAATAGCTTTCCAATGACGAAGAGGGATACCTATCACCTGGTATACGCACAGTCCGTGCCGAAAAGCGAACGGCGAATCTGTGGTTTTCCTCAGGAGCGAATATCAGACGGGTTTTAAGACTCACTAGACCAGTTTTAGTATGCCGTGCCGCAGGTTTGTTCTCGAACTATCGCTCTCGAACCCGGTAAATCATACATACTCTTCCACTCTTGAGCTGCTATCGAATCGCGAACCGGTCAAGTTTTGATCCTCGCGAGCCGCGTTGCAAACGAGCTTCCAAATGACGATGACGTTTCACTGAGAGAGAACAGTCGAGCGGCATATAGTTATTTAGGTATCGCAAGTGTGAGGGACAATGAGACGTAAAATGTGACCTACCTGGATCAGGTGGTTTGTGATAATGGGGTCTTCTCTCTATAACCTATAACCGAACCCTTTTCACGCAGTAATCGGATCTACGCAGGGGTTATCTACGAGGTCATTGCTTTCTACAACTGAAGGGAGAACTGAAACAAGTTACCTAAAGTGGCCAACCAACCAACATACTGGAACCCCGCCAGTGAGCTCCTATGACGATCTCGTGCATCCGTCCCGTTGGCCGTCGGCCGATTTGGGGTGATGTATGCTAGGTATACTATCTATGGCTGGATTGCAGCTCTCATCTAGAGAGCTCACCTGCTACTATTTCTCCTTTTGTGCATCTTCACCAAGTCTGTCCTTACCTGTCACCATTGCCGATTTCACTTATTCGAAGTTGACCTTCGTGGCCTGGTTGCCTTTCGTCCTGCTATTTAACTTTCATTCATCGACTAGGCTATTCGAAGTGGTTGTTCGCCCAATATACCGCATTCTCATACGCTCATTAGACACGAACTTATCTAGTTGCTATCATAGTTGGGAACGTTTATTATTTTTCGTTATTCGTGGAAGTAGGAGAGACTTGAGGGAAAAGTACGCAAAGTCATGACCACAAGACCGGAGTCAGAACAGTCGACAATCGACATAGCACAGATCGAGAAGAGCTTCCCAGTACCTCCAAAGTCAAGTCATGGCATTCGAAAATCCTTACCACCACTACCGCCAATGGCCGAGATCGAAAGAGATGCTGCCGAGGCAGCTGCTTCACAGAGTAAGAGTAACGCGACAGCAGCAGGAACTGATTCAAAAAATTTGTCGCCTACCACTAGTAAATCAGAGAAAGCGTCACCACTACCGTTCAGTGTATCAACGGCAAAGCTCATTTGGTCGCTACAGAAGGACGAGCCAAGACCGATGACGGCTTCTACCAGGAGGCTTTCATTTACCAGCATTGATCCGAAGCGCAACCTTAAATACGGTGTTGGTAAACATGGAACAGTGGAATTATCACCTCAGCCTAGTGAGGACCCTAATGACCCATTAGTATGAGGCACTTTGTTTTTGGTCATGAACTTGGATTCAGCGCTAATTATGAATTCAGAACTGGCCGCTGTGGAAGAAAAACCTTAACTTCGTTGTATTGTTGTCTACGGCGGTCATTGTTGGTGCAATGAAGACCGCGTTTGTCAGCGTCCATAACGTCCTTGCAGTAAAAGAAGGCGTTGATTACACAGACGCAGTTGCTCTGACGGCTGTACCATTGATACTTTCGGCAGTAGCAGGAATGATAAGCACGATATTAGCGAGAGTATGGGGCAAACGACCAATTTATCTTGTTTCGATGGTGCTAATGTTCATTGGTTCTGCGTGGAATATCGATACAAGAGGAGAATTCGCGCAGAATATGGCTGCGAGAATATTCCAGGGATTCGGCTGGGGCGCATTCGACACCCTGGTACTCGGGTCGATATTAGACACATATTTCGTATGAACCCTTTTATCCGGACCTCCATAGCACTGCGCATCTTAACTTACATTCTTCCAGGAACATGAACGGCAAACCAAGATCCTACTGTATAACACTGTGTCGGTTAGCACGACATGGGGCGCGCCGCTAATCGGTGGTGTTGCCTCGATGACTTCTCGAGGTTTCTTAACACAGTTTGAGATCTTTACCACCTTTCTGGTGTTATTGATACCTCTACTCATCTTCGGTGCTCCTGAGACGACCTATAAACGCTCAAGCTTCGACGAGCAGGATACTTTTCCAATACTAACCCGATCCCAATCGAGGCTACCAACGATCACATTCACGAAAGATGCAGTGCTGCGATACCTTCGAGCCGTACGATTTCAGTCCTTCAAGGCAACGATTGTGAACAGAGGGCTCCTCATGCAGGCGCCTCGAGCAGCAGTGGCACCATCTACAATACTGCTTTTTCTTGTGACATTACTTCCGTATGTTACCCTCTGGGGCCTAGCCAGTTCTCTCTCATTACTGTTCACACCGCCACCTTTCCAACTCAATGAGTCATCTATTGGTTTGATCTTCTTCACACCCTTTCTGCTTGGAACTGCTGCCGTGGTCGGAATCCCCTTTCTTCTTCGTCAGAGGCGCTTCACCCGCACTGTTCATCTGGCTTCGCTAGCTATGGGCGCTGCCTTCGCTTCGATTGGCATCCTCGGTTTCGGATTATATATCGTGGGTTCAGCGCAGCAACCCGGGCGGGGTGATAGTATGGTGATCTGGAACCTAGCGTTCACGCGAAATAGCATCAGCTTCCCCGTCATCTCGTTCCTTCTCGGGCTACTCGCCCTCGGATCGGCCACACTTGACAGCACGATCCAGCCTGTCGTACAGCAGTCAACGGCCTTCACGTCCGCGAACATGAACGTCGCACTGCGGAACATAGCCGACATGCACGCGGGGCTGACGTGTCTACGAAATCTCATCGCGGGGGCCTTTGTCCTTGGCTTACCGACTGTGGTGAGAACGTGGGATGGCCTCAGGGGCTCTGCTATTGGTATGGGCGTCGTGCAGATTTTCATCACGGCTGTTGTCGCTGCCGTATACTTCGATCTCGGCGAGAACGTTAGGCAGCTGGATGGATTGGTGATGGGACTGGTGGATTTGTCGGGCGTGAAGAATCGGGGTAGTTTCTTTGATTCGGATTGACATGACTGCATAGCCGTATAGTATAATCTTGACGAGGGGAGTGCCGCTCGCTTACTATGTACGGCATTATGGTTTAATGGGTAACGAGAAATTTCTCATTTCATAACTTTACTTACAACATTTTTCGTTAACGTACATGCCATTGATGTTCGAATGTTCCCTATCATCACAGTCCTTGACATGCCTTTCTGCATGTAGTCTTGTGGGCTCATACCATCAAATCAAGCCGGATACACCTTGAAAAATAGAGACATACCACTAGGATGCCAAGCACCCATATCAAGCACCCGAGCTTGTTGGGAACCAACCTATGCTCAAGGTCACAAGGGCCCAGACAATCATCCCTGGCCTTTTGAGACCGCATCTGTCTGTCGTGACACATTAACTCCCTGCTGGATTTGAGGGGCCCAAATCACTATAGTATACAACTGTAAGAAGTTTGCTACTACCTTGCGGGCCTAGGAAAACTGTGGCCCCAGTTTGCTAGGCTCCGTTCTTTTCAACTTCCAGTCTTCTGCCGTGATGCTCAAAATGCTGCGGCATCTAACCGATGACACCATATCTGAGATACGGCACGTATGCGTGGATGACTACCGCATTGATAGGGATCCTCTCGTTTACCAATTTCTGGCATTAGCGCTTGGCCTGCTCCAGGGCCTACATATAGATCGACTGGCTGTCTTGGGGACCCGTTATCCCTACAATAGCTATGATTGGCTTGAGGGCCTTCTAGAAAACACCAGTGGGTGGAAGGAATTGAATTTCGTGACTCGGAACGCTGACCTTTCTGCGTGGATACATGACGTGAGTACTTTTCTTGTCATTTTCCTTATGTGTCCTAGCCGACTCCTAGCCGATCAAAGTCGCTACAAACTCTCTATAATTACGAAAGACTTATAGGTCATAAAACAAGTGCCAATAACTGCCTTCAGGTGTTCTAAGTTAGGGATTGAGGGAGATATATGCTCTTACTGGCAACGTGAGCTGGATGATCGAGATGGTGAAATGACTACGCCTCTCGTCAGGGCGCATCGACTCGTCAACGCCCGGGTCCCCGTATCACCCTCTCACACTGAGTTCGAGAAAGTGTCTGACTCTCAGACTCTCCAAAGTCTGTAGGTAACCTCTTGATTTCCAATTAACCGTTTCGTGCGGCCAGCTTCTAATCGCTGCGAAATGAAACTCGCCACAAACCCTCGCACAAGACTAACAAGCATAGCCCCGTCGATACTGTTGGAGCATTTATACTTAGATCCTTGTTAACAATGCCCTATTGCAAAATCGACTGGCGCATAATAGTCTAGTAGTTACCGGTATTTGTTACCTGGAACGCCTCACTTGGTGAACTACTTACCCAGCCTAATGGGCGCCAACGTGAGAATGGACCTCCCTATTGTCACGAAGAGAGGCAACAACGTCGACTCCCAGCAAAAAATTAACGATCACTTGGAAGATGTGTATCAGATATAGGGAGACGGCGTGCTACGTGCATAGAGAATGCCTGGTTCCCGTCGCTTAAAAATGCAAACTTGACCATCTACAACATCTCAACAGTGTACATTCGGACGATCTCTTACTCTCTAGCTCAGTGACAATCTGAGACAGTCACAATCCCAGAAGAATCGGTGAGTTTGGGCAAAGCGAGATGAGAGTCGGATGAGGTGAGATGAGGTGGAGAAGCGAGCAGTCTCGAAAAGCTTAGCCTTAGACTAGCGTATAACAGCTTATTCTCGAATTCCAAGTCCGGCATGTTTGAGTTTGCCGCGGCAACTTAGCGATTAGCTAATTTACAACCATCTCGTACTATCCTCCAGTAAAAAGTCCTAGAGGAACTGCTCTACGGGCAACAGCTCATTAGACTAATCCGAAAATGGACTTAGCGTATCGAGCACGATGCAGACAACCAAGCCTTCTAAATTAGTGTGCCAAGAATAGTAACCACTCCGCTGGTACCATGCACAGCCCTACCATTGAACTATTCCTCAAATGTGAGTAGCTCCACGATGGTGGTTTAGGGGGCTTGGAATTTGACCGGTTCTAGACGACGCCATGGCAAAACCCGTTCACGACTCAAGATATAAGGGTTCTTTGTCTCCCTTCCAATCCGCTGAGTCGACTTCGATTCTTTGTCTTGTCATCCTTACGTTCTTTCGTTAACCAGCTTAACTTTCTATTCGCGAAAGCTACTTTGATCTTTAATTTTCTTATCTAATCATCATCAAAAAGATTTTTCAACATGTTCTCCAAGGCAGTCCTCGCAGCAACCATCATTGGCGCCGCCACGGCCCAGATCCCTGCCGTCGCCAAGCGTGACTTCATCCAGGACCGACAGCTCGACGGCGTCACCATCGCCCCGTCCTGTTCGTCGGCGTTGAGCGCGGTGTCGACGCTCTACGACTCGCTGCCCACGCCCCCTGCCGACCTGGCCAGCGTGACTCTGCCCGCCGACCCCTGCGTCACCCCCTCATTCACGGGAACGCTCCAGTCCGAGTATGTCTCGTACACGTCTTCGGCCCTTCAATGGTACTCCTCCAACAGCGCCCAGCTCGAGAGCTTCGTCACCGCCTGCTCTGATCTCATCGGCGGCGCTGCGGCCACCGGCCTCCCTGTCTGCAGCTCCTACCTCACTGGGCTCACCAGCGCCGTGAAGACTACCACTTCTGCTCACGCCACCGGATACAGCGTCTCGCCTACCCTTACCCGTGCAACCTCGTCGGGCCCCGTTTCCACCGGTGCTGCTTCTTCCACTGCCTCTCGCTCCGGAACTTCTTCCGGTGCCCCTGCTTCCACCTCTGCCCCCGCCAAGGGCGCCGCGTCGCGCGAGACCGGCTTCGCTCTCGCTGCTGTGGCCGCTGCCGGTGTCATGGGCGCCGTTGCGGCACTATAAGCGCACCTAAATGGAGGATATGAACGGGGCGAACGAAAGGTGTAATGCTAATAGAACGACAAACACTTGGGCAACCTTGTGATTAGATGTATTACCAATAGATTTACCTTATTTTCCTCATCTCGTTCTCTTACCGCTGGTACAGCAGGATACTTGTGGTTGTGCAACCCGTGAAACTTGGTGCTTAAGGGAAGCATTGGTCTCAGTTGCCTAATGACAGGTTTGTTTACACATGTGTGACAATAGCTGAGGAAATAGCTATCCATTGTCCATCCCTCGCTTCAGGTTTGCTAAAATTGATAAACAAATAAAGAGAACTGACACTTTTGCATCTGCCCAACTTCTCGCGAAGCTTTTGAGAAGATCTCAAAGTTATCTTCCTCGTCCTCTTCGATTCTAACCAAGTCGAGCAAAGTCAGACACGCCACCAAGAAAAAAGATGGACGACAAAAATATCCCAACCGTCAGCGCTCTTGCTCGCAGACTCGCAGCCACAAACCTAAACCAACCCAATAACGATACAAACAAAGTAACGATACGGATCTCGGGGCCAGCAACCGCTTCTGACGAGACGCTGGTCGCAGACCTAACGCGCCTCGTCATGGATCGCGCAAAAGGCAAGTACGGCGGCCACGAGATCGATCGCAAGTCGGCGGCATCGCAAGTCCAGGCCCGTCTACGCGCAGGCGAGTTCGCCATAGCTTTCGTCCGGTCCAAAAATAACAATAATAATAATAAGGAGGCCGACGATCCCCAACAATCAAGTGTCTCCGAGCCGCCCCGCGAAAAACTAGCAGGCTGCATACGTATCAAGAAATTCTCCCCGACGACGGGCGGGTTCCGCACGTTGGTCGTGGACCCGGCGTATCGCAAGACCGGCCTCGAACGGAGATTGATTCGCTTCGCCGAGAAGCGATGTCGAGACGACCTCGGGTTGACCGCCATGCGCCAGGAATTCCTTAACCCCAAGTACCGCACCAAGCCCCCCAAGTACTTGTCCAGGCTGGGATACGTCATGACGGAGGTATGCAACATTGAGGAGGCATATCCTGAGTTGAGACCGTTGCTTCCTGGGCCTACTAAGTATTACGTAATTGAGAAGCAGCTGGCTGCGTGAAAGGAGATTGTACGAAGTGCGGAGGCTTGCGCGGTTTATTTACGGCATCACGGATGAGAGAGGGAGGCAGGGGTGGGGAAATCCGATGACTTGTATTTGAGCGATTGACTAGTGATATTCCAACAGGACAAACGACGAAATCCGTTCTCGCTATTTAATATAAATGATATTATGCCAAAAACGATGCGACCGCTAGGCCAGGCCAATACAGTTTGTTTACGTGGCGATAGGAATGTTGGCCAGAGCGTCGAAGCGACTGCCTCTGCCGGTTAGGTAGTTGAACTTGTCCTGGGTCCAGTTATCCTGGTCACCGTTCTCCTCAGTTCCCAGCATTTCTTGGATGGACCACGCAATTCTGTCCGCCCCTATTCTCGCTCCGATGAGATTATGGGCTCCGGGCCCAAGCTGGAGCGCAGCGAATCGGCCAGCCACGAAGAGAGGCACGTCATCTCTCCAAGTCATTTTTTCCGTGATGCAGGGGAAGCCGCCGCAGGTCTCGATCGGGTAATCGCGACGCATGGACTGTAAGCAAGGCAAAGCCTCGAAGTCCGTTCCCACACCGGTTGCGAAGTAGATGTGATCGATCGGTGGAAGATCCTTCTGCTCTCCTTTCAATGAAATGGTCCACGTCTTGGACATTGGATCCCACTTCTTGGTGTCAATCGTGGTGTGCAGCAACATGTTCAAACTGCCTGCTGCCATATGCTTTTCGACGATCTTCTTGTAATATGGGGTGATGCTGCCACCGTTCCGAGCATCCATGACCTTTTGGCATCGTTCCTCAGCCGACTCAGAGTTCCAGAACTGTGCGTGCTCTATGTTACGGAATTTTCCAACCCATTCAAGCCCGATGTCAAAATGCTTGATTTTCAGAGGGCCGCGCATGATGAGCCATACCTTGGTAGCCCCTCGACGAACGGCAAGATCCGCAATCTGTGCTGATGTTAAACCGCCCCCGACTACCAAAACATTTGTTTCGGCTTTTAGTGCAATCTTCTTCTGCATATAAAGGGGTGGAAATGTCTTGATATGCATAGCGTGAGTAGCTCCTTCCATTTCCTCTGTCGTGAGTGAATAGGGTATTTGGGGCGAATTGCCACCGATGGCTAGGACGACAATCTTCCCATAATGACATCCTTTGTTCGTCTTGACAGTAAAAATCTTCTGTTCGTCAGAGAACTCATGAACGCAATCATAACGAATATCTCGAACTTCTTCTTGGGAAATAATATCGTCGCTGAGCTGGTACCTATCTGCAACGCAATTGCAATGTGAGAAAAATAGGGGCGTCGAGGGCACAAAGTAGTCTTTACGATCCCGTTCGTCGATGGTGGGTATGTTTTGCTGCCTTCATCATCTCAGTTATCAGTCCATTATTTTAGTGAGCACAGCATATCTTACTGTCGTCCCAACTTCTCCCTTTTCTTTCTCTGATATTTACTCAGTTCCTTCCCAACACAGCCGTGGAGCTCTCTTAGCTCGTCGTCCCGGCCGTTGGCATATGCGTAAGACAACAGGCTATCCCGTTCTGCAGGATCGATGTGGAAGAACATGGGACTTCGGAGATGGGATATGTCAAACGTCTTGAACATGCCCTGCCAGCGTTGCATCCAACTGGTGCCGAACGCGTCAAGCGCCAACAGATCCAATCCTGGGACAGTGGTTGGAGTGGTAGATGCCGGGCGTGGTTTTTTCGTGCCATCCTGACGGTTTTTTGTACTCATTTTGGCAGCACGATGTTGCTTTATCCAGTGAAAGCGTTTGTGTTCATCATCGGTGAAGTTCGCTGCTGGCATATGTTCAGACAGCCGCGCTGCAACTCCCAGCCCGCTGGGTCCAGCGCCGATGATAATCACGTCACGAACTTGAATGAAATTTGATATATAGTCGGCCATAATTATTCAGACTGGTATATTTCGCCTCAGTTAAGTCGATGTTTCAGTCGCTACTCTTCTTATATCTGCAGATTGTCGTGAGGGGATGGGGGACCCTGATGGCAACCTTGATGGCTACCTCGATGGCAACTGCATGTGACTGCAAGGGTTTGATTTCTGACGTATAGCAAAACTCTAATCCCAAACATATTGAGATTTTTGAGCTCACAGCTTTACTGTAGAGGCGGAGGCATAGTACTCTTACACGCAATAGAGACTACCTGCGCGTGTTTTTAATACTAGGAATCTTGCGTTCCTCCATTACCCTGAACAACGGATTACGCAGCATTTTTTTTCACTGGCACCAGTGTCGTTTTCCGACTTGACAATGCCGGGGAAGCCGATGTCTGCAAGTCACTCGCCATCGTTGCAGGTAGTCAGATCAAGACGAAACTAGACCTGATGTCAATAACAGCACAGTGCTCGCCGAAACCTAAGATTCAAAATGACCAGCGACGTGATGAGCGACGGCAGCCTCATCTCCTTCGAATGCCCCGCATACTGGGCATGTGGCAATAGCCGAAGGGACGTCCGCTGTCACATCGTAGCAGTTATTGTTGTTCGGGCCGACATTCTCAGAGTTGTCCGCCTCGTCTGAGTTGGCATTTCTCCCTTTCTTGGCCTTTCCTTTGCGTCTGGACGGCACGATATACGCCCCCAGGTCGATTTGCTCCGGAGCAGCATCGAGCGATTCGTCGAGCCGAGCATCGCGGTATCGCGGCTGACGCCCTTGACCCCTTGATTTCCTGGCATTCTCTGCGGCCGGGACTATGGAAGGGAGCGGATTCTGATCGCTCATAGAAGTTGACTCAGAAGATGGTTGCGTTGACAAGCCACTCTCAGCGCCTTGAGCCATGCTTTGCACCCTGCCCACACGACCGTCTGTCAGTCGCACCTTGATACCTCGGTGGTGATCACCTCTGGTTAGGACGTGCTGGACCGTTCCGAGCACCTGGCGGCCTGTGCGCTGGTCATCTTTTTGCACAATGTTGACGCGAGCGCCAGGAATAACCTGGTGAGTCCTTGGAACGGGAGCTGGTGCCATTGATGGTGATCGGCGACCCAGGGTACTGCTTGAGGGTTTTCTTTCTTTTTTTTTCCCTCCCTCTTTTTCGCGAATAGTAATCCAGACGCTAGACTACGCTGCCAACTTGGAGCACAGAATGCTAAATTAAAGTACGTAGGGAAAGCCGTAGATGGTATGGTGCGTTCGACATTTGTCTTACTTGCGTTGACTTTCCGTTGGAGCTTAGCCGGTGCACGGGCAATGTGGGGACAAACCTCCGTCGTCAGGTCTGTCCGAAATGACCGCGATACTAAGGTAAGTTGTTTACAAGCAAAATTTTATGCTTACATAAGCGCACGACATGCTCGGTTTAATGGATATTGTATGCATGTGTCTGGCCGGGGCTGACCGGGTCAAGTCCCGTTCCGTCGCGAAGGCAAAAAGTTTAACTGGTACTACAACTGCGGACGACACGTGCGGTGCTCGCCTAGAGAGTGGGATTAAACTTGCATTAGAACTCGGCCTGAGTCTAATTATTTAAGTCTATATCTTGAAACGAATCGGGTTCGACAGCGGCAGCGTGCAGGCTAAGACCACCACTACCGATGTTGATGCAGCACGAGTGCATGCATGATCGATCACATGTAGTCGCGGGATCGTCTGCTTCTAGAACCCGTTCCGGTTACTACTTATCACAATGCACAATTCTGCAGACCTCGTCCAATGAGTAATCATCGAGATGCACCCGAATTGTGCTAAATGGTCTTAGACGGGTAACACAACCTTAGAACATTACGACGATTCCCCATCATGCATGCTATAGCTATGCATCATGCCTCGTATCTTGACAATTAGTTACGCCAGGCCTCGAAGCGAAACTCTATTGTGTCCTAATTGGGACAGCCGGACAGCCAGCCCTATGTTGTCGAGAAACAGCTCGACAGCTGCTGTCCAATGGAACAATAGTCGCCTGTTTTGTCTCTAGGTAAGCAGCTCGATGAGAATATAGGTGCTGTAAGTACTGACTGCACTGTATGTATAACTAGTTACAGGTATCTAAGAAGCTACATCAGATTAGATTAGCAAGTACCAACACGAGGAAGATCTTAAACTGTCTTACTCTCTTACTCTACGTTATATTTATGTTGCTGGCCATTGGTTCGGGCCGACACAGAAGCCCTTGGTTGGTCGCCCCGGATATTGGCTTAAGACAGCACCGGCACTAAGCCCCACAGCTTATCGCTACTTTTTAACTATCCCAGCATGGCTCGCATGGCTTGTGAAAGGGCTAACCCCACAAAAGTAATTCTCGAAGTCTGCGTCTTTTGACAGAAGCGATCGAGGCCACTTATCCATATTAGGCGGGCTGTGGATACCTGAAAGCGTAGCGCACTTTAGTGTAAAACATGGTTTCCAAATAAAACCGGGGCCTAATTAACTTAGTATAGCTTCGTTAATTCGTCAACCACTTTAGTCGGTAGAATTCAATCCAGCTATTCACCCGCGCCCAAAACGCGCGCCCAAGGCGGATTGGGTGCACCCGTTTTGATGAAGGCACATTGGTCAGGCCGTGCTCGACCAAGGGGATCCCGGACCGGTCGCTGGATCCGGCCAATGCAGTTTAGCTGTGTTACCTGTGGCTGAGGCTACAACGAAAGGTTACATACATGCTTCGTTGGAGGGTTTTCTGAGGCGAGAATTTGACCTGTCATGGACACAAAGTACAACTGACTTGGCAGGTCCAAAGTGCCACAACCTGGTTGGTTATCGGAGCTATCCATCACCTCTCTTCCCTTTTAAAAACCCCCCCCTGCCTGGATGTGGTCCAACAAATGCTCTGGAAGAGCCGAACCGAGCGTCTGCAGTCCCGTCCGCCGTCTGGGATCGGCCAGTGAGACATGTAGCGTCTGCCGCGCCTGATCAATACCGGGTACGTGGATTCGTTAGAGCTGCATTGACAAGCGTATAAAGGTCCGGCCTGCTCCCCGTCGATCACACCACCTTTGTCCTAAACTTTGCTGTGATCAACGAATCACGTTGCTCCTTTACACAATATTAAAGCCTTCATCATCGTCGCCCTCATTCGTGCTGTATAGTCAACGTAAGCACATGCGTTTTATTCTCCAGTGTTTTCAAGCAACATGGCACGCTCCACAGATCGCCAACCGAGACCGCCGTACGACCCTGCTATCGATCAGGTGCTCGTAGCGCTGGGTCATGGTCCTGATCGCTACGAGGTCGAGAGGGTGCGGAAAGTCTCCGCCTGCCGAACGAAGCCGCTCACAGAGGCTTTGCTGGCGGACAAGAGCGTCCGTGTCGAGACTCTTACGATACCAGGCCCGAGGGGCAACCTCACAGTTTCCATAGTCAGACCCATGACGGAGTCGCACGTGAAAAGACTGCGCCCTGGTATCTTTTACATCCATGGAGGCGCGCTGATCTCATGCAACCGGTTTGCAGGTCTCGACACTAGCGCAGTATGGGCGAGGGAAATCGATGCCATCACCATTAGCGTGGAATATGGCCTAGCGCCGGAAAGCACTGGCGAAGAACCTGCAAACGACTGCTATGCAGGTCTTCTCTGGGCCGAACAACACCTTACTCAACTGGGGATCGATCCTGGTCGCTTCGTCTTGTATGGAACCTCCGCTGGGGGTTGCTTGGCGGCGGCCATTGCGCTTATGGCGCGCGATAAAGGGGGTCCAAAGCTCTCAGGGCTGTTCCTGGAATGCCCCATGCTCGACGACAGGAATGACACCATTTCAGCCCAACAATTCACGAACGGCCCTTTCTATAATTCGACAATGAATAGGTTCGCCTGGCGTTGTCTTCTAGGCGATCGTGTCGGGACGGATGACGTCTCTGAGTACGAAGCCCCAGCTAGGGCCGCCGATCTAGGAGGGCTACCCCCCACATTCATCGATTGTGCCTCCGCAGACCCGTTTCGTGACGAGATTGTGATATTCGCTTCGAGGCTTTGGGAAGCTGGGGTTTGCGCCGAGCTTCACGTCTGGCCCGGTGGTCCTCACGGATACGATCGAATAGCACCGGACGCACCGATGTCGAAGCAGGCCCGAGAAGCCAGGTTATCCTGGCTTCGAAGGGTATTTACCAGGGGTATATAAATGTCACATGTTTCTAGAAGCCCTTTCGGGTAACAGGCAGGGGAGTTCTTGTATTTGTGGGTTAGGTGAAGGTTCCATTGGCAGGCAAAATATATGTGTACTAATGATGACGGGTGGTCTGGTCTGGTCTGGTCTGGTATGGTCTGGTCTTGCGGGCACGTCACTTTGGTATTTAAAACAGGCTGGAGTTGCATCAAATGTTTACGGATTAAGGTCATAAAGGAGTGTACTAGCGCTTTTGTAAGAGCTTCATGTTCGAAGAGTGGTGTAAGAATCAGGGTGATGCCAGTTGTCTACTAGGGCAAACTAGATACAATGGGGGGGAAGGGCATCAATACCCCGTCGCCGGGAAGTTGATTGATGCGAACAAGAGATAGGCATGATGACGGACGGATTTGGCCGTGTCGGCGCATGTGCCCTGATAGGAGAGTTGAAACATACGCACAGATGAGTGTGAGTGTCATAGCGTAGTCGGTAACTACAGTACTTACATACTTACTTACATAGTAATTGTTCCGAAATATAACTACACTTGATATAGGTATGGGCAATACATCGGAACTTGACAAATAGCTGCTAAGTTAAAGGACGGTAAGACCCTCCTATTGATATTTAGTATATCAGCCCGCGCCGAGAGTGTGACATAACAAGGGTCAACGCTGTCTGCTTTCAGGGTTGCCCCTAACAGTAGTTAGCCTAGAAAACTAACCGGATATAAAAGTTGAGCCGACCGAGTAAGGCTACAGAGCTAGCTGTACCACATGGCAATTGTGCACCATTGTATTTAGCCTTCAGCCTTCAGCCGCAAGCGAAGCCTTGCAGTTGCACGAGTCATGGTGCAACAATGAGGCCATACAGCTGACGGCCACGAGTCAAGTCGGCAGGGGAAAAAACCGGCCAGAAAAAGCAACTTCTAATTCTCTTTCGACGACAAGCATGAACCGGATAGCAAGGAAGGGATTAAACGGATGCCGTATTCAGTATAGAATAGTAGCTAAGCTAGTAGTCGTCATATCTCAGGGCTAGACGCTGGCGGCCCCGAAAGCAGGCCTCCAATAACTACTCGAAATAGTTAGGTGGTGCATTAGCAGAATGTACCTACGTTATCTAACTACCCGACCTTACTTCGTACACTTGCACTAAAACATCCAAAACCAATTCACTCACCACTGCGGGTTTAATTTCTCCGCAATTTAACGGTTTCTAGTGTAACGGTAGTCGACGACGACTTCCCAATTCCTCCGAATAGCCATGAAACGCTGCCTGCCGCCTACCTACACGTATGTACCTACATATCTAGTGGATTGTGGATTAACTAGTGTACTGCAGGCAAACGTATATACGCATACCTACATCCTACCTTATTATATAAGTCTATCTATAGGTAGACGCTAAGACCGAACCGGCTACCCGAAGGAACCAACCGGCGCATTTGCTTTTATACCAATTCCCCACTTTCGAATACACCATTTTCTAGAACAGGACATTTAAACTCGGCGTTCATATCTTGGTTCTACAAACGGGATGATGATGATGAGGGTGGAGGGTAATTTGTCAAGCACACAACTTCGCGTGTGATCGGCCCGCCGCTACTTCGGCGAGAAACACCAGACCCCCCCCAAGTTATTATACATTCATAACATATTATGATCTAGGGATGCGGATCCTACTCCCCCTAATAACGCTAAGTTGTTCTTCTGCCGCGAACGAACGAAATATGACGCTTTTTTTTGATCCTCACTAAACCCCTCAGACCCCTAGACACTGGGCTTCTTCTTCGGGGAAATCTCGAGTTTCGTAATCTAAGCTATGTTCATGGAGTTGCTTATCAAGGACATCGCTCCTGGAATGAACCCTGAGACCACTGGGGGTGTAGTAGTGATGGTTACGTTACCAGTTTCGAGAGTCGCTTTTGTCTTGGCGACGCTATTGGCGCCCAGGCCGATCATGACGAAACATCTACACCATGCTTCTCTCGCGTCGGCAAGGGCCGAGCAGCCTGGCGAGCGTCGAGCTCCTCCTCGTTGCCCTCGAACGTTGGGCTCTCTCACAAGTCGAGCGGTCATGGACTTCGACGACGATCAGAGCATCATCTCGGGCCATGGTCCCGAAGATGTGAACACGTAGACAACACGCGCACAACATGAGATCGTGATCCAACCAGTTCCTTTAGGTATTAAGGGAGTCGATCCCGAATGTACGAAATCCCGCCGACGCGAACAGCATCTTCGGAATCTGCTGGGTCGTCGAGACATGGACTACCCCTGCTTGCACTTCTCGTCGTAGGCAACTTGGCCTCGAACTCAAGGTCCAGGATGGATGAAGTGTGAGCGCGAGGACTTCAAGTTGGATGCTGTAGGTGCAGGGGATTGCTGGCTCGCGCATAGGGTGTTTTCGGGAACATACTTGAGCAAACAGCTTACAGGAGATAATTAGCCAGACCGGGGGAGAAATGACTCGAAAATACCCGCGCTACTCTCCATGGCGGCCCCGAACATGTCTTCAGAGTGGGTGACAGAGTTCAGCGTTCGATACTCGAGACGGTACCGTGGGTTCGAAACTTCGTCTTGACGGCGGTTCGGCAGGCAGCGCCCGCGCGCCGACACGGCTCACACTCTCGTGCGTGAGGTTCGCATCCCCGTTCGCATCGATATCGTGAGGTAACGAGTCGTTCATGGTACACACACGTCTTCCTCGTGGCAACCTGCCTGTCCGTGGCAGAATACCGTGACCTAGCGCCCGTCCACGAAGGACTACACCGACTAGCTGATCTCGAGCCCCGCGTCCGCGTTCGTCTCGAAGAGCTTGGACGCGTGGCCGAAGCAGTAGGCTTCGTATTGCCTTCTACTGGTGCTGTCATGCAGTAGAGCCCCCCTTTTCGAGATGATTATCTGCGCATGCCAGTCTGTTGTGGAACTTCTCGACAGCTTTGTAAGATAATCATGCCCCGTGTCGAGGAACTGACAACTGAATTCAGCGCATCACCCGGATCTTCCTACTCTGGCTTTGGTATTGTGCGATGGTTCGGTGTCTTCAACTGCTTTCATATGACTATGTAGTCAACTATGTGATTTTGCATTGATTTCCTATGAAAATCCCCTTGTGTGCGATATTGAACTCCTCTTTTCTGCTCTACTCCTGTGTAAGCGTAGGACTAAGCCCCTTAGGTTGTGAGTCGTCCTGCTTGCTTCATGATATGTATGCTTAGGAGAAGCTAACAGGAAAGAAATAATAGCTGGGCGAAACAGACACAAGTAGCGGTTTTAGGTCTGATTTCAAAAATATAGATTTTATCTTGCTGCTGCAAACTCTCAACTCCTAGTTGCGCAACTTGCTTGCTTGGTGATTCTTTCGTGTTTTAGGCGCTTTCTAGAAGCCATCGAAAATCGTTGAGTTCCTTTCAGCCTCATCCCGCGACAGAGGAACAGATATTTTGAGCTTCCTACGTTAAGGAGGCTTCGAAATTGATAACGTATATTCTATTTGTGCTCTTCGGGAACTTATTGAAAGTCATTCACGTCCTCGTATGCCCTCAGTTCAGGTCACCGGGTTTCCTTCGTTTGATTAAGTTCGAAGTGGCCTCCTATATTTCATATTGTTTTATCTTTACTTAGTGTTACAGTTACAAAATGTTCCTTTAAAAAAACAATATCTTTCGCCTCATGAAGTCGCGCGTATGATTGATAGAAATATTTCTATCATTAAATCTCCGTCTCATTCATATCAACCTGTCACCTGCAGGAATTTCCGAAGGCTCTACAGTCTTGCTCTTTCTCCTTGTATTTCGAGGTCCTCCACGATTCTGCGAGTTGTTCGGACTTCTCTAGTTTCCCCCTCTCCGGCTAGACCTACCCCCCCCCAACGTTCGTCATTTGCCAGCGTCTTTCTCTCTAGCAAATCCTTCCCTAAAGCTGCTCTACGACTATATCATGCATGTATGTTCTCAAATCTTTGGATTTTGCTTTCCGCGGCTCCGCTAGTCTTCTATTGCACTAGATAACTTTTTTGCGCACATCTCTTGAGTTAGACTTGGGAGTTCCCCTAGGTTGATCCCTCAGGGCCTCACGAGACGGACCGATCTCCTCTAACTACCTAGACATTCTTCGTTTATGGTATCAAGCTCGGAAGGACTCGGAGCTCATTCGCCACCTTTTCGCTTACTCAAGCTTAGTAAAACTCCAGTTCTGGATTTAGTTTCATGTCATCTCAAGCTATTGTTTCGCTGCTTTAAAGTGTCGACGCGAGATTCCGAGTTTCCCCGTCGGCTTTTTGCGCTCCTTCAGTTACTCTACTTGCTCTTCTCTTCCGTAAGTAAGTCTGAAGATCGGGGACCTAGGATCGCGGATCACAATCTTCTCGCACCTCTATCTACTATACCATCTCACTGCTTGTTCTTATTTGTGTTTCTTCCCCACTAGACGTAAGTACTCCGTAGACTTTACGATTAAGTAGGTACTCTTGATATTTCCTGTTTAATCTGTCTTTCGTGTAATCGTTCTGTACACAGATACTCCAGGACTTATTAGGGGTTACCATTCTTTTAATGACTTGTCGTCGGAAATTTTGCTGAGCTGGCCTCATTATACTGCGTGTTCGGTCCATAAATTCTATACATTAGTCCAGACGTCTTTTAGCTGCCCCAGAAGCTTTAGAATTTCTACTTAGGCTCTGCCTCTCTTCAGGATTTCTCTTCCTCGTGGAATGTTCGTCATAGCTTGAACGGTGCTGACTTATACATATTCAATTCGTTGTATTTTTTCCTATGCTTGCTAGCTAAGGTGAATCAAGCAGCATAGATCTTTCGTGTTTGGCCTATCAAAGACGTTAAATAAAAAAATATATGGACTGCCAGGAGCTTGCATACACCCTTCAGCACTAATGACTCCAGTCTTATTTTCTAAATTCTTATTATTTATTAACGTATCTCTAATAATCGTTTACATGATATTATGCTATTAGTAAGCCCACTGGTCCTTGCTTCTTAGGCGTAAATCCTCCTGTAACCGTCAAGAAGGGATATCATACTATATAAGGCAATTATTCTGCTGTCAGAATTCTTACAACAATCTTCTTCTTGTTGCTTACCACGCCGCTACTTAACATCATTCCCGTCGCCATCAATTGAGCCTGATTTCAACGTCTGGTGTGGAATGGTATCGCGCCACCCTAGGGTGATATGAGGTCCGCGCTAACATCTGTATCGGGATATTTTCCTAGTTGCGTCAAGAAGCGCTCGTTAAGCTAATGCCGACCTTTGAAGCTATTGGGAGGACGCTTAACTGTGATAAATCAACGGCTCATCGATCAATAAAGCCGGGTGAACCGTTGGCTTCAAACATCCAAATAATATAGAATACATAATGGATGTAAATAACATGCCTGATAATTACGCAAATTGGCTCTTTAAACGAGTCAACGTACCACCCAAAAAATTTTTCTATTGTAGTAACTCTGCACTCGTTCATTTTGTAGGATTATGCATGTTTTATAGATGCGACAGGGCTTGTTGGCGTAAACCAATCCGGCAAGCTCGTTTCAACGTAGAAGAAATGCTTTACACCTTGGACATAAAGAGTGATCACAATCGGGAATAACGTCATGAGAGGTCGAGCCCTATTTTATCGCGTTGGTCGTGCACTGTAGGCATCACGCCACCTCCTGCGTTGGTTGAACTATAATGGCACAGATAATAGGTGGTCTATAAGAGCTCTATGGCACAGAGAAACATGCCCAAATGCTCTATCCGGGCCGTTCTTCGTATTGTACATGGGGTTTACCAGCCTTGCGCTGTAAGCTCCCGGACTCTCGAAATAGTGGCCTTGAAGCCCTTCTGAAACCTCTTCCGCCAGCGCTCGCTTGAGAGCCTCTTCCTCTTCTTTCCCGGGCGCTCGTGAAACCTCTGCATTTGGAAGTCCCGGCGCAGCCCGTTCTGCGCGACCTGGACGGCCAGCATCTTGAACGACCGCGCGACATCGACGTTGTTCTTGACGAAAACGGTACGGCCTGTGCGAGGGACCATGCGTAGATAGGCCTGTGGTGCGGTCGGAACCTCGCCCCTCCCAGACTTCTTAAATTTAATGTCGGCGAGGTCGAGGAGCAGGTCAGAGGCGAATTCTACCGGCTCCTGATCGTCGTTTTCTCCCTTCTGGACGCCAAATGGCAAGTCATATGGTGACTTATTAGATTTTCGGGTCTCAATTTCGGCAATGTTTTCGGTTGTTCGTGGAGTGGCCCAGTTGGAGGCATAAGACTTCTGTTGCGTCTTTGCGGGTGACGTTGCGGAGGAAGGCGACGGTCTCGCGTGCTCCTGAGAAGAGCGCAGACTAGAAGTTGTAGACATGTAATTCCTTCCGGAGATGGAGCCGGCAAGGATGAGCGAGCGACATGGCTGCGATCGGATGGGCGTGGCTCGAAGTAGCGTTGTTGAACGCATGGCTGCTTGAGCAACCCGGCTGAGTTCCGCCCTGTAGAGATTGTTAGCTAAAAGAAGATGATAATATAATAACATTCACTTGCAGGACATACATCTTCTGAACTAATAAGGCGGGCACAGCAGGAACTTGCGGTTTCCGGTGCAATTATCGAAATAAGGACCGCTATTTAGAGGTTGAAGATACAGCTGAGACTAAATTCGAAAGTTGATCAGAAAGACACGCCCCGGGGTGTGCGCCAAGGCATACAGGTGGCTTATCTCTTATCTGATTGATCAACCAGACCTTTACAAGTTTCACGGTTGGGGTATTTATACATCAGCCGAGTCAGCCACAGTAGATCATCCCGGTGGCTGTTGCGCTAACCGGGTGAGACTACCCTAGTTCGTTCAAGAGGGACCATGTCGCGTCTGGCTCTTGCCTTCGCCGGACCCAGTCTTAAAGCTTCGTCGCAAAAATGGGTAACCGGCCTTGCGACGTGCAGATTCGCAAATAGCAAATAGCCCGACTTTACTTGACAACCTGTTATAAGGCACTATCTCCATCCCACGAAATCAACGTTGCGACAACAGATATCTCTTACCCCCACGCATTGACTGAGGCCGAGTTCGAGAACACGCGATTCCAACAATCTGCCAACAATGGCCTACAATCCCTACGGCGGAGGTAAGATGCTCGAATGGCTACTGCTATTCCAGGGCTGAGGCATCGAGCCCTCCCCTATTGCAAGGTCATGATCGCTGATAAGCTTCTCAAGTGCCTGGCTTCGGCCCACCGCCCACGTATAACTCATATCCTGGTGCCAATGGCCCGCCAGGCATGTCGTCTGCACCTGGTCTTGGTTCGTCCCGCCGCCAATGGACCCCTCCTCCTATCGTCCAAGTATACTGACACGGGCATACAGGACCTCCACCAGGCATGTCTGCCCCAGGAATGGCGCCACCACCTGGCGTTCAGCAGCCCAGCATCACTCAAGCTAATCGACCCAGCGGCATGCCCTCTTCCTTCCAAGCGCCCCCGAACATGCCCAACATCAACTTCAACGCCCCCGTCATCCGTCTCGGTACCTTGTCAGGGAAGCCTTCCATGCCTGGCGCGCCGGGTCGCAAGGACAGCGAGACACCCACGTCGGCAGGCCCCAGGGCTGGCATTGGCATGGACCGAAGCCTAGACCAGGCTCGTCAGGCTATGAGAGAAAACTTACAGTCCTTGGTACCGCCAACAAGAGACGAAATCATCCGAACTGTCTTTGTCAGCGGTATTACGCAAGGAGTTGGTGGCAACCAGGGCATCGAACAGATTCTCGGTGCAGCAGGCAGGTTACGGCGTTGGGACCGGACCGTAGACTCGAGCGGTAAAGAACTGGAGTTCGGCTTTGCTCAATTTGAAGACACTGAATCACTTTGGATCGCATCAGAACTCTTCCGCGGCGTTGAAGTCCCCACAAAAAAACAACCCCCTTCAGATACGGCTGGGGAAACAGAAGACGACGAAACCTACGAAAAGTTCGAGAAGTCCCAACTTCAGTTCCGTTTTGACGAGAAATCGACGGCATTCTTGGAAGATTATAAAGAGGGTAGGACAGACGAGGCAGGCTCAGAGGCTAGGCTTGGGACGGCAAGAGGTGCGTTGAAGCAGACTATCAAGAACATGTTTTACCCCCCAGTGCGATCAGGCGCAGATGCGGACGGTGATGTTACCATGGGCGAGGCGTCTGCGCAAAATGGAGACAACGTCGAGGTGGTTAATATCCCCTTGGCACAAGAAGACGAATTGGCCGACATCCCCGCCGAGATGAGGGAGACTGTTGCCGCAGAGATTGCCGCTTTCAGAGACCGAAGCATCCAGAGAGATATGGAACGCTTGAAGAGAGAAGAGGAACTGGAGGCTCTTGAGCGACAGCGAAATGGTGCTCCAAGACATTCCCGACTGGCCTCCCCACCACCATCTAATACAAATAACATCCCACTGGGCCCAAGAGTGCCTAATGCACCATCCGGGCCTAAAGGGCTCAAATCAGAATTAGGCAAGGATTACAACCGGTCCGTCAATTTTGTGAACGGAGGTGTTACCAATGGCGGCGTGACATATAACAGAGAAGACGAAGATGACCCAGCGAGCGATGAGGAGCTTGAACGACGTCGAATTGCCAAACAGAAATCAGAGGCCGAAAAGGCTTATCTGGATGCTGAGCGACGTTGGCTCAACCGTGAAAAATCCCGGACAGCAGCTCTGGAGCGAGAGAAGGGCCGCGATGTCACAGACGAAGAAAATGCAGCCGCAAAACGAGAAGAGGCATTCCGTTGGCTACAAAACTTCGATGATGATGCAGAAGCGGCACGAAAGAAAGAAGATTATTACAAGGACCGTAGCGCGTGGATGCGGGAGCGTGCCGCAAAGAGAGGAAGAGAAGTGGCTGCTGATGAAGCCGATCGTCAAGCAGAAGAGCAAGACCGGGTTAAGGAAGAGGCGGAACGCGAACAGGCTCGTGGCATGGCCGATTCCTTCCTCGAGAGACAGGCACAAGAGATGGAGCACAGGCACCCTAGTAGGATTGGTCTCGCGGCACCGCAGCCCTTTAAACTGTCTCTTGGTGCCGCAGCACAAAAGGCCCAGGCGCAACGTGCTGCTCCACAACGAAAAACAATTGCCGAGGTCGAAGGCCTTCTTGAGGATGAAGACGAAGATGCGACTACGAGACGGCAGCTCATTCCCATCAAATTCGAGCCTACTGCGGCAGCCGCTATGACTGATGAGGAGCGTGACCAAGCTGTGCGTGCGCTTGCACAAGAGATTCCTAATGAAAAAGAAGGTCTCTGGGAATGGGATGTCAAGTGGGATTATTTGGACGAGAGTGTTATTCGTGAAAAACTTCGCCCTTTTGTGGAGAAGAAGTTGGTCGAATATCTCGGTGTTCAAGAACAGTTGCTTATTGAAGTTGTCGAGGAGCATCTACGGAAGCATGGTAAGCCCGAAGAGCTAGTGGAGGAATTAGCAGAGGTATGCTGTTACACTGTCTTCTACCCGTCTCTTCCCTCGCTAACACGGTATCGCAGGCACTGGACGACGAGGCCGAGGCTCTGGTCAAAAAGCTTTGGCGAATGGTCATATTTTTTACCGAGAGCGAGAAACGTGGACTCTCTGCGTAATACGGGCAAGTCATCGACCGAGAGGGAAATTGTAATAATAGCCATAGGATATCCCGAGTGCGCAGAAAGGGAAAGCGCCCATTCAGTCGCTTGCAAAGCGCACACTGGCAGACGAACATACTCGTCTTTGAGCAACGCATCAGCGTAGAGCTTCTACTAGGTGCGATCAATGAAAGTAAGGTACACCGTTATCATTATGGATAGCGGCTGTATAATGTATAGCACTTCTTTCAAGCACATTTCTATCACCAACCCGTACGTTAAGATTTCTAAACGCACATTACCCAACCGTCGCCAAATATAATATAATTTGCCACCCAGCCAAGCAGAAATTCGGGGGGAGGTGCATAGTGTTGATTGTAGAAGCAATAAGCAGGTAACCTAAAATTCATCGAAATATAGGGTACTACAGAACGGGAATAACTAACCGAATGAGTATGTTGAAAGGTAGGATAGACAATTTATTTACAGTACGGACTGTACAGGACTTTGAGCCAGATTAGATGATGATTTTTAAGGCTTGAGCGCAGTGAAGAACGTGTGAAGTTATGCTTCATTCTTCCTTTAGTGAAAATAAGAGCATATTTCCCAGAATTATCGAGCTTCACTTATGCCCTATACCAACGTGAATAGATCTGGGAATTGGAATTACTGATCAAGTTAGCCGACCCGGCTCAAGAACCGAGGTATGCTGTAAGGCGTCTGGGGTAAGCCCCACTCACTTCACATATCGTTCCTCAAGATCAACAGCTTTCTTACGTCTACAATTGTACCACCGACACAAAACAACTTTAAAGTGATCCTCTTGTTGAATGTAAGCGACTGAATTTGATTGTCTGTCAACCCTAGAAAATCCCTAGTTTAATTCGACAGCAACGTACTACCCAGCCTCTTATTCTGGTGCATCTCACTTCAACACTAGTGACCGCCAACTCTTACAATAATACTTATTGCCTTTAAGAACATCTAAATATACATCCCTTCCATTCATAACCACCATGTCTGCCCCCTCATACACCAATCTCCCACCCACACTCGCATCCCAGCCCCCTCCTGTCCCGAACGTCGTCGTCTCCTTCCCAGCACCACACGTTCTCCTCGTGACACTCAACCGCCCAAAGCAACTCAACGCCATCCCGCGCCCACAGCACTTCGCCCTCGACAAGCTGTGGGGCTGGTACGATGCGGAGCCATCTCTCCGGTGCGCCGTGATCACGGGGACGGGACGGGCCTTCTGCGCGGGGCAGGACCTCAAGGAGTGGGATACCATCAACTCGGCATCTCCCTCGTCGAACGTCGACAAGGCCGGTCTCGGCGCCCGCATGCCGCCCGGCGGCTTCGGCGGGATCAGCAACCGCGGCGGCGCGAAGCCCGTCATCGCGGCCGTCAACGGCATCTGCTTCGGCGGCGGCATGGAGATGGCCGTCAACTGCGACCTGGTGATCGCGGCCGAGAAGGCCACCTTCGGCCTGCCCGAGGTCACCATCGGCGTCATCGCGCTGGCGGGCGCCCTGCCCCGCCTCGTGCGCTCCGTGGGCCGCCAGCGGGCCTCCGAGATGGCGCTCTCGGGAAAAAGCTACGCGGCCGCGGAGATGCGGAGCTGGGGCCTTGTGAATGAGGTCGTGGCCGAGGGGAAGGACGTCGTCGAGGCCGCGGTCAAGTGGGCCGAGCGCATTGCCGCGAATAGTCCCGATGCTGTCATCGTCTCGCGCGAGGGGCTGAAGCTGGGTTGGGAGAGCGTCGGTCCGCAGCAGGGGACGGACCTCATTATGAAGGGATGGTATGCGCGCATTGAAGGCGGGGAGAACTTTGTTGAAGGTGTTAAGAGCTTTAATGAGAGGCGGAAGCCGGTTTGGAAGGATAGTAAGCTGTAGATGGATGTGGGTTGGGTTGGGTTGATCGGTATCTTGTCTGCCTTGAGAACGACCAGAATCGAGGGCTTTACAGTTTTTCTCTATTTATCCCGTTATGACTTTAGATCTTCCTATTCCTTGAGTCTCATCATTACGCCAGACGTAAGAGCTGCTAACCTAGATCCTTGGCCCAAAATAGATCTCGGAATTTACATACAAGTCATGGTCATTTCATTCGGGCATCTTACTGATGGCCATTAGCAGTTCATCATATATAGTTCGATCGATTGTCTGTAAAATACTCAATTGACAACCACTGGTATCGTAGGTCGCTATTCATCAGAATCTCGCGCATCTTACGCGGCTCAAGGTACATGGTTCGGCCTAGTCTGTTCTCATGAAAATGAAAATGTCTCCCAAGTCTTCGATGAGCATATTATGGGGATAATAAGATTAACCCACTGATCACCACGCTGACGCCGGGCCTTTGGGTCTGGTATGAATCGATGTTTACTTAATGTATTGACTTGGCATCTGCGGGAATCGAACTAAGCTGACGGGTGCATGCGGGGGGGATTGGGGAAATGCGGAGAATAGGATCCATTGTATCGCGGAATAATTGGTGTTGTATTCCGTCTTCAAAACTTCCGTCAATCACAGCCCAGTCTAGGCCGAACGAAGTCATCACTTCTATAGCCCAGGTCCTCCTAGGTAGGAGAAACCGTCACCGATCTCCAACTTCAATTTAGCCATTTACCTGGTTGTGGTTCCCTCGCCCTGGTGGCGTTCGGTTTGATAGGTGGGAAGCATGGCAAGATGTTGCTGTTCTCAGGGATACTAGAATTGGTTCCTGTAAACCGGGACACTCAAGGGTCTCGAATGGGGTGGTACTGGTTCTGGGGTTCTTAATCCCAGTGTAAAAGGCAATAATAAATAATTTGTCTCTCCAGATCGAGGTCCCGGCATCTTCCCAGCCTTCTGGTTCCCTCAAGTACCCGTTGAGTTTTTAGTCTGTCAATATGCGTCCTTCAAGTTTCTTCACGCTGCTCTCGGCCATCACTGGTGTCGTGGCTAGCCATGCCGAGCTGCCGGCTAACGTGCCGAGAAGCATTGAAGAATTTCGACAAAAACACCCGTACAAAGGGAAGGGATGTCATGGTCACCGAAAAATTATTAAGATTCGGTCGTCGAAGAATGACACCGACGATGTTTCTGACGAGTTCAAGGCTGGCCTGAAAAAGGCCAACCACGGCGGTACCCTATACCTGCCGAAAAACGAGCTGTTTGTCATCGGCAAGCCCCTTGACCTGACCTTCTTGGACGACGTCCAAGTACATTGGGATGGCGAGGTCAAGTTCACCAATGACACACCATACTGGCAAGCGAATGCCTTCACACACCCTTTCCAGAACAGCATAATGTTCTGGAAATGGGGCGGCAAGGACATCAAGATCTTCGGCGAGGGTATTCTCAACGGTAATGGCCAGCGATGGTGGAACGAGTTCGCCGGTCTCGAAATTCTGGACCCGGATAACGAGTATTTACGGCCGATCCTATTCTACGCTGAGAATGCCACCAACTTTGCCATGGAAGGCATCCATGAGAAGGACTCGCCATGCTGGACGAACTTCATTGTGACGTCCAAGAACCTCTCCTTCTCCGACCTTGTAATCACCGCCGAGTCCAACAACGCTTCGTCACTACCGAAGAACACCGACTTCTTCGACTCGCTTAATGTCGAGGATGTTAGTGTCAAGCGAACATGGGTCAACATTGGGGATGACTGCTTCTCCCCGAAGTCCAATGCATCTAACGTGCATGTGGATACCATGTACTGCAATGGAACTCATGGCCAGTCTATGGGCTCTCTTGGTCAATATAAAGGCGAGATGACCTTTATCAAGGATGTTGTCATCGAGAATGTCTGGTTGCTCAATGGTGACAGTAAGTTAACCCCCAGAAAATAGTTCCTGAACTACTCCACGAGACAGAACACCTTTTTTTTTTGTTCAATTAGCCTGCTTGCCGCGCCCGCCTCTAAACCTGGTGTCATTAAGACAACGATTGCTGACGATTGGGCATTATAGATGGTGCCAGAATCAAGACTTGGGCCGGCCCTGATGTTGGGTATGGTTTCGTCGTAAGCTTTAATTCTCCATTCGATATATGATAGAGTTACTGACCAGACATAGGATAACATCACCTTCAGAAACTTTTACCAAGCACACAACGATTATACGGCCTTTATCGACTCATGTTACTTCAACGTAAGATAAGCTTCTCTCATCTTCCGCACCTCAACCAATATCACCAAGCTGACATGCCCGGCTTCAGATCGACGAAGAGACTTGCCGGCAGTACCCGTCCATGATGAACATCACCAACATCCACTTCGAAAACTTTACGGGCTACTCAAGCGGGAAGAACGGTCTCGCCGTCGCTCGTTTGAGGTGCTCCACGAACCCCAACGCGGTATGCGACAACATCACGTTCAAGAACTTCAACATCACCTCGCCGTGTGAGGGCGACCCTGTCATTATCTGCGATGGGATCACGGGTGATACCGGCATGGACTGTGTTAGCGCCAATAGCACTAAAGCGATTGCTGCACTGTCGAAGACGTGTTCCATTCCTTTGGCGACTGCGAGTCCGTCATTTTAAGGCAAGTTTCCTGGTCGTAGAAGCGGGGAGCACATGTGTATAATGTCATATTAATATCATAATGAATTATTACAAATATAGTCTTAACTGGAAACCTCGATTCTTTGAAGAGTTAAGACGCTTTGTTAGTCATCATATGTGCGCATCGTCATCGTTTCAATTGATCAAGCCGCCCAAACCAGGTTTATTCTAACCCTGACCCCTGCCATGGAAAGAAATCAGGTACAGGCAGTGATAGGTACCTTGACTACCTAAGCGTGACGTACACCCTCGTCAGTCTCTGCCTCACCGGGCGATACGGGTACCTCTGTCTCCCATCCTCATCCGTCTCGTCGAGCGTGTACGTGTCCACCTCGCCGGTCACGCATCCCTTGAACGGGACGGGCGGATTTGTCCACACTGCTGTGACCGCATCATGGAAGCACTCGATCTGGATCCTGCGGAACCCCTTGTCCGCTGCCCATCGCATCATATGATGCGCCATGACCTTCATGAACCCTACACCTTCTGCATCTGCGCGCGTCGCTGTGCCCATGCGCTGCAGTACCTGTCCTGGCGCTGTCGGCAGATACGTCTTCGGATCCAGGGAATCACATTCCGCGAGGGCTTCGTGAAAACTCGCGGAGGCTGGTAGGCGCCCTGTGACAGGGGCGAGACATCTGTTGTCCATGGCATAGAAGGCGTCATAAGCGCATGCTATGCTGACCAGTGGAGTGTCTATTTGCTGCAATAGTTCATCTTCGTCGATGCTCAAGTCGTTGAAGTTGAAGTATAGCTTTCCACCTGAGGCGATTGATTCTGGGTTCTTGTATTCATATTCCGTATCGAATATGCCTAGGGACAGCCCGGACAAGATCTGATACTTTATCAGGTAGTTGCTTGCTTGGTATAAGCCATAGAACCTTGTCGTCTTGTCTGATGGGTAGAGATTTCGCCATATTGGTGAGTTAAAAACCTTCGCGATGTATCGTGTTAGTACCTGGCTTTTCACATTTTCCACCCAAAACTTAAACGATCATAGGTCGATATGCGAACACATCTAGATTATCCTAAGGTTTGACATATGGGGCTCTTCCTCACAAAGCTATGAGCGAAGATCGCTTTTGTCCATTCCAGATGTTCGATTTCGAGAGGGCGAATCTCATACCGCGATGGGAGCTTGGCTTCACTCATTATTCGATATGCATGTGTGTAAGAAATCAGATACTACTGGATAAAGATGGATAAAACACTTGATAGGAAAGCAAGCCATTATTGAGAAAATCAAGTTAAACTGAGCAGACGACGAAGAATGGGAACGCAGCTCTTTGGTATGGTCTGAAGTTAAAAGTCAACCTTATCTCTTACAACCTAGTCATACCCATGCTTTAGTCAAGTAGCGCGTGCATTTTAACTCCCGGCACGAAAGGATTACGATTGCATCCGAGCCAATCTCACGGGCCTAGATCTGACGGAACCGCAAGCGAGTCGCGTACTAGGCTTACCGAGATCCAGCTAGTCCGAGTAGTCGATAGTACAATCTCCGTCAGAGAGTCAATAGCCTCGAAAACAAGCTCAGCTGCAATTTTAAAAGGGAGGGTTGGTCCCGCCAATCAGACCCGACCTCGAGATATCACGTCATGGCCCCGTCAATGACCTCCTCCAATACACTGGTGTCGACGAGGGCCGCGAGCACGTCTCGCGACATGGCCGCCCGCCGATCTATGCCCGCGACGTACTTGTCTTCCTCGACCATCACGTCCAGCATGTCCGGCGGGTTCCTCGCCGACCACCTGTGAACCGGCCACACTTCTCTAAACAGCGTGGCGTTCGTCTGGACCGCCGCCGCCGCCCTTTCCACGACCTGGTCTGGGTCCTTCGTGAACACCTCTTCGGCCTTCACCAGCGCGCGCAGGAACGCCACGATCTCCTTGCGCTTCGCGGGGTCGGCTAGCTTCTCCGTCGTCGTGGCTAGGTTGTATATCTCGCGATACGTCGTCTGGTTGTCGCCGAACACGATTGCGTCGGCCCCGAGCGCTTCGGCTCCTAGCTGAACGCTCGGCTCCCACATGCCGATTGCGTCGATCGCGCCACGCTTGAGCATCGCCGGGAATGTATTGGATCCGCAGGGTTCCTTCAGACAGGCAACGCCGGGCACTATAGCGCCGGGAGTCAGTAGTTGCTAACTTGTTAAGAAGTATTCCAAGCCTAAGACGGGCTTGAATGCTCCTCAAACGGCCAAAACGAACAGGTAATGCTCTGAGCATCACTTACCGACTGTGTAGTCCGACGGCTTGAGCCCGACGGTCGCAAGATATGTCTGCACGAAATACTCCGAAGATGTCGAAGGGAAGGCCCCAATCTTCTTCCCCTTGAGGTCAGCTAGCGTGTTGATCCCCGCCTTCCTGCTCGCGACGATGCGGTAGTAGACCTCGGCCGTCGTGATGACGGTGCGGACGTTCTTGTGGGTGGCATAATGGCGGAGGAGCTGCGTCTCCGAATTCGCGCCTAGGTCTACGCTGGTGTCGCTGGCCAGACTTGGGATGCCCCCGTTCACGATCGAGACGGTCCCGTTGAAGTAGTCTTCTTTCGCGATGAGCTCGGGCGTCCACTCTAGCACTTCTAGATTACTCGCTACTTTAAGCGATGATACGTAGGACGCCGTGAGCAGTAATACTACGGTCCAGGAAATCCGGGCGTAATACATCGTGCTCGTGAGTTCTTTTCTCCTAATTGATTGATGTTCTTCGTTTAGCCAATAGGTCTAGAGGCGTCGGGAACTGAATACTGAACTAGAATTGCCCCATTGACATAACACCTGGAGTTCCAAGAGAAGTAGCACTGTCACCCTCCCCGGTTCGCGTGTCTTGCACTCGGTGTACATGATTGTATCTCCGTTCCGACGAATAGGATGGAGTGGGTTCTTCTCATCTGTTTTGCCGGCGTCGCAACCGTAAAAACGTAGAGCTTCTTCAGGAGCGCCCCCGCACGATAGATTGAATATAGACACCAACGAGCTCTCGGTTCTGCACGATGATCTACTATTTGCGGGATGCCGAGCTTAAATCAGCGGTAGTGTTATAGGAGGTGTGTGGGCGACTAGCTGACCGAGTGTTCTGTGAAGGGTGGATGGTAATATGTAAAGAAAGGATAGTAACATGAAAAGTATGTAGTACTCCAACTCACGTTAAAATTATTCAGATACTTGGACACAATTCCAAACTTAAATATGAAGGAAGATATTACAATGGCCAGAGCTACGGAAGGCCAAAGTGGTGCCGTCGACGGCTATAAATACAAATTTCTTGACGCTTCAGCGCTGTCTAATAGATATTTGTATTTGAGATGTGCTGCATCAAATTTATTAGAGCAGCGAAAACTGCTGTATCATATCAAAAACTCAAGGTTATCATTCGCATGCACAGCGATTGCGCAGGTACCGATTGGCATATCTAGTCTGGTTTAATCAGCAAGATTCTCTTAACATGCGCGACAGCATGTATGTTTGTATCTATGTTAAGTTAAGATATATAAACTCCTCCCTGGTAAAGTTGTTTATTCATGTGATAGATTAGTGTAGCTGGTAAAAGCTGTATATAGTAAAGCTCTTAATCATTGACTCCCAATTAAACAGACATCGACGTTCATTCATGCTACTCAAGAGCAAGCCCTTTGATTTTATTATCTATATCCTTTTAAAGAGTGTGGCAGTAACTTAGAGGGGTTTTAGTAAAACCATCTGTCGCAAACATATGCCAGTATTGTTCTTAAGAAAGCCGAAGTAACAGCGTCGTGTCGTGACATCATCCCCATATTAGGATGAAATCGGGAGGCACCCGCAATAAATTGGTCCATTGAATGCCAACGCTTAAACGTGGGTAGAACAAACTGGGAGTCAAGGGATTGTGAGGTTGAGGCTGTCTAAGGCATTACGAACGCCAGGGCGGGGGTGTCTAACAGAGGCTAAGGTTGCGTAACCTTACGAGTGGCTATTTGGGCTGCTTTGAAACCAAGGCGCAACTTTGTAAAGGGAATTTGAGCGAACGGGCTTAGGCGTACGTAGTATAATGGAATCAGCAAATGAAAACGTCAGAGCGATAGACTACTGTGTATGTGTTGGACAACCACTCAATTCATCTACCATACGACCTAGAAAAGGAGGCGCCCCAGGGCTGCCATCATGGCTCGCCATGGAAAGAACGCAATCGCAAGTCTTGCGTACATAGTCATCACCCCTTATCTCGGACACAGCCGTCTCCTCTTCGTCCTCCCCAGAGACCTTGTCCAACCAATAACTTTCTAGACCAAATGAACCCCACCCATATGCATTTTGCGCCAAGGCAAAAACCGAAATACCGACCAGGCTCATCATTAGGACTGAGTGCTCAAAATGAGAGAGGCATAAATTGGCAACGAAGGTTGGGGCAGGACCTCAAAGACTTCGGGTAGCATACGAGCATTAGATAATCCTGAAGTCTTGTGCTAACCCTGGCCCAAGCCTTCGCAGAAGAGAAACGTTCTGAGAGCCGTTCCTTGGTTCTAAGCAACAAGTACCTAGCTGACTATAGCAGTACCGAGACAACTCGGCGGCACTGTGACTAGAGCCGAAATAAAAATTATCAACAAGAAGTTCTCAACCAATTCGTGAACAGGGCTTTGAGAACAATTACGAAATACTTTTGTTCAATGTTCGAATGGCGAGATTAAGAGCTGCGTCGTACCACGACGATTTGAAATAAAATGTATCATGATACAAAAGTCAAAGACCAACGGAAATAAACAGGTCGCAAGCGAGTGACGAGAAGATCTAAATGTCGTTCAATGTTCATCAAGTAATCACCAGGGATCTTAATATGCCTGACCAGGAACGGGTTTCCGGTCAACTTGTCCCTGAGGTGGTGGACCGGGGGGTCCTTGGAATTGATGAGGAGCGTTGTTTGGGTTCATGGGGCTGGGGCCCGGAGGGCTATGTCGTCGGTTCATTCCACTGGGACTTTGTGATCGCTGTTGACGGGGTCCTGGGGATTGAGAGCGAGGTCCAGGGCTCATTGGAGGTCTACCGGCTGGAGAAGCAGGACGGCCGGTATGCGGGCTCATGGGCCGTCCTCCGGCAGGCGAGTACGGACGCATTTGAGCAGGAGACTGAGGTCGGGGCCCAGCTGGTGAATAAGGCCGCATCTGAGCGGGGGATTGAGGTCGAGGTCCAGGTCCAGCCGGCGAGTAGGGTCGCATAGCAGGAGATTGGGGTCGTCCATTCATTGGCCGCATGGGTGATTCTGGTCGGCCTTGAGGGTTACCAGCGGGGAAATTGGCGGCAGGCTTGGGGCCAGGGCCACGAGGGGGGCCACGCGGAGCACTAGGATTGACCGGAGGGCCACCGTTACGGGAACCTGGAGGACCGCCAGCAGGACGGGGCTTCACAGGACGAGTAGAGAGACATGTTCTGGGCACAACACCTTGTCGAGAGCGGTCGAGACGGATGCACAATGCCTGATAACAAGTTAGCTTCGTCACTCTTTGCTATGAAGAATTTAACTTACCCATCCATCGTCATATTCATGAAGGATCCGTACAAGTTGTCCGGCTTGAAGGTCTAGCTCGTCCTCCATAGATGGCTTGAAGTCCAATTGGACACGATGGACAGCTGTGGCAGGGGGACCACCAGCGTCAGCGATAGCTGTAGCACTCTTTGAGGGACCTGGAGATTGACCGGGAGCAACTGAGTTCATACTGAAATCCGTACCAGTAGGGCTTGGAGGACCGGCTGGCATTGGCATAGTGAGATCCAAAGGTTCGGGTGCTTCTTTGCGAGTCGATGCCTTTCGAGTCAATGAAGTTGAGGTTGAGGTACCGACAGCAGCAGCAACCGCCACAGCGCCAGCTCCAGAAGAAGCGGTAGTAGTCGGGGTCGCCGGCAAGTCAGTAGTTTGGGCCATACCGACGACATGCTCAGGGGAATCAAACGGATTGCTTGGTGGTTCCTGAGGTACGGTTGGCCCGGTTTTAGTAGGGGAATAGGCGCGTGCGTTATCGTTGAAAGGGTTCTCGGAATTGTTGCTATGAGCTGTGGAGGGACGTTCCCACATGCTGCCTCCCTTCTCACGAGTCGCGTTCTGCGCACCAGCACCAGCAGTCGCGAGCATTAGGCCGGCGCCCTTGCTCGAGCGTCTCTCGTTAAAAGTCGGGTTAAACTGGGTGACAGGTCGCAAGCTCAGCCGTGGTGCGGTAGCGCTGGTCCGTGTAGAACGGATAGAAGCAGTCCGACCACCGGCAAATTCTCCGTTAACTTTCTCGTCATCCTTGGCGCGTTGTTGCTCAAGCTGCTTTCTACGCTTGCTGAAAAGGAAGAAGATAAGTAAAGCAACAACCAAGAGACCACCTAGTACGCCGATGGCAATACCCGCTTTCACTCCGGGGCTGCTATCCGAGCTAGAAGGGCTTGAGGTTGAAGTAGGGCTGGACGTCACGGCAGCATCTGTCGCGCCAAGTGAGCTTGTTATATCGGCAGTTGTAGAGGCGGGTGTTTGTTTGCTCAGTGGAGTGGAGCCTGCAACTGCAAGCGTCGATTCACCAGAAAGATTAACTGATTTCGAGGGCTTCAAGGACTCAGGTAGACTTTCGGGCAGACTCTCAGTTGCCTGAGCGTTGTTCGCATTGGGTTTGGGAACCACAGTCTCCTTGGATGAAGCAGCCGTCACATCGGCAGCGGTTTTCGCCTTGTTAGTTGTTGTCTCCGCTGGTACTCCAACCGTGGTCCAGCCGGCAATCGGACCATCAAAGTTTGCCGACATGGTGGTGTAGACGGTCTTATAGACGGTTTCGGGAGCCCTTTCTTGCAGAGTAGGCGGTGCATCCTTGAAAGGATTTAGTTCGCTTGCGACGCTTTCGACACCCTGGACAAACTCGTTCCAATGATGGTGCGCCTGCCGCATGTGCAGGTGTTTGTGGCTCGGCATATTGGCTGCTTGAGACGAAGACCTTCAAGTATTAACACGATTCCTAGCGCTGGCAATTATCTTCCTTTCGCTTCGAATATCCGTCAATGTATGTATCCTCCTCCCTAGAAAGACAACAATTGACTAATTGCAGACTGTCGAACGCTGGGAAGGGTCCCAGCTACAGCAGACAATATGGATGATTGGGTATCGTAAAGACAAACGTGTCGATAATGAGCGTCTACTTGCGCGGTGTCATATGTAAATGAATCAAAGGCGTCAAGCAATAGCGGAGTCGTGGATGGCCTGATACTGGTCGTCAATTCGAAAATGAGAGTAAGGGTCCTCTGGGGAGTACAGTCGGGTGAGTATGATGCGAAAAGTAAATGAGTGAATGGAACTGTATGAGGATCCGAACGAAGGGGAGGAACCCAACACTCTCTCGTGGGTGACGGAGGGAGAGAGACGCTGTGGGATGCGACGTTCAAAGAGAAGAGAGAAAGGGAGAAAGCCAGCAGCAGGAGGGAGTAGGCGCACTGAGCGCCCTGTGGTGTGTGTCAGCTGATTGGCTAGGTTGCTTAACTAGCGGACTCCGAAGGGATTAGCAACCTGACCAGGAACAAGACATGGGACTAGTCACCTCATTAATTTTTATGTATAAAGATGTACATCATGGTAGCATTGTGCACACTTTGAACCCCGTAAATCCTGGATAAGTCGTATAACTAATAAATTTCAAAGTTATTCTGATATCCTCATCACAGCTTGATTACTACAGTACTGTCTACGGGCGGCAGAGCCGTTTAGATTCATCTTTAAGTTGTATTACGTAGTACAAATTACAGCCTACCTATGACCAGCAGGTAGATATTGCAACTTTACTTGGATACTAATAATGTTTGTAATTCTTGAGGTATGCGGGTTTCTCTGTCCACCAGAGTTGATTGATGCTGTGTGTGGCCTAAGACATCAATGTTTGTTTATCGATGTCTGTTGACTATTTGTTTAACTCACACTCTCATCTTAAAAAAAATCCTTATTCATCGTTGTCATGCCACTTTGCTGATAATGGCTTCATTGTCGTCCAACTGATTGAATGACACACAAATGCACAACTCTCTATCCAACTCAATGTCCAAACGAAACGGAAAGGAGTAACTAAAGCATTCAAGTCGGCGGCCGCAGACGATCTATTTCTGTTTTTTGACATGCAGCCAGAGCCCTAGCTCTATGCAGTGTACCGCGCTAGTCAGGTACCAGCACCCCGCCTGCAGGTACCAACATCGTCTGATTGGCTTCGGTGGATAGGACGAAATTCGTTGAACAGGGGCCTAGAAAACTCTAGCAAATCAAAGCACAAGCTCAGAAAGCTACCCCTTTTCCACGCATTGCGTGACGGAACCCCGTCTTTTCGATTCCTTGAGCCAAGATATCATCCCGCTCACGATGGCCCATCGTCGATGGGCACCAGCACCGACATTTAAGGTTATAAAAGGATTCCGAATTCAGCCTTTCAACATACGCATACAACCCAGACTCGGTTGATCCTACCTGCCAGTGTCCGAAAGATCTTCCTAACTGCACGATGATGTATGCCGAATCCGTATGATTACAAATGATGCGTGATGGGCACAGCCATGTGGTAATTAGGGTTTTAGACTTGTAGTAATCTGTGAAATTGCTCAGCTGGGGGGGCGAAATAGAAAAAAGATGAAAATGACGTCTCGCCTTTTTGATATTGCAGAAAGAGGACTTTTTTCATCTCTTCGTTTGCTCCCGAAGAAGTGCGCGTCGTTCCGTGCCAAGACCGGCCCAAGCTCCCAAGTGAAACACACCATCAAAAGAGCGCTAATCTAAAATGATGTACTCACTTTTTTGCTTCTGGATTTTGCTTCGCCTGTCAGGCTAACTCTATATTGTGCCGCACTCATTGGCCTATGCTTTTAGACACTTGTCCACGCGGTACTGCACGTAGGCGATCTTCATTTTATCAGTCACATACTGATGTCGGGGCCAGAAGTCTGCGATACGGCTAGCGCTAGTATACAGTGCCACCACCAAAGCGGCAGAACTGCCTAATTAAGAAGGCGGTCAAAAGCCGTACACTTTGCCCCTATTAAAAAAAACTTCGTTTTTAAGCTTTTTAAATTAAACAAAGCATGTATACTAATTAATAAATTAATTCTATAATTTATAACACTTGTTAAGCTATTAACGGACTAAATTTAATATATTTTAACTGTTAACGGCTTGTTAAACTTTTAAAATTTATATTTATTATTATTATTAATATTTACGTACTTTAATACTGTTAAAAATTTAAACTTTTAATTAACTACTTTGCTAGTTACTTTATAAACTATTTTATTAACTACTTTTTTACTTTTTTAAGTAATTATTAAATGCTTTAAAAGTTTTAAATCGTACTTTTAAAGCTACGCTTTTATGTTTTATACTTATTTAGCTTTATAATTATTATAAAGCTTATTAAACTTTAAAAAGTTTAATAATTAAATGCTTTTTTAATATACGTTATTATTAATAAAATAAATTACTTATTATATATAACTATAAATCCTTTTTATTAAACAGTAGTATTTATTTTTAAAGTAAGCTTTTTATTTTATTATTTATGCTGTTTTTATTTTATTAAAGTTTTTAGTTTTATTAATTAACGTAATATATATTTTTAATATAAACTACGCTTTTTTAATCGTAAATAAGTTTAAAAAGTTAAATAACTACTTTATTATTTTAATGCTTTTATTTTTTTAAAGTTATTAACATTATTTTATAAAATAAAATAATACGTTATTTTTTTAAGTAATAAAAGTAACTTTAAAATATTTTATTTTAAGCTTTTTAATAAAAGGTATAAACTAAAGCTTTAAAATCTTTTTATAATAACATATTTAGTTAATTTTATTTTTCTTTTTAGCTCTTTAAACTTAAGCGCTAGTTTTTTTAAAAAACTTTTATATTAGCTTATAATTAAAACAATTTTTAAGCTTAAGCTTTATTATATTATTTTTTAACTTTTATTAAGCTTTAATAGCTAGTTTAACGCGTTCGTTATATTTTTTAATTATAACTTTATATTATTTTTTTATTACTATAGTTTTTAAAAGCTAAATATAACAAAGTTTTATTATAAACTAATAAAAATTACCTTAAAATATAAAGTTTTTAAAACCTTTAAACCGTATTTATATTACGTTTTTAAAAAAAGCTTCGTAAATATATCTTTAAACTTTATAAAAACCTTTAAGCGCATTAATAACTATAAAAATCTTATTACTTTAAACTATTCTTATTTACTGCTTTAATTATTAGTTTTTAACTATTAAACATTATTTTAAACGTTTAATTTAAGTTTTTTTAAATAAACTAAGCTTAATAGTTTTTTTAACTTTTTTAAAACCTTTAGCTTTTAACGCTTTAAATACTGTTCTTTAAAAAACGTTTAAATTGTTTAAATTTTGTTTATTAAACTTTTCAGCTATCTTTTAAGTAAAAAACTTATAATAAACCTTTTTAAAAGTCAGAATTATAACAATTTATTACTTTTAATTATCCATTAATACTGTTAAACAACTTATATAAAGCTTGTTTATTATATATTTATATAAAATAAGATTTTTATTAAGCTTATAACCACGCTTTTTAGCTTTAAATAATAAAGTATAAAAACTACTGCATAAATAGCCTGTTTTTTTAATAATAAATGCCCTTAAATGCCTTTTAAAATAAAAAGTTAAAACATAAATATATATATTAATATTAAATTTTTAAATTATTATAAAGCTATTAAAAAAAATTAAAAAGAATAAAAAGTACTTTAATTCCTTAATATTTTAAATATAAAGTTAAGTATTAATAGATTTAGTTAGTTTAATGCTTAAACCGTATGTAAGAAATTAGATTCATACTATATACTTTGCTAAGCCGTATCGCAGACTTCTGGCCCCGACATCAGTATCATAGCGCTAAACTGTTATCATTGGTATACGGTAGTATAGGTCCATATGGTTAAAGCATGGCACAAAACGAATTCCGTTATTTTTATTTCTATTTCTACATTTGGCAATGAATCGTGCGGACCTAGTTCAATGATAGACAAGACTTTGTGACATCACACTCGTTCCGACTGATGTCTCAACGACACGGCTTATTAGATGATCTGGATCATCGCATGCCAGGCTAACTGCGAGAATGTTCGATTCTGGATATCCGACGAGTCTAGGCAGAACGTCTTATCTACATTGGTCTTTGTAAAAGAGGCTGTCACTAGTCCAAATATATGCAATATGATCCCTTTCTTGCCTATTACAAGTTGGCCAGAGGTATAGTATTGCGTTCAAGATTGTTGTCATCAAAAGCCTTTATGCGCAGCATACTATTCTTTATCGCCCTATGAACGTCGCGATCTAGGTCATCGGTTCGTGCCATGATCTACATTAAAGCCTACATCCTATAATTTACCTATTCTATCACCAGGTCGAGAATTCTATCCATGACCACCCTGCCCTGGCCACTGTGTATTTTGCTGGCCTTGCTGTCCAGTCCATTGATTGCTTTGAGTATTTTGTTGGCTTTGAACTTGGTTCTGCAGGGCTGCCAGGAAACTCGGATTGAAGTACATTCCGTTTGTGTTCGGCTGGCCAGTGAATTGCGGCGGAGGAGGGGGGTAAAAGCCTTGTTGGGCATTCGGTGGCCAGGGAAAAGGATATTGTTGAGCTGGTTGCTGATGTGCTTGTTGACCGTTTGGTTGAGGCGGCGGGAATACTGGATAAGACTGACCGCTCATTGGCATGGGAGGAGCAGGAGGTAGGTTGTATTGCTGTGTCGGTGGCTGCTGGAAACTCTGTGCCATTTGGCCTTCTTGACCTTGAGGTCTTGGAGGTAGTGAATATCCACCGCGTGGGTTACCGCCACGATTTCCTCGTCCACCTCGACCGCGGCCCCCTCTGCCTCGAAAGTCGCCTCGGTTCCCCCGATAGGCGCCGCCGTGGCTGCTCGAAGGTTCATTGCTTCCATAAGGGGACTGGCTTTGTCCAAACCCTGCTGGACGTGCTAGCGGTTTGTAAGGGCCATCTTCGTCGTCCTCGTCATCATATTTCAGCCCGTTGGGAGGAGCAGAGGCGCCCGGTGTAGTGGCATCGTTGCGCCCGCCTCGGTTGGTTACACCGTCCCGACCACCACGCGCTCCCCGCTTTTTGGCTTTCAGTTGTCGCTTGTGCTCTGCCTCTTTTTCATCGTCTGAAAACTCGATTTCATCCTCCGCGACTTCCTCATCGTGCCAATTACTTGCATCAGTGCCTTTGTTGGCTTTTAGCACTTGCGTCAAACCAAGATTTGCAAGTGCTGGTGGGTAGAAGATTTTAGTTCCAGTTTCTAGCCCAAAGGACTTAATCTCTTCTTCGCTAGCAAAGCCTGCAGTGTAACGAGGCTCTCGTACGGCCGCGATTACATCCGCCAAGGCAGCTACTACAGTCCGATCTTCAAGGCAGAGGACAGATCCAGTATCGAGTACCTGATATTCGCCGGTTGTAATTGCCTTGATAACGGCAGTGTTACCGACGAAATGTTCAATCGCACCGAGCTCAACTATCTCCATCTCAGGTTTGATATCCACGTCGGGCCGCGGAATGATTGCTTCAGGCTGTTCATTCTTAGTTCGTACCTGCCCAGAACCGCCACTTTTCCCCTTTCCGTCGCCTTCGTCGTCAGAGGCACCATCCATTTCCATTAGTATGCGGGCGGTTTCCTCGGGGCCCAGGATCTTGTAATCTTTCTCGTCATCAGAGTCGTCATCAGAGTCATCCGAACTACTGGACTCGGACGATGACTCGTAGGGGGATGAGTCCTCTTCCCACTCCGGGTGCTCTTCTCCCGCGTTTTCATTGTTTTCTTCTAAGGCTTCGCCAGCCTGGGCTATGTTATTGGGTTCTGATGAAACACCGCCAATTGTTTCTGATGGTGTACCAGCAGCATCCGTGAGTGGATCTGATGCGATAGGCGTAGTCTCCGGCAAAGGATCTAAGCCACCTAAGAGAGCCTCTAATCCCGACGTGAGTGATGGTGGACTTGGCGCATGGTCAACTATCATCTGGTCTTCCGTATCCTCAGGCTCCACAGCTTGTGGCAGGTTGGCATGATTGGTGGTCGTGGGCTGGGACTCCTTTATGGTCGCCTGATTACTGGTGGTCGACGATGTAGGCTGAGCACTATCACCCTCCGTGGGAGACAATGTGCCGAGTCCCGGGATCTGAAGGCCAGACATTGTGGCGAATGCAATGGATGTACAAGCGCTGCAATGGCGCTCGGTCAGGATAATTGTTGGGATATGTGCCTGTAGATCTGATATTGCTGGTGGTGGACTTGCAAGCTCACTACTTCCTAGGCGGACTGGGATAAATAGTCCCTGCTGAATTACGGCGAGTACGGTTGATTAGAAAGTTCGAAATATCAACTTATTGATGCTGTTCAATTGTGAGAAAAAGAAGATGGGCTGTATATAGATATGTAAATTTCTACAACTTAAAGATGGAAAGAAGGTAACTATGGTTTAGGTAAATCAAGAAAATTAAAGTGGAGAAAGAAAGCAGACCCATTAAAGTAGCTTATCGATACAACTACTACCACTCAAGCGCCCGCAGCATTTAAGAAATCTACAACACCACCTGCAGTAGTTACCTAGGTCTGTAATTCAGTCTTATGATCTCCCCCAAGCTTTTTGGTTTATTCAAGGTTATGATTATATTCTAGATACATGTATGATTATGCTTCAGTGCTTGGAGGTGTAGGTAGTGCATACTTAGGTTTGACACCTAACGAAAAGTGGAATATTGCTGTTTTAGGACCAATAATTGTAATGCAACAAGCCGTTTCGGGCGAGAAATTGATTGGCCAGAGTCATTAGTACCTATCTTACCTTATATCTTTAGAGCTGAGCTGAGAGCTGAGAGCTGAGCGACAAAAGAGCAAACGTCATTTTCCAATTGGCCCCTCCCCCCTCCGATTTTCCGATTTTGCTGTCCACGATAGCTTCCCCCATTGCTTCGTCCCGACCCTCATGCGCCCACCACTCCAAGGGAACGCGGAGAAATCGCATACAGTTCATCACGATCATGCCGCCTAAAGCAGCTCGACCGCAGGAGGGGTTTGTCCACCCGGATGCGCACCATGCAAAGAGCAAGAAGTATGTTTGTTGTTCTACGTCGCCCGAAGACATGTCCTGTCCTTTGCCGGATCCAGGCCGCTCGCTAATCTCCATCGTCGACACAGACCACCCTCGCCGTTCGCGATCCAACCGATTACGGCCTTTTATATCTTCCTAGCCGCCAACACAACGGCTGCACTCTTCGCGCCCATCCAAGACTGCGACGAGACCTTCAATTACTGGGAACCTACGCACTACCTGTCCCATGGCTACGGGCTGCAGACCTGGGAATACTCTCCAGACTATGCCATTCGAAGTTGGTTTTATGTAGGGCTTCATGCCATCGTAGGCAGTTTTCGTAGATTGCTGCCTCGGCCCACCAAGGTAACTAACCTAGAATGTCTCGCGCTGCGTTGGTAGTTCAGTCGTTGATCGCATCGTCTTAGGTTGCCGAGTTCTACTTCGTCCGCTATACACTGGCTTTCCTATGTGCCTTTTGCCAGGTCCTCCTATTTCGCGTGATTAGCTTGAGCCCCACGTTGAACCCCAGAGTTGGACTCTTCTTCCTCATGGCCCTTGTCATGTCGCCCGGTAATTTCATTGCCAGCGCTTCGTTTTTGCCCTCTAGCTTCGCTATGTACATGGCCTTTCTAGGCGCTGCTGCCTTCATGAACTGGCGAGGTGGCGTCAAGACATCCTGGGGTATTTGGTGGTTTGCAGTCGGCGGCATTCTGGGATGGCCCTTTGCTTCGGCCCTCTGTGCTCCGTTCATGCTTGAGGAGGCGATGTTTGCATTGATGAGTGATCGCGAGCGGTTTTGGGAATCTATGCTGCGTGTGCTTCGCGGCGTGATTGCAGCACTTTTACTAGTCGTAAGTAGACTTGTTCGTGTACACACTGCCAGTATCTCACAGAATATAGCTCGGCGACGCAGCAGTCAATGCCTTCTTCTACCACAACTTCGAAGTGGTCCCCTGGAATATCATAAAGTACAATATATTTTCTTCCACCGGTGGCCCTAATCTATACGGGACGGAGCCTTGGACTTTCTACTTCCGTAATTTGGCCATCAACTTCAATATCTGGTTTATTCTAGCGTTATTATCGGTTCCTCTATTTGTTCTGCAGAAAATATTTGCTTCGAAACAACAGTTGGGACTGCGGACCGTCGTGTTCCTTGCTCCGTTTTACATGTGGCTCGGGATCTTCACATTACAACCTCACAAGGAGGAAAGGTTTATGTACCCAGCCTACCCCTTTCTCGCTCTTAATGCGGGCCTGGCACTTCACATAATACTCTCAGTCGTTGGTAATTCAGACCCAAAGACCATAATTGGAATGATACCAGCGCGACTCAAGCTACTAGCTGTCACTTCGGTATTGTTACTTTCCCTAGATCTAGGTCTTACGCGTATTATGGGTATCTATACCGCATATTCGGCTCCGCTCAAAATCTACGAACCTCTTGGAGCTGGAGTCATCGGAGAACAGGGCATCGGTGGCCGCGGGGACAATGTTTGCTTTGGTAAGGAATGGTACCGGTTTCCCTCTTCATACTTCCTCCCGCGCGACATGCACGCCAAATTCGTCCGGTCGGAATTCCGCGGCCTGTTGCCCGGCGAGTTTTCGGAAGCTCGCACGGGGTTTGGCTTCTTTGGCGGAACCTGGTTGCCAACTAGCGGACTGAACGATCGAAATGAAGAAGACCTGGCAAAATACGTCGACATTAAACAGTGTTCTTTCCTAGTGGATACACAATATCCTGAGAATACGGAGCCTTTGCCACCTTACGAGCCAGACTATACCGCAGACGGCGACAAATGGGATGTCGTAAAGTGCGAGCGATTCCTAGATGCAAGCAAGACACATCTTTTATCGAGGGTGCTCTGGATGCCAGAGTCTGATTTGGTACCTGAGAAATATAGAAGGAGATGGGGGCGTCATTGTTTGCTTCGGCGAAAGTCATAGACTTGGATATGAAACGGGAGTTTTTCACCCTTATGCGGGCGCGGACTATACTATAAACACTATTGTCATAAACATGCGCACATTTTTTTCAGAGACGATTCGATTTTGACCCCACCATGCTGCCAGTCTAACCCAGCAATAGACTTTCGGGGCGGAATATTCCGGATATATTCACGTTGCATCGAAAAATATCTCGTGTTATAGAAGACGATACGTTCCATCAAACGTCATTCGAACGATAGTATGTTAAGGTCGCTTTGAAGGATCATTGTATTACGGAGGAACAGTGGCATTGGCTAGGTATGAGTAAAGCCGACGAAATAGTGATGAGCTTCCCGTTTAGGCCGGTTACATTCAACCCGCGTCGGAGCTAATTGCCCACATCGGGAATCCGCGTGCTAACGTGATGCACACTCGAGTCAATATGCTGCAGAATCTTGCAGAGTTAAGTCAAAGTTTAAAGTTTAGTCTGGAGTTCCCCTCTTCCTGAACGAATTGGCGGTCTATACGAACCCGCTAATCCACGCTCAAGATATATTACATTATCACAAAATTCTAAGCGTAGATTGGCTGGCTTATATAAACGGCTAATTCGATTAAGAGGAGGACTCTAATCCTCCTCAAAATACGGTTGCTTCTGGCTTTTCGCATTCGATCTCTCGAAAGCCAAGCTTTGTCTGATCAACAGTACCAATGTCGTTTGCATCACAAAACAAAACGACATGACGGATCTTGCGGTAATCAGTCTTTGTGTTAAGAGCATAGCTGAATGCAATACGCGTGTCACTAATATGCCGGCCAAACTAAGCCTAGGGTTGAATACCCCTGCATCAGCCTTCTCTCGCCATATATGACAACGTTATTATACCATGCATGCCACTTGGCCATGTGCCATGCGTTTCATGCTAAGCCCTTTACACTAGCATGAGCCGAAATGGTAGGCCTAAGTAAACGACGAATTTGGTGTTCCCGCGGGTTGTCGACAATTCGGGCAGGAGATTTATAAATGAGAGCATTACCATTGGTCCTTGACATCGTAAACATCATGCGGCTTCGGCCTCGAGCTGTCAGTATCACCCGACAACACCATTAAACCAATAATACCGTCCGCGCTAGACGGAAGCGGCGGATAGAACGACTGCTTGGCTAGCACTTAGAGGATTCAAGCAAAGCCACGATACCAACTTCTATAGGCTCTCAAGAGCCCCTGATGCCTAAAACTACGCCATTTGAGGCTTTTTAGCGACTCCTTTCTAATTAAAGGAGGTAGACTTAGAGCCCTCAGACAGCTATCCTCCTTTAGGCCCAAACCACCATCAAGCTTCGGTCAGCTGATATTCGTAACTCCCCAACTGGGACCTGTATGAGATGTCATATTGGACCGCTCGGCCGACCGTTAACTGCGTCCGGGGAGGATCTATATCCCAACTTGGCGGTGATCGTCTTGGTTTCGTCGACTATATGTTGCTTAACATCGCCACGACTCATACTCTATCAGGTAACCGTATAGACACAGGTTACTTCTTCATCCATCGCAACTTTCCACCATGAAGAGCCTTCTTCTCGCCTTAGGTGCTCAGTTAGCCGCGGGGCTACCAGCGGCTACCGACGATGCCTTCCCTACTCTTGGACTGGCCAATATCACTAGAATTGGGATGTCAGACATCAAGGGCCGCAGCCTGTCTGGGCCTTTCCTAGGAGTGGACTTCCCGGATCCCTCGATCATATTTGGAGATGGCTCGTGGAAGGCATACGCAACTTCGTCTAATGGCAAGAGTATACCTGTTGCGACGTCCCCCGACACCTTTTCGTGGACACTCACGGGAAATGATGCGCTGCCCAATCCTGGTTCCTGGGTAGATCCAAACGACCGAGGCATCTGGGCACCTGATGTGCAAAAGAACGTAAGTCCGAAATCCTTGAAATTTGTGCGCCAAGTGTAGGATGCTAAATAAATATCTAGGATGCGGGAACTTATGTCAGTAAGTAATTCTCGGGAGCTCCTTTCTAGTTTGGCTATCCTTCACAATTTCAGGGGGCATATGGGAGTTGGACCGTGATTCAGGGTCTTTGCGTTCTTCCAAAACCCTCGCAGACTCTGCCAAGATATAGAATTCTAATCCCGGTTATTGCAGTGTACTATACAGCCCATAAAAATGGCGGTTCGCACTGCATTGGTGCCGCGACCTCTGCAACAGCTTTGGGACCTTTCACGCCTCAAGCTCAACCCTTGATCTGCAACGACGCTGGCGGCGGCGTTATTGACGCTTCCGGCTACGACGATGGAGTCAACCGTTGGATCCTGTGGAAGGTCGACGGCAACAGTCTCGGTGGCGCCACCACCTGCCAAGGCGGAACACCCTCGGGAGCATACAAGCCCACTCCCATCATGATCCAGCGAATGGCGCGGGACGCGCTCACGCTTCTGGACAGCCCGAGCAAGATCCTGGACAACGAGGGCGCGTCCAACAATGGCGTCGTGGAGGCGCCTTCCCTATACAAGATCGGAAACGGGAACTACATCCTGTTCTACAGCGCCCACTGCTACTCGAGCGACGACTACGACATCGAGTACGCTTTCTCGAGCACCATCAACGGCGCCTACACGAACCGTGGCATCCTCCTGCGCTCGGTGGACAACAAGGGCATTTGGGGCCCTGGCGGGCTCGACATTGATCCCAATGGCAAATCGGTGGTGTTCCATGGACGTCTCAATGCGAATAATGGAAATGGTGCCCGCGAGCTGTATAGCGCGTCTCTCACGATTAACGGACGATCAGTCAGTTACTGAGGCCCGCTCACGCGGACCAATCTTGTACATATGAACGCTGGTTTGAGCGCTTCCGTTTAGGAAAACACGTGATAGCAGCATACGGTATATATATGCATGGTATATTCTTTAGCGAACATTTTTAGCAACATTTGCACATCTTCGAAATATAACGACGTCGTCTTCGTTGATCATGTGACTGATCCCGTCGATCTTATCTATATACGTAGGTTCTCATTCATTCGCGTGCGCATCATTATAGTAATGGATCTGCTAAGTCGTTAGCATATCATTGTCCGGGTTTCGCTCCATTCAGGAAGTGAGAGAACGTTCGTCTCTTACCGTTTGATCGGCGCACCCAGCCGGCGTCTGATACGCGTATGCGCCCGTATTTATGAATAGCGCCTGGTTCGCACACACAAGCCAAGCGGCCAGGTTCTGGCGCTTGACCTCGGGCGTGCTCCAAGTAAGGGCGTCACCCTGCCACACGAAGGTCCCGAAGTCGTTCTTGGTGACATTGAACCACGTCGCCAGCGTGCGCTGCGTGAAATCCGCCGGCTTCTCGACGTGCAGGTATAACGGCGTCCCGCCCGTTCCCGTGTTGGCGATCACCTGTCCATCTTCGATCTTGTACTGTCCCGCCGTCCGGTAGCTCTCTAGAATTGCTGTCCCGGCAACGTTGGTCGGCTTCGTCTGTAGGTACTTGTGGTAGTTTGGCTGCACTACCGCCCGGACCCAGTACCAGCCAGCTTGCAACGTCGTACCGGGGCCGGATTGACGTCTGGTATTGGAGGCTGGATTTGATGTCACTGATGAATGAGCTTATGTATCCTTGCATCTGCTAAAGCTAGGTGACTTACATTGCTCATACAGGCTTTGTGTCTTATCGACCTGAGCGCTGGCGAACACCCCTGAAGCTAGAATCGCTTGTATAGCTAAGATATGAAGCAGCATTTCTTGGTTAATCCTCTTAAGAATGTGAAGGAAAACAAAGCAAACTGTTGAACTATATCCTTTTCAAGCCAGCATTCGTAGTCGTGGTAACCAAGGTTATAACCTGAGTACAGAGAGACCATACTCAGATTTATGCTCTGATGAGCTGATCCATTAACAGTCCAGTGGAAATCGGTGACATTCCGTCGTTACGGCTAATACTAGGGCACGGCACACCTGCTACCGATGATTGATTAATGTACAGGCTAGCAAGGGGTCAGCTATGTGTTTCCTTGCTATACATCTTGGTGAGGTATTCAAGTATTGAATAGTCCAGACCTCTGAATTCGCGGTACCGAGCGCCTGAGCGGTCACAGGGCAATGTGGAATTAATGAATACATATGTACCATCGTATCTGAGGAGTGCAGTAAGTACCGTGACCTTGGTTTCTCAATTAGGCTAATGATGTGTTAAAGATGCAGTCGGTTGACAGGCCTGCCACGAGATAAGTTAAGATACCTGAATAGATCATGAGTAGTATTTGATAGAATGTAATACTAGCATGGCGAAGTAATAATACCTATGCCCAGCTGACTTGATTATCTTCCGCCTTGACTACTATTCTACACAGACAATGCTACTCCCCAACTGAGCAATCCAAGAAGACATCACGATATCTACGTAGTGGTAGGAAGCGAGCCAGACACAGCCCAGTATACCACGTAATTGTAACCCTGAGCATCATAGAACGGACTGAGAGTCACCGTAGCGCCGTTTGCGGTGCCGGTGAAATCTAAGCTGGAGCTGCTCTTGCGCTTTAGAGAACTCAACGTCAAGGTTGGAGCGCTGCTTAGAGTGCTACTTCCGTAGTTACCAGACAACACTGTCGGCCCGTATGCGACAGCAGCTAGGCTCTTGTTGTCATTTGCGGCGATCAACCTAAGGCTCATAGGCAGCTTCACTGTGACGGTATCTCCTGACTTCCAAGTGCGCGAGATAGTGGCGTAAGATGCTGGCGTCGTGGTGATGGACTGCTGCTGACCGTTCACGGAAATCGTGGCGCCCGAAGTCCAAGATGGGATGCGTATTTTCATGGCCCAAGTGCCGGAACCCCCGACGGTCAATGTCGTAGTGTCGCTGACTGGGAAATTCGTGGTCTGTGTAATGGTCACACTGCGCTGAGACCATTTCAGCTTTGAGGGGGTGAACAGATTTACATAAAGTGACGAAGAGTCGTAGCCATAGATGGAATCCATCAACTTAGTGTTGGTCTCAGTACCCGTGCCTTGGCAGCACCAGAATGAGCTGTAATCAGTAGACCACTAGAACACTCGGAGTTAGTTATTGCTATTTGAAATGTGTTTTGTGAGGGTTTCAGGAGCTTCGAGACAATATCTCAGTCCAAGAAGGAAATCTCGTGCTCTGGAAGATGCTAAAACAAGAAGAAAATAGTTCCGAGAATTACTCACCGTGCCACCACCCCACGCTGGGCCAACGCCCCTGGTTGAACCGGCCTTCAAAGGAGTGAAATAAGTTATGTGCCCGTGACTATCACGTGGGTTTTGCTGACCCAGCAAGTGATTGAGCAACGCACGCTCATAGAAATCGAAATAATTCGCAGAAGGATTGGTCGCCCAGAGTTCTCTAGTCAACTTGAGCATATTATAGGTATTGCAGCCCTCAGCAGTGTCGTCAGTCAGATATCCGGCTATGGCATCTGAGCCGTGGAAATGTTCAGCCTGGCTGTTTCCACCGATAGCGTAGGAGTGATGATTGACGGTGATGTCCCAAGCATTCCTGGCGATGTCGAGGTACCGTGAGGTACCCGTCTGCTTGTATTCACGTGTTGCGCCGATCCATTTAGGAACCTGAGTGTTGGCGTGAAGACCGTTGAGCTGGTCTTGGTTGGACGCCAGAGGATTGAATACAGCTGCGTGATCAAAACGCTGAGCGACCGTCAACCACTGGCTGTCGCCAGTCCAATAATAAAGCTCAGCAAGTACGTCGTTCATGCCCCCAAATTCAGTGTTCATTACACTCTGCATCTGACTTGTGCTTAATTTGGCTGTTCGCTGGTTGACCCAACCGGCGAGGGAAAGCAAGACATTTTTGGCGTTGGTGTCACCGATATGGCGCCATACATCGAGGAGACCAGCCATAGTCTTATGGATCACATAGTATGGAACGTTGCCGTTGGTGAGCTTTCCAGTCTCCAAAAGTGTGAAGTCGGATTCTGGAAAACCAGACAGGTAACCAGCCGCGAAGCCGGCATTCCCATTGTTGGCTTGAACTTTAGCCAACTCAGCCACGAAGTACGTTGCTCTATCACGGCATGTCGTATCTTGGAGCGTCGCCCAGCACTGAGCCCAGGCAGTGAGAAAGTGACCTTGCATATGCGATCGAAAGGGGAAAGTTGGATCATCCCATCCGCCATTTGAAGATGCCCCGTTTGTCGACAACTTGTGGTTCGACCGAAACACATAGAGAAGCCTTTCAAGATCGACCCATTTGATGTAGGTAAGTGTTCGGTTCTGGTTGTCGAGCCAGCGACTGTCGGTCAGCTGGACTTGGCCGAGGTCAAAGAAATATGATGAAACACCTATTTCGGTACGAGCCGGCGGCACGACCACAGCTTTAACGGGCGAGAAGCTAACGATCAAACTGCTTATAAGGCACAGGCAAGCAACAAAGCTGCCAAGAATACCTTGGGAGCGGTGATGAGTTCGGAACATCTTCACGATACCGCTCAATAATATAGTGAATAGAGGGTATTGATAATGGTATTATGATTAATGTTCCGAAAATCCATCAGAAGTCTTAAACAATCAGGTTACCTTACCTTCGAACGCATAGTCGAAGCGTCATCTTGACCTTTAAGTGTACTGAATGTTTTGGACATACTACAACTACCCAACCCAGGCACGAGGCTATTCGTTATTCCGTCTTCAGCGGTCTAGATATTCCCACGAGTCGGCATCAAGATAGCATCTAGTCAGCGGTCGTTTCCCCCGCATCACGGCGGTCATCGCCGTTCCGTTACTCCACCAGAGACAACGGCCCTCGAAGTAGATGGATGTTTGGCGCGGGCCCCCATTGGCGCGCATAACCTTGATGCGACCCAAGACGAGAAGCCGGCCGGCACTTTACTTGGACGTGGTCTAGGTAGATTGCCGGGCGCGACGATGTGACCGTAACATTTGGAAGCTTGAATGATAGAGGGCGGTATGGTGAGTGCCTAATTCGTGGAAACAAATATCACCTGATTTCTATAAATCTGTCAACTTGTTTTCATTTGCCATGTAGGCATATGAGAGAGCTGATAAGGTGTTTGTTCTAGATGTTGGGTTTGCGAGAACACAAGCTGATCATGTGATGCAAATTCGTATTTCTCGCATATATCGGCTAGCCTTCACGAATTATATTACGGGCGCTTTGTTGCACCAAGTGCAGGTTATAAGTGAAAATATTTAGTCGTAGTGGATGTTGAAGTCTTTCTGAATTTATGGGTCCGTGCGTTTTAAACAGAATGCGTCGTCGACTTTCAGTGAGATTTCGATTATCTCTTTCGTGACGTCACCAACATTGTTATTATACAACGATAGTCGACATGACTTCTTAGCAATTTCATGTAACTTTAAAGATAGATGATCTAATTGTACAATTTTCGATCCTGCGCATACGTCCCTATGAAGGTGCCCTGGAGCCATGGGCTGCCGGTGAGACTACTCAATAATCACCTCTCAAAACATACAGCCCAGGAGCTTTCGTCACTGGGTCTTTATCGTCACATATCGACATGCCGGCTAACTGCATCGCATCGACACCGGCAAGCTCCGCGTTTGGGGTTCATAATGAAGCGAAGTGCATCATCGGTTTCGAAGACGGCGTCTAAAGCAAAGCGACAGCGTCCTCAAGTTCCTGAATACCATTCTACACCTTCGTTGCGCGATGAGTCCGGTGAAGCCATATGGCCAGCGCCGAAAGACCAAATTGAGAAAGCCCGGATTTTCATTCGTGAATGGCATGTTGAGTGATTCGCTGCCATTTTCCCCTATCGACTAACTAGTCCATAGCGTGGCCGCGAGGAAGAGAACATTGATTGTTCCTGACAAAGATGCAGACGGTCTAACTTCCGGCGCTATCTTACAAAAGACCCTCATCTTGCTTGGCCTAGACCCTGATTTGATATCGGCACATATCCTCCCGAAAGGTTGCAATATCCACGATGAGAGTGAGCGTACAGCTATGGCGGCTTATGAGCCTGAATTCATCTTTATTCTCGACCAAGGGTCGAGAAGATCACCACCGGTTATCGATGCTCCGCACAGAGCATTAGTGATAGACCATCACTGGGCCTTGGATGGCGATTTCCCAGAAGGCTCGGAGCATGTCACTGCGTGTAACTCGCCTCCCGTTGCCACAAGCTCATTGCTTACTTATCACATCTGCTCGTCTCTTCATGACGAAGTGACCAGTAAATGTGACTGGTTGTGTGCGATGGGAACACATGGTGACTTGGGAAATACGATAAAATGGGAACCGCCGTTTCCAGATATGAAGGTCACATTTAAGACATATACAAAGAAGGCTATAAACGATGCCGTCTCGCTCATCAACGCACCTCGGCGCACCTCGACGTACGACGTCCCGGCCGCCTGGGCTGCCCTCAACGCTGCGGCCACGCCGGCTGACCTGCTGAAGAATCCCATGTTACTAGCAGCGAGGGCTGAAGTGAACGCGGAGGTCGAGAGATGCACGCACACCGCACCGAAATTTTCTGCAGATGCCAAGATCGCTGTATTCCGGATCAACTCGGCAGCGCAGGTGCACCCGGTGATAGCGACGCGATGGGCGGGGCATTTACAGTCGCCCAAGCTGGAGGTCGTTCTCGTGGCTAACGAGGGCTATCTGCCTGGCATGGTAAACTTCTCTTGCCGCGTGCCCCGGAGCGCGAGGGCGCGCGATCCGCCGGTGAATATTATCGAGGTGCTGCGGAGCACAGCGGAACGGGCGCCGAACCCCACGCTTCGGGAGAGGCTTGGAGAGTCATTCGCTAGAGGCCATAAGGAGGCCAGTGGTGGGATCGTTCCCAAGGCTGAGTTTGAAGAGTTCTTGGAAATTCTGGAGATCGGCAAGAAGCCGGAGGGAACTAGTCCTAAGAAGACCAAGAAAGACCCGGGTGCGAACCAGACGAATACCCTGATGAATTACTTTGGCAAGCAACCCGCTACTAAATAGAGATAATGATTTCCTCGTTGTTAAAATTTTGCTAGATGCCTGGCTTGTGACAAGCATTCGCTTAGAAACTCAACGCTTTTTAATAAGCGAAAAGGGGTGACACCACCAAGCCACTTGACTGCTAACGACGACATTGTACGTTGCGGCTTCCATAACGTTCACAACCATTATAATTGATCACGAGTAATGAAATACGCGCTCATACTCATATAAGTCTATAAAATCATACCAAACCTTTAAAGCCCTTTCGATCCCCAAGCTCTATCTCAGAGCTTCCCAGCCGACCTCAAACCCTTTTCACCGTCGACAAGGACACACCACCCCTCGCCTCCAACGCCACCTTTGCCAGCGACGACGTCACCCTCATACCCATCGATGTCCTTCCCGTGGGCGAACTTGATGACCTCGTCGTCAAAGGTGCCGGGTTGTAGCCAGACGGCCGGGATGCCGACACGCTTGGCCTCCTTCAGGACCTCGAGGGTCACCGGGGGCGGCGTGATGACGGAGAGCGAGGTCTGCTTCGGCTCTGGTAGTTCCGAGACGGACTTCACGGCCGCGTGCTCCCCGTAGGCCGTCACTATGGTTGCTGAGGCTGGGTTGATGGGTGTCACGGGTAGGTTGTGCGCTTGGTACCAGACCAGTACTAGATATTATGGGTGGTTAGTCCGCGGCTAGGAGTTATAGTACTCATGAAGATGAGTTTGAATGTGAGAGTATTAATGTAACAATACATGAGTCAGACGATCAAATATAGACAAAGGAGACGATTTATCGGAGATCCGAAATATCTACAAGTGAATGCCGGATCTCATGGTGAGGTTCAAATTAGACGGTTATGAGAGACGGGATGCGTACCCTTGTGTCCGAACTTGGCCGCATTGGAGCTCGCGCCCACAACAGCGAACTGCGGGGACGAGAAGAAACGCCGGACACTTGCTTCGGTGGTCATTTTCAATAATTTATGGTAGGTCAAGGGCATATATATAATATCGAAAAAGAGATGAAATTGAAAGTTGACGGATTCTGCAAACTTAAATCTCTGTCCGAGGTTGTCTGATATAATATACACCACAGCTGACGTTTGAGGCTTTTGAGAGCGTCGCACAGGTCAGCTTGGAGGGGCAGAGCCCCGCTGATCCTGTTCGTTCGGAGAGGTGCCGCACCTGGCTAATGTTATCGGACGGAGGCACCGATAACTATCTGATTCCGAATGGCCTTGTCTACAAAAGTTACTTTTATGTCTTCTTAGATGGGATAGCTTCCCATTCAGTTATCAATTGTTTATTATATATGTGTATATATATCCCAAATATTTCTATAAAAATTCTTGGGTCATCCATCTTCGGTTTTTTTTATTTTTCTACGTTTGAGTGCTGTATTGTGTTATCATAATTCAAAAGGCTCATCATTCGTCTCGGCAATGGCGACATTCGCGTGAGTAATCCTTGGGTCGCTTTCCTGCGCACCAATCAGATCATGCGACAAGAAACCTCGTCGCTGACCATACATACATACATACCTACAGCCGTTCAACCTTCTCAGCGAAGGCTTATGCTGCATTCCGGCCTACATACCCGGCGTCAGTGTTCCGAACCGTCTTAGATTTTCACAAGCGCACGGGTGGCGAATCAACGCTCTTGGATATAGGATGTGGACACGGCCTTATTGCGCGAGCTATGAGCCCGCATTTCCAGCGCGTGCTTGCCATTGATCCGTCCGCGGGCATGGTCGAGCAGGCACGTCGCACGACAGATGATGCCAAGATCACCTATCAGCATGGCAGTGCCGAGACCCTCTCGGCACTCGTGCAGCCCGCCTCTATCGACATGGCCGTGGCGGGCCAGGCGGCGCACTGGTTTGATTACAGCGCCGTGTGGCCGGAGCTCATACGCGCTGTGAAGCCCGGCGGCACCATTGCGTTCTGGGGGTACGTGGATAACGTCCTCATGAAAGCCAAGCGGGCTACGACCGTGATGGAGAAGTTCGTCTACGGGTTCGGCGATGTGGCGCCCGGGGTAGAGGGCATGGGGCCGTATTGGGAACAGCCTGGTCGAACCATACTGAGAGGATTACTGCGCCACGTAGATGTGCAGAAGAAGCATTGGAAGGATATCACTAGACTGGAACATGAACCTGGAAAGCAAGATGGGGAGGATCGAGCCTGGTTGAGGAAGAAAATGAAGCTTGGAGAGGTTGAGGCGTATACGCGCACGTTCAGCTGCTATAGCGGCTGGAAGGACGCACACCCCGAGGCGAAGAGTAGAGCTGAAGGCGGTGACGGCGACGTGGTTGATGTAATGTGGGATCACATGGTTGATTCCGTGCCGAAGTGGAAGGCGATGGGTGAGCGGTGGAGGGAAGTGGAGGTCGTTAGTGATTGGGGGACGTACATTATCATGGCGAGACGGAGGTAAGAGGTTATTTCTAGTATGTTTCTTGTGTAACATAGTATAAACCATACCCATAGAATCCTGGCATAAACTTTCAATAAATATCAAGGAGTCGGAGCCGCTTCTTTCATCTGTGTGGCAGCTATCAAGCCTGATCAAGTGTGAACGCTATTATATATAGATAAAGGAGAGCTTGGTTTCAGAAAAAAAGTATCGATTGTTACTATTGCACCAAGAAAACCCTTATGTATTTCATAGGGCACCCACAATGAATGGCAATTGGAGAGCGCAATTCACTGGTTACGTACGTGACCTTGATCTTTTTTACTCGTAATACCCGAGTCAACATTAAACGTATAGTTATATAAATGCAATAATAGATCCAATTTCTTGATAGGGGAGCACTGGGATCCCTACAGTCACTTACGTGAAGACATACACAAAATCAATTCAGCCTACCCGGGAGCGAAGCGCCGGTGCTGTGTTGTTGGCAGTGGTTGCTATGGCAATCTCATCTGCCCCACCAAGCAACAACGCATTAACCACTGAGTGGCTCACCGCATGAACAGGCCCTGCTTCTTTAGTTCACTTTGCCAGCAAGACTTGTTTCAATCTCATTTCAATATTTCCCACTTTCTCTCTTCATTCAACTACCGCAAACACCATCACGAAGACTGCCGTGTCCTGCCAGACGAACAGCCTGATCTTTGCACCGGCAAGCACCTACCCATCCTCACAATGGTAAGTGGTTCAATGTGTTCCTGTCCCTGATTCGTGCTCGGTCACACCACATCAACATAGCACCCCTCGCAACCCCCTATACCCCGGTTTAGTGCGCTGCGGTGGGCTTCTGAAGAGACCTACCCAAGGTAGAGGAGGAGCCAGTGAGTAGGACAAGGACGCTATTTAGCAGCGGCGACAGCAGAATGAAAGGCTGGCGCGAGCCCACCAATTCCTACGATGGAGGGCGCAACCCGGTGTCCGATCGATCCTTAATGGCCAAATCCATCTCCAAATTTCATCAGCGCAACTAGCGTAGCGCTTCTCCTTTTCTGCAAAACAAACAAAAAAATCGACATCTATCGCAACCGATGTTTTAGCGCCTTTTCTGCGTCTTTCACGATTTTCTTGCTTGCTTGACTCTCGCTACATCATATACGCATCTGCTACTGCCTCGCGGCATAATAACCATTAATCTAACCAACATGGCCGCTAATTACGAGAATCACCAGGCTTCAACCAACTACAAGGAGGCTTTTTCGCTATTCGACAAGCGAGGAACCGGCCGCGTCACTCTAGACAGCCTAGGAGACCTTCTGCGCGCTTGTGGCCAGAATCCAACCCTTGCCGAGATCAGAGACCTGGAGAGAAGTGTCGGCGGAGAATGTGAGTAATGGCTTTGTTTTTGCCCAGATTGCGACGTTTTGCCATATTCTGTTGCAGCCCCAAGAAGAAGCGCACTTTACAGAATACTGGAGGATTGGAGTGCGCCCCATTATCCCGAATGCGTGCTGATAAGTCCCTTTCCCGCAGTTGACTTCGAGACCTTCTCTAAGATCCTCAACCGACCGGGCGGATTCCGCGATCCCGGCGAGCCCGAAGAGTATTGCCGCGGTTTCCAGGTTTTTGACAAGGACATGACTGGGTCGATCGGCGTCGGACAGCTCAAATACATCCTGACAAACCTGGGCGAGAAGATGACAGACGAAGAGGTAGACGAGCTGCTGAAGGCTGTGGACACGAGTTCAGGACAAGTCAACTATACTGGTACGTACAAAGCGATCTTGCATCCCGTTTAATTAGGCGCATATGCAGTGCACACGTTGAACGGACGGCTACTAACAGGGCAAACAGATCTTGTGCGAACTATCCTAGCCAACTGAACAGTGTTGTTTTCCTCACAACACATTTTCGACGAAAGGGAGTTTGGTAGGATGGGATTTATGCATGATTCGGAGATGACATTGGCGTTTGTGCATTACTTATGTTGCTTGGGACCGTATTGTACACGAACTGGGGCGACCTCGTCAGGTCTCTTTTATGCTACTTGATATGACAGATTAATTCTACATCATCGAGGGCAAGACACGTTCTGCTGCTCTGAATAATCGAGCTGTTTAACATGCTAGTATTTACAATGGAATTCAACTGCAAACGTGCGTATCTGTATCGCTTTGGTATCTGACTGATATCTTACTACTCCAATGTAAAATGCATCAACCGATCATGAGCCTACTCAGAGGTTGGTGTAATCGTAAGCTCACATGTCAGTCTTCCTCGATGGGAGCTGGAACACAAAGGAGACATTACGAATGGCAAGTAGGGCTCCTGTGAACCAATGTTGTGGTCCTAGTGAATATCCAATACCATGGCGAGGCGAACCTTTAGTAGGAAAGTGTTCTTCTGTAAGGCGGATGTTCTACGAGGCGAACACGCCTTTTTGTCGAGCGCACCGCAATTGGTAATTGAAAATAACTATTGCCTGCCCTGGCTGCTGATGCGGCTCATCTCGAAAGGCCGGCTAGCATCCTCGTCTATAATTGCTACACCAGGCAATACTGCTCACCATGTTTCACCCCCTCATCAAATCCATACATACTAAGTACATACCAAATGTTCCAGAAATACGGACTAAGTGGCTTGATCCACGGTGGTAATCCGTACCTAGCGGGCTGCATTAGTGTAGTAGGGTAGGTGGTGGGCGGTAACCCCGCAAACGCCCAAGCTGTTGGAGCTTCCAAGCTTCCCGAGGTTTTGTTAAGGCATTGTCATAGGTACAACACTGCCCGTCTAGGTAGGTACCTACATTACCCGAAGCTAACTGCAACCCTTCGTGCCTCGATCTCTGATTTATCTGATTTATGCAACCTGTCATCAGCCCTGTAACATAACCCAGCCATCTGCATCCGAGACCTACATAGAGACCTACTACCTAGGTACAATATCTACATCACAGAGCCGTACTACTCCGACATATACCTCTCTTTACCACTCACAGGAATTAGTGCCACCCCGCCGTGCCCAGCAATCAACCCCTCGTTATGATTCCTCTAGCCCGTCTTATTGGACAGATTCGTAAACTTCAGTGAATCTGGCGACATCGACCGCCCTGTCAGGAGGCTTCCGCTCCCGCTCCCGCTTCCAACCCCTCCTCCTCCTCCCCCTACTCTCCCTTATTATCCTCCTCTTCGCCATTATCTTCAACCTGGCTGCTCCACGGGCCCTCCCTCGCGTTTCTACATACCTGAATCATCTTCGCTCCAGGCCTTACCCATCCACGACATCTATTGTAACTCGACCCCTCGTAACCGTCACCATGGCACCCGACAAATACAAGAACCCGCCCCAGGCGCCACCAACTTTTACGGGAACCAAAGAATCCATCGTTGCCGATGCTAAGGCGCTCTGCGACACGACGCGCTCCTTGCTCGACAAGATTGCCGCTGAGGTATCCGTGGACAAGGCCAGCTTTACCTCCGCTCTTGTACCTATGGTAGAGGATGAGAACGAGGCCCAGCTCCGTTCTCGCATTCTAGGATTTTACCAATATGTCTCGGCCGATGCCGACCTGCGCAATGCCTCCACAGAAGCTGAGAAGCTCATGGATGATTTCTCTATCGAGTGTAACATGCGCGAAGACATCTATGCTCTCGTCGAGGCCGCCTTCCAGTCCCAGAAAACCAACGAACCTAACCTAGACTCCGAGAGCCTGCGGTTACTCGAAAAAGAGCGTAAGGGTTACATCAGGAACGGCCTAGGTTTGCCTAAAGGCCCTCAACGGGATCGCTTCAAAGAGATCAAGAAGCGCCTGAGCCAGATTGGGATTCAATTCCAAAAGGCTTTGAATGAAGAAAACGGAGGACTGTGGTTCGCTAAGGAAGAGCTGGAGGGTGTTCCTGACGACGTTGTCGACGGTCTCGAGAAGGGAACCGGTGAGAACGAGGGCAAGGTGAAGCTGAGCTTCAAGTATCCGGACTTGTTCCCGGCTCTTAAGTTTGCTAAGAACCCAGAGACTCGGAGAACAGTATTCATTGCCAATGAAAACAAGGTGATTGCCAACTTACAACCCTGGATACAGAACTGTGGGAGCTGACAATTATTGTAGTGCAACGACAACGTTCCTCTTTTCAAGGAGGCAATTTTACTACGCGACGAAGCAGCACGGATGTTGGGATACGCCAATCATGCCGCCTTCCGTATCGAAGATAAGATGGCCAAGCTACCCGAAACTGTTAGTACATTTCTTTCCGATCTTCGGACCAAGTTAGCACCTGGGGGTGTAAAGGAGCAGCAGCACCTACTCGAGTTGAAGAAGAAGGATGAGGAGTCGAGGGGCATTAAATCCGATGGAAACTTTTATCTATGGGACAATCGTTTCTATGACCGAATGATGGTTGAGCAGGAGTACAGCATTGATGAGGTGAAGATTTCCGAGTACTTCCCGCTTCAATCTACGGTTCAAGGAATGCTCCAGATTTTCGAGAACCTATTTGGTCTGGCTTTCGTCGAATTAGACCAGGGCGAGCGACAGCGACTGTCACCGACTGGTAAAGCCGAAGACATTGCCTGGCACGAGGATGTCATTATCTTCTCTGTTTGGGATGATGCATCTGAGGGTGACGGCTTTGTCGGATATCTCTACCTCGATCTGCACCCTCGTCAGGGTAAGTATGGTCATGCCGCCAACTTCAATCTTCAGCCCGGGTACCTGCGAAAGGACGGATCACGCCGGTTCCCGGCCACAGCATTAGTGTGCAACTTTTCGAAGCCCACGGAGAAGAAGCCCTCACTCCTTAAACATGATGAAGTCGTGACGCTGTTCCACGAGCTGGGCCATGGTATTCACGATTTGGCGGGTCGGTGTAGGTATAGTCGCTTCCACGGCACGTCCACCGTTAGAGACTTTGTGGAGGCACCGAGTCAAATGCTCGAGAACTGGTGCTGGACATCTAGCCAGCTTAAATCGCTCTCCAACCACTACAAGACGGGCGAGAAGATTCCCAATGATTTGATTGAGAAGCTGATCTCCACCAAACATGTCAACGACGCTCTGTTCAACTTGAGACAGCTGCACTTCGGCATTTTCGATATGACTGTGCATTCACCCACCAGCCACGAAGAGTTGGAGAAGCTGGATGCTAGCAAACTCTATAATGATCTGCGTGCACAGATCTGTGGCCTCAAGGGCCCGGAGGCTCTCGGCGAGAAGGGGTGAGTCTCGACACCAACATCATACATCATTCCACTGCTTGCTCGGTTTACTGACTTGGCTCAACAGCACCTGGGGACACGGCCAAGCTACCTTCGGCCATCTAATAGGAGGATATGACGCTGGATATTACGGTTACTTATCGTCCGAAGTCTACAGTGCAGACATGTTTCATTCGAGCTTCAAGAAGGACCCCATGAATGGGAAGGAGGGCCGTAGATACCGTCACACCGTGCTGGAGCGTGGTGGAAGCCAGGACGAGATGGAGACGCTGAAGCAATTCTTGGGCAGGCCACCAAGCACCGAGGCGTTCTATGCTGAGCTGGGTCTCACGGCGGCATGACTAGATAGTAGACCCCGGCTATAGGATCGTAGGCATAGACAACACATGCATTCAGTAGACGATGAGATAGCGTTTCCATCTGATTATAGACACACAGGGCTTGTGCGAAGATAGTTGGGAGTGGTTCTGAATTGTCATTGCACTGTTAGGCCATAATTTACAGTCTAGCGCGTTGTCAATTAATCTTTTAGATGGGTACCTACAGGTAACACTCTGACTACCTAGGTATCTCTACCTTATATCTTATTAACAACTCCGACCGACCCTAAAATATCTTTTCTGTATCCACTGTCATATTCTATGTCTTCAACCACCTGACTACTTGTTTAGGTAATTTTAAGCTGTCCACGCAATTTTTTGATACACGATATTTGAGTGCTGAGGTACTGCACGCGCCAAAGGTACCTCTCGGAGACTTGTGGGTTCTACTGTGGGGAAGACGAACCCCACATTGCCCACTGGCGTAAAGTAAACAACACGCGTAAATGTATCCAATCAGCGCCGGAGTCGCTAGGCTTTAACTTCAAAACACCATTCATTGTCTGCGATGCGCCACTCTCAATTGCTGCTGCATTCATGCTCTGACTTAATTCATATTGCTCTCTCGAGATCTTTCTTCACCTAGGCCTACTTCCGAACTATATTTACTACGTATCCAATCTGATTCGCACTCAAACACGGCTTTAATATAACAACTCCGGCTAAGATGGAGCCCAGCGAGATGCCGGAGCAGTACTACACGCTTGACGGTCGTATTGCTTCCTTCTATCCCGCAAAACCGGCGGCACGACGCGGTTCAAATACGAAGGGGAAAGCTCCAAAGGCTCTATCATGGCCACACAAACGATTAGACCCAGAAACTGTACGCGACAAGATTTCCCAGCCCATAGAGAACATGGATTTGCTGACTTAATGTCTAGTTCGCACGAGCTGGATTCTACTTTGCGCCAACCCCCGAAACCCCCGATAATACAATATGCTTCTTGTGTTGCAAGAATGTGGTGGGATGGGAAGAGGATGACAATCCGTTTGTTGAGCACCTACGATTGTCGCCGCACTGCGGCTGGGCAGTTGTCGCAGGCATTGAGACCGGGCTAGGCGACTATGCCTTGGATGATCCTACCAGTTCTGAGATGATTGAGGCGCGGAAAGCCACATTTGGCGACAGGTGGCCGCATGATGGCAAGAGAGGTTGGAAGTGTAAGACGAAGCAGGTACGCACCCCTTCACTTGTCGTCATCGACTGTCCCTGACATGAAGCCCGCGATAGCTCGTCGATGCCGGCTGGAAGTACACACCTACCATGGAGTCGGACGACATGGCGACCTGCACCTACTGTCAGTTGGCCCTTGATGGATGGGAGCCAAAGGATAACCCCATGTGAGTATATCTAAGTGTCTGGTCCATACACTTTGTTGCTGCGAAATATTGACGCGACCCTCTAGGGATGAGCATTACCGGCGATCTCCCGAGTGCCCATTTTTTGTCTTAATAAATCAATACAAGGCTGCGGCGCCCGCGAAGAAGAAGGGTCGGGGCAAAGGTGCCAGGTCCTCCAAGGCGCAGCGCCTTTCTACACAATCTGTTGCGGCCTCCGTTGCGACCGCCGCTTCAGATGATAGCATCTTGACCACAACGTCGGTCATGACACAAGGTGGCACGAAGCGCCCCAGGGCCAAGAAGGCAGCTGCTTCGAAGGGGAAGAAGTCCAGGGCGAAGAAAGAGGAGGTTGTCGAGGTACTCGAAGACCCCCCGGAGGATGTACCTGAAGAGACAAGGGAGCCTACCCCGAAGCCCGCTCGTGGTCGTAAGCGTGCGAGTGCTGATGTTGCGGAAGACCACGATACGAGCGTTGTGAGCAATGGCACAATGACTCGGACGAGCATGTCTTCCACTGCGCCACCAAGGAAGCGTGGTCGGCCTAGCAAGAAATCTCTGTTGGCTCAAGCAATGGCACAACAGGAGCCTCCTGCCCAGCCAAGCCCAGAGCCGGAACCGGAACCGGAGCCAGAACAAGAATCAGAACCGGAACCAGAGGCCGAGATTGAGGATGCCAACACGGCCGAACCTGAGCCTGCACCCGCGATCCCTCAAAAGATTACTAAGGCCACCAAAACCATGCTTCTTTCACGGGATAAATCCTTACCGCCTCCTCCTGAATCGGAGGAACCCGAGCCACCAACAACGCCGAAAGCTATGATCTCGCCCGCCCCAGCAGCCAGACAAGCCGCCGTGTCACCCTCCCAATCACCCCAGTCCTCCGACGCTGAAAATCAACCTCCGTCATCCAAGCCGTCCAATACAGAAAAGAGCACCCGAGTCGCTCTGATACCCGTCGCCACAACCCCCGTTCGATCATCCCCCTCCAAGCGTAACATTATTGCGGGACTCGAGACCACTCAGGCCTGGACTTCTGTGGACGTTGAGATGATCTTTGACGACTTGGACCAGGAAAATTCCCTATCTACTGGTCGGTTTTTGAAGGGTGGAATGGATCTTACGAGCCCCGAGAAACAGATGACGGTAGAGGAATGGATCTATCATAATGCGGAACAGGCCGAGAAGCAGTTGAAGCATGAGTGCGAGGCCATCGTTATGTCGTTCGAGCGCGAGGGTACGAGGGCTATGCAGGCGCTTGAGGGTATTGTGGTGGAATAATATGGGAGGCGTCTGGATGGACGCACGGAGAGGCCTGAACGAGCTGGCTAAGTATTCACGCGCTATGAGGTGGGTGGCGCCATGGTTTGGGACCGGTCATGGGATGGATGGGGTTTGGGTTTTGTTTCTAGACTTGGGTGGACGGATATATGGTAGATAGGTATTTATGAGGGTCAATGAACAAGGAATTGCATACATTTATATTCTCTGTATCGGATCGTGCATGGAAGCTGTGAAGGGCTAGCTACGTCACATTCCCGGCTTGTTATTCGGGTCTCTATAACTAACCTACAATAATGTTGTTTGCTATATATAATTCCTAGTTACTCGCCATGTTTATTGGCTGTCTGCGGCCAACACGGTGTCAGGGGCCTTGTGCTTGCGGTTGGTAGAGACTTGTTGTTGCGAATGACTCTAGAATATCTTCGTGTCTCTTTGTCTAGGTGTCTAGTGCCTTTCCGTCTGCCTATTCTCCTTTCCTGTATGCTTATGTGTCTTGTGACAGATGAGATAGACTTATCGACAGTGCTGTATACCATCAAACCGAGCACGGACTGATTCAAGGTACCCAGCTTCTGTTTTCGTTCTCTTCTTTTTTCCATCCCGACTTCTTTGATCTTCTTTTGCTTCGACCATTCTTCCTCTAGTAAACAAGTTGGTTGACCTATCCTAGCCCAAGTCGCTTGCTGCTCCTAAGAAATAATTGAGTTAGGACCGAGCTTACTTGTCTTGTTGTCCGGAGGTTTAATTTGAACCTTATGTTAACATACTTCTTCCTGAACTATAAGCTTATCTCTACTTTTACTCCCAGTTCCTCCAAATTATGGTTATGACTCTTTGATATGCTAGGTTTGAGTTGTGGATGTGTTCCTGTTTATTTGAACTTTAGGTTCAACTTGAAGGTTATGTCCACATCACTTTCTAGAAAGGGGGCATATTGCCCGTGTCTTGCCCATATCTGAGAGTTGCGCCTTGACTTTCGATCGATATTAGGATCGTACGCAAGTGCAAGAGACGGTTAATCTCAATTACTGGGAGAAGGCCCGTGGCTCACTCTTCGTGTATATAAACAACCATTCCCCCCCAGCTGTCCCTGGTTCTGAGGTTCTTCTCATCTATATCAACAACAGAGAGTCAGACGTTCTTCAACCTGGAATGCTTCCATGTTCTTTTTGCCTTACAGCAACAGACTTACACATATTATATATATTTTCATGATCGGTATCTCATATGACATAAGTTCAGTAAGATGGAGATAGACGAATCGAAAGGACTGCCCTTAGCGCCTCTTCCTCCCGTTCCGACAGCCGGCCAGGTAAGATCCCTCAATGACATATAATCGAGAAGAAAGAGGTAATTAACCTTTCATGACGATATAGAACCCACTCCAGAACTCCCACCCCAGCCAGCCCAGACAACAACCCCTATTCCTAGCCTCTACCATTTTCCCCGCCTTCAAATGTTGTCACGCTGCTTGGCTCGTCTGGGCTCGTCAAGCCCTTGCTCGAAGTCTCGAACACCAGAACGGATAGTAGCCACCGTGGACAACCAAGGATATATCGTCTTTACTCTCACCACACTACAACAATCCCCTATCTGGGTGCCTTGGGGTACGTCTCCTACTCTCGTGTGAGAAACCCCTCCTCTCTTCGGCCTATACTAACCCCTTTTACTGCCCTAGCTTCCATGTTTCTCCCCTTCCTCCTCCCCTCTACTGTTAAGCTCAGGCTTGGATGAGTTTGAGTAAGAAAAATTTCCGCAGATGCCTTGGAGACGAAGCTCCAAAAACACGCCTTAGACAATCGAGACTCTGGTAGGCGCTCACTCGGAACTCATACGAAATTTGGCATAGTCAAGAATAGAAAGGGGTGGCGAGCCCCTTTTTGAATTTTCTGATGGTAAAGGCCACCTTTACGGAGCTGGTGTTTAAACTCTTCACCACCCTCATTTCTGGTCCAAATCCCCAGCCTCGAAGGAGAGATCGACGCCTACGAACGAGGCAAATCCTCTCGAGTCTGCTGCAGACTTGACCAATATACTTGGTAATTTTTCCAAGTTTTCGACTCCGGGTCGTCTTCAACTGCAGCTCACCCTGCTGCTTAACTCGCCCCCCACGATCTGGCAAGCGCGGGAAGTTCTCATTGCTCCGTTCAAAAGGAGCAGTAAGTAGTATGGAACCGATCTGTGCTCTCTCCCGCAGGAAATTCTTCCCATGGAGCTCCGAACAAGGAATCTCTAACCTCTTTTACGTTGCGTCTGTAAGCATCTTCGGCAGTAGCCGACCAAGTGGAGTTTCCGTCTTCGAAAATCATGTCTACTTTATTTGAGGTTATCTGCCTCAATGACTGAGTCCCTGCGAAGTCCTCTTCTTCGCGGGTGTCGAGGGGTCTCGTCGATGCCGGTGGAATGCAACAGACGCCCTCGTGTACCCATTTGTCGCAGTAAACTTTCACTCGTCTGTGAGTAGGGGGGCGCGTTATGTAACAAAGAGGACCCACCGCCGACGTGGTCAGAGAGATGGGCTGGTTGTTGGGGGGGGGGGGGGGGGGGGGGGGGGGGGGGGGGGGGGGGGAGTGGCGACAATGTTATCGATCCGTGACTGAAGATATTCGACGTTGGCTAGTTTCGCGACGACTTGTTGGTGAGGCGAGTGGACAGCGGCAAGCAAACGCTGACGGAAAGACAGACATGGCTGGAATCTGTCACGGAACAGAACTGCAGCACTATACCACAACACTATCAAAAGATACAATGTTGTCAAGCCGGAGACTTGACCATCTGCAGTTACTTACATATTGGAGCCGTGAGAGGCTTGATGTTGCTCTCGTGAGTATCATTTCACCCTCTTCGATACCAGCACTGTCAGCTCACACAAGTACAGATAAGCATGGACATTGGATCACGCATCATGGATACGTCGGAATCAGCCAACAACGTCATCTCTTCACGACACTTGGTTCTTTCATAGCGAACGTCTTCCTGACCCTACGATTCGCTGTGATGACCAGGAGTTCAAAGTCCACGCTATAGTGTTTTCTGTACATTTAGACTTCTACAAAAGCACTCTGTGGCCAATGTAAGGTCAGCAAATACCTCCCTCGTTTACAAACACTCAACGAAATCACGAAGCCTTCCCCTTACGAGTGAGTCCTTGCCGCTCAGACTTGACGATGCGGACCGTATTGCTCTCAGCCGCTTATTGAATTGAATCCAGCGTCCTTTGACACTTCGGGTGGGTCACTACCAGTTCCAATTCTCGCGGACGATGACACTGCAGCATTTAGCTGCGAGGAACGGATTAGACGAGAGAGCAACGCGGGCGTTTCTCATTACGCAACTTCTACAATGGCGATGGTTGTAGAAGAGGGCACGTAGTTCGTTGAGATTCTACTCATCGGTCTCTTTATAGTTTCATCTCCCAAGTTGGCTTACTGCCTACCCCCTTACCGTCACTAGTCACTGCCAAGTCCGATCCAGAAAAGTCTTGATGTTCCTCATCAACTACTTTGGTGAACTGCTCTTGGTTGTGGGCATAACTCATAACTCAATTTCACTCCGCATAGTTGAGAGTGTTGTTGGTGGTGAGTATGCATAGCTGTTCGCCACACGGCGGGTACAAGAAAACGTCAATCTTGGGGGGAAAACATCACGGAACGTTCAGCCCTTCTCTCATCTCGACGTGTCGAGGAACAAGAATCTCGTTATCGCAATAGCGCCAAATCATATTGTCTCTCATTCTTTGACAACAACAACGAGGTTTTCCCGGCTTTATTAGCGACTATCTACTCGGCCTGAAGAGGAACAAGGAGCTCTGGGTGAGGCTTCTTATATCAGCTAGGCTTGTCAATATGGCACACCAATGGCACCACCAAATTCGCCACAGTTAACACCGCCGCTAGTGAATGGGTCATAGTGAATAACAGGAACGAGCTTCCCGTCTTCTACTGCCTCTTCTTTTGCCAGTGGATCCGAACCGGTACTATCACCAGCGCCCTACAGCAGTTGTCACGGAACAGAACTGCAGCACTATACCACAACACTATCAAAAGATAGAACGTTGTCAAGTCGGAGACTTGACCGCCTGCAGTTACTTATATAGTTGGAGCCGTGACAGCAGTGGAAGAAGAACCAATTCTCGCCCTAGAAGCACAAAACAGTGCTGGATGACACCGACACGAAGCAAACAACAACCTCGGCGTTCTGTAGATCGCAACATCTTGACACGAAAGCTCCGGTCCAGCCCTGCGCCTTCGAGAATGTGTTTGCTGTGGTAATAGTGAATTATGTGACATTGCAAGCATGTCTTGTATGCACATAGACAGCAATTATGTATGGGAGTGGTGCAATACTGCTTACAGAGATCACATATGGCTTTGCGATCTGTGATCTTAACATACCTATTCGTTATGTGGATTTGGATGGACGTGAGTGGTAGCTGTGGTAATGGAGGCAGTTGACCTGTGTCCACTGTGAGGGATCATCATTGTACACCGTCCCGTATTACTTTCCTATATCAATAACTACAAGAATGAGAATCAATTCATAGGGTACCAAGTTTCTTTGTTCGGGTGCTCCATACGTTCGTAAGCCTCAATATTACGCATGTCGGAACCTATTAGCACATAGTCTATCTGTAAGCCCTGTGACCAGGTCCTTTGACACATGCCACAAGAAACTGGAGCGCATCATCGCAACTCTAGAGTCCACGCCGGCCGCTGTAACAACCTGACCAATATGCCTAACGGCATTTTGCATGAATATATTTAACCAGCTGACCTTCTCGACAGTTCACATGCAAGAGGCCGGGTGGAGAATCCAATCACGTACGAGCGGCAATGAACCCTGAAAAGGTGAAATCTTTTGGGATAAAATCGGCGAGCTCATGATAGTAGATCGGCTAGAGAGTGCACGTCGTGTTACCGCCAAGACGATAATAAGTGAGGCATAGAAGAACGGAATGAGTCAGACTCGGAAGTTGAGAAAGAAGCCCAACGGCTTGACTCTTAATTGTATAGAGGTATATGACAAATTTCCGCCTACTCCGATCCAATCGTTCTCATCGTGTATTCGTTTGCGTCTCGTAAATGAATTACCTGCCTCACCAAACTTCAGTGCACAGATACTGTGAGCTCGGTGATCCGAGGATCAAATGATATTACCTGATTATGCTAAGACTAGACCATCGCCAGATCCCAACGCCACAAACTCGTAACCATCTACAGCCTTGCCGTCCTCTGCCTTCTTGACGATCCTCTTTTGCCCTTCCTTCTTGACTGCGTCTGCAACCGACCACGTCGTTCGTCGAAGCAGCAATGAGACGAAGCCTCCCCCCTTCTTCACCTCATCATGCGTTGCAATCCAGTACTTCGCGCCAGACTCCCGCGCGGCAGAAACGCCATTGACAGCGCCCAAGTTCAGCTGTTTCGTCATCCAAATCCGGACATCATCCAGACCATGCAAGAGAGCAAGCGTTCTAAGGCCCGTGACTTGCATGCCTGAAAGACCTTCGGGTTCGATTCCATGCGGCGAGTATATGATCGCATCGCCGCTATTGGCTGTCTCTTCAGACGTAGATCTAGTCCAGGCTACCATAACAGCGGCGTGATAATACAGTGCGTTCCCCGGTGTGACGACACGTCCAATACCGACCCAAGACGGCAGTGGAGCACAACTTAGAGCCTCGCGCCAGTCCTTAGTCTCCGCGGCTAAGAAGGCGGGCATCTCAATCACGTTGTCGAAGTGCTTCCACGACCGGATCAGCTTGGCAGCTTTATCGGGCGCGAAAACAGGCGTGGAAACGGGAAGCTCGCGCAGCGTCGCCTCGTGGCAGTGGTCTGTGAACTCGTGCGAGATGGCCACGACGTCGATATAATCGCGCGTCTCCGCTCCTTGCTCCACGGCTTCACCGGGCGCTGCGATGCCCTCCTCAAGCTCGCCCAGCAGCTTGTTCAGCTCTTCAATCGTCTGCACGCTCGGCGCCACTACGTGCCACTGTATTGAGAACCAACGCCCGCCGTCAGATTGGGGGCCCTGCAGCCACGGGTCAAGTAGTACATTGAACCGACTCCGCCCGGGCGGTCGCGTCACGCCCTCTGGATACGGGATGTGTAAGAGCCATGTTGTGTCTGCATTGAGATGTGTGAGAATGGGATGAGGACTGTGCCAAGCTGCGGCTAGGGCTGCTCTGTCGCTGATATGCAGCGTTGTTGGCTGCGTCCCGTTTCCCGACGAAGGGATAGAAGTTGAGGCCCCTTGGCGCCCGTCAGATTGCGGGGGAGATGTGGATGACGTCTCCATGGCAGAATACTTATTTCGATTAATTTGCTTGTTTAGTTGCGATTATACTTAAACTACTAAACAGTTACGTTTTGTGCAAGATTATCGCAAAGGTCAAATGAAGAATAAACGTGCAGGTAGGTATTGACAAGGATATTAGCGCTATCTTAGGAATTGTGTATCCGCTGATGCCATTGCCGTTGCCTAAGGTTAGCGTAATCGTCGACACGGTCAATTAATCTAGTGATTCACACACTCGATCATAGTTGTTGCAATCGTTACCAGTAATAGTCAACCTAAACTTCTGAATCCATAGCGCTTTCATATCGGTGTCCTGATTATCATACACAAGCTTTGAGTTACGTCTCAATAGATGATCTCTTCCTCCTTGGATCAATGATGCTGCAGTAAATGATTGACATACTTGATCTACCGACGTTGTCGTAATCTTTTCAACCACTCAATTCGCGTCTTAGCCTGCGTTGACGATAGAGGCTCTTCAAGTCTCTTCGCCATCCAATCGAAAGCGACGAGATCAGCTCGGCAATCCTTGAATATTTGTTGTCTTGATCGAAGACGGGACCATAGCCACAAATGCGGTGGGGTGAGCGCTATACTGAAATCAAAAAGCCGACCACCGCGGTAGTTATCCTCTCGTATGTCCATGTTAAATATCCCCATCTTATTAAGTTGTTCCAAGTTTGATCTCATCGTCGATAACCTCTTCCGTCCACATACTGTGTTAAACCGGATGTAATCCTTTATAATCGCTCTTAATGGGGTTCCCTCGTCCTCAGGCTGACGATTCCAGTCGTCGAATCCGAATATTTCTCGTATTTTATTCTCAATAGCCTCAGATAGGAATGCGTATCCATGACATCGGACAGCAAGTGTGTCGTCCTTCTTCTTTTCTACTAGGAGCCCCAAGGCCCGGCATTCGGAGTAAAAAGGATCCATTTGATACCTCACGAGGTCGTCGGGCATCATATCCTCTCCACCTGGCACCCAAGGACGGAGATCGTCGATGGAAAAGAAAGAGAACTGGAAGAATTAGAGCAGTATGATTGAGGTTGTCTTCTAGTCGCTTACCACTTTTAGAGAGTATATCTTCCCGTCAATCCGAACCTGAAATACGCGGCTATGAGGTATGTCTCCTGTGCTGTCTCCTGTGCTCAAATCACTTTGGTCTGAACTCAGCACCTTCAAAAACTCAACATTCTCTATGCTCCCACGAAACGGCGGTAATTTGGGCCCATCAACGTGCGGGATGGCGTCCAACATTGTCGTTTGATTCTCTATAGCTTGAATCAAATGTCTGTCTGGCAATTACTCGTATAAATGGAGTTTGTGGATATGGAGGGAAGTTGGAGCAGTACGGCCAGTGGGAAAATACCATCTGGAAATGGGATACCTATGAATTGGGCTGTATCCCTACGCATGGTAGGTAGGGGAAGCTGAAACAATCAGCAAACGTGTAGTGGAGTCTGCGTAGCCTTACTGCTACACTTCAGTAGTACAACATTATCAGTTTGCAAAGGCGATGTGTATGGGCATCCCTTTGATGGACCTCGTGACCTTTGTGAACACATCCCTCATATAAGCATATGTATAAATTCTTCTACGCAAGGCTCATTAATAGCATCGGTTCTCTCTAGTATCTATAGCATGGGAATTATTAAGTGGGAAGCGAAATACCTTAAAATATAAATGTTGTGGCAAGTCACAGAGTTGAAGTGACCCTCATTCTAATAGACTGTGCTTGATAAGGTGCCTGCGCTAGACAAAGCTTTCGAAGAGCGATGCAGCCTGATAACAAGATATCTTTCTAAGATGAAGACATTGAATGCCTCTTTGCGGGCGTCAGATTTTGAGGGTAATGTGGATGACTTCTCCGTTGCAGAACGCTACTTCAATCAACTGCTTATTCAGTTGCCATTGTCTGAAACATTATGTAAATGGTTGGCTTTGTGCAGAAATCCACCCCTCCCTTCCCCCCAAAAGGTCGAATGACAAGAAAAGTATATCTGCGACACCTTATAATAGTTGTGGCGATCTAAGAGATATATATATTTGTGAACAACGCAAGGCTACGTATCGGCAAGCTCTGTGCTAATAAAATTTTCCAATGTTTTAATTGGGAGAAAAGATGTAGTGTAAGCTTTCATGTGTTTTCAACTATTGAACTCCAACGTTCCGAATTTCTTGAGACTCTTGACCGTCATAGCACGTCTTCTAGTAATATTTGATGATTTCGTGTGACCAATACCAATCAATCGGATCGTCTCGTAACCATCGAGTATTGCATAGCTGTGGGCTTTAGAGTATTCGTCGAGCCCGGGTCGACACGAATAGCACAGTTAATCGATGGCTTACCTAGGTTATAGACCCGGCATATGATGTATATGTGACTCTTGTCTTTCATCTAAAAGATTTATGTGTTAGTAGCCAGAGACGATCCACAACACAACCTTATGGGACAAGGAATGGAGGGCATGATTACAATGCGGGATGCGACTCGCCTTCTCGACCTGAGGTATGCTCATAGAAAATGAAGCCTCACAAGGTCCTCTCGTTGTCTTCACCTCGATATAGTATATCGGGCGCCGACCACTCCACTCCGTCTCATCAAGGTATTGTTTTTGAATCAAAAGATTGGTCAGAGCACTTTCGTGATCACAATATACAAAGTCGGCTGTTTCATTACCGTCCCAGTCCTCCATACCTGCATACTCTGGGTGCACATTCACGTATCTCCGGATATTGCTCTGCCAATTTGCTTCTGTGAATGACGGTAGTCCCCTTGATAGTACCTCGAATACCTTTAGGATTGTGTTAGCAGGGGAGGCCTGTAGAGTGTAGCGACGGGCATAAATACGTATAGTTCTCCGGCCGCCCCAACCAGATTTTTGAGATTGCGAGTGTTAGGAGGAAGTTCGAAATGATAGTTATCGCCATTCTCAAATGCGGCTCCCATTAACGACATATCAGAATTGGCCAAATGTCGAAGATCAACCGCCCGAGCTGCCCTGATCACTGTATTGAGTAGCCGGACATAGTCACTACTGGTCAGTACGCTAGACTCGCCAGCGCCGATACGTTTTCGTTTTCGGCCGCCTGCGTGCCTATCAGGATATAGTTGGACTATTATCTCCTCCTCTACCTTCTGGACTCCAAGGAAGCCGGTAAAAAAAGTCCCAAAGCTAGACCAGTCGGTATTAAGTATAGCCATTCCTGGGCTATTGATGGTGTTCGACCATAAACAATCGCTTAATGTGTACCATTTCTCTGCAACAAGAATAAGTTCTTCGGTGCTGAACGATTCTCTATCCGCAAATTAGCAGTATCCAGATCCATAACCTAGGAGTAGATACTACAAAACTCCAAGAAGACATTTTCTGGGGCACTCACTGGAGTTTAGCTCGGTCTTCTGGGGTTAGATCTGCCTTCATGCCGGCTAGTCGGTAAAACCAGTCGCGGAAAACCGTCTCTTGCATACCGTCCCATTCAATTCCTTCTTCTTTTCTGTATGCTTTTCTACTGTTGACTAACATCTTCTGGGTACGTATCCCACTGACAATGTCGCTCGAAGACATGTCCTTTACACCGACGGTTTCGCGCATGAAAGGAATTAGAGTACTCTCCCAGGTTCTATTTTTTTCGAAAATCTCCTCATAGGCACTCTCGAGCCCAGTAAAAACCATATCCTTTGTACCATTCCATCGGCAGAACTTAGGCCGTTCCCACCTGTCCTGTTTTCTTGGGACCATGATCAGACCAAACTCCTCAAAATAAGACCTGGATACCTTTAGTGGATAGCCTGCTTTCATCCTATGTTGAATACGAACCTGACTAGCTCTCTTGCGGCTACAACATTATCCGAACTAATAACTTTCTCTTGAATGACCTGGTATAGCTCGAAGACCTTTTGGTAAGGTGTTGAATCTCCCTTTATAACGGAGAGGACATCGAGGTAGAATCGTAAGGTGTCAGAATTTCCCACACCGAAATTATCGCGCAAGAATTTCCAAGCCGAGAAGTCGTCAGGAGCAATCGTGCCCTGGATATCGAGAAATGGAAAATATTCTTTTGTATCATCTTCCGCGTATTGTGAGAATCGGGTCTTCAGATTGGAAAGAGGAAGGTATGTCTGGTTTAGCCGCCAGAGCTTTGTACCGCCATAACAAGGAAGACGGAAATAGATTCTGTTGGCAATCTGATCTCTGAGTAATGGGTGATTAGAGATATGCTCTTCGATTACGGGCCATCGCTTCTGCAAAAGTCCAAGAATCTCTCCTTCTCGATGGTATATAATGTGGTGAAACTCATCTGTGAAGTCTTCACCGTCCATGTATAGCCTCAACTGTACGCGAGATCCAATACCTATAGTATCCATAATCAGTGATTGCTGTTTTCACAAATTCTTAGATGTTTCGACGGTAAACAAGGGTTTTATACAGACTCTACTGAATAATGGCATATTATGACACAGAGATACTTGATGTAGAAGGAATGAGAATGGAGAAATACTCGCGGTCCTGAGTCCTCTCAAGCCAGGACTTAGCCAACCTTATGCCTCGATCTTGCTTTTTAGTCCCCGGATTTATTGTCTGTGCTATGGCCATCGAGCACTAGCTATCTCCGAACTGGTGACTTCACCTTATGTCCGGATCTGGGCAATGTAGTCCATAGAAACTGGGAAACTAGCTTGCGACCAAGAGCAGAGAACTGGTAAAATTTTACTACTTACAGAGATATTCACTTAAGAAGCTATCATCATCAGACATACTCGCTGCCTCCTCTGCAGCAAGGATGATATCCTCACTATGAGACATATCATCTAGTTTTCTAGAATGTGAAATATTCGGTAGGTAAGTTCTGAGGTTTCAAGCGAGGACTGTTTGTCGGCAAGGGTGTCGTAGAGTAAGGCAGACTTTGAGAATGGCCTCACGTACTTATATATACTTAGCGTGACCAGACTCAGGTATCCAGGCAATTTAGGACACCATTTCCGTACACGCGGAGATGAAAAGAGCGTCTCGTATCCGAAGGCGAGACAATAGTGGCTTGTATGAAGATCCGAACTCTGAAAGAATTGGGGGAGCACTGCTTAAGCGAGAGGTGCTAATACCGATGGCGGCTCAGACTGGCCACTAGGATTATAGAACGTACCTCTAAATTCACTTCGTTGTAGAGCAGGCTCTCATGCAAGTACCCTCGAGGGTAAATTCTGCGAGATCATAGTCCTTTGGTTACTATTCGGCCCGAGAAGCTGGCGGTCAAAGGATGCGATAGCCTACATCATTAATTTGTACGGTGCACTGCAGATTGTAGACTAGCTCTGGCTTTTCTGATAGTATGTAGCCGACATAACTTACACGGCAATAATGGCATATAAACGCATTGTGATAGCCCTCATAAAAGCATCTGCGTTAATTCGAGACTTCTTCGACCTTCTGTGTGGTTCGGCTTTTAAACGAACGACTAATTCTCTTGTCTGCGGTGCTAGCTAAGGGCGAAGGAGTAGATCATGGCACTATACAGGGCGCAAGGCATTCCTTTGCTTCCTACCTTACTCACACAGTCATGCAGGCTAGATATAACGTTCATCGTATCTGCAACTAGTCAGGCGTTCTGTTTTATTAATAGACCGGTCAAAAATGCTCATGCAGCACTTGAGCATTCCATCTCACACTCAATGAAATGCATCTGAAAGCTTCCTGCATATGCGATGGCCTACTACTAGCATCGTATTTACTATTAACTGTAGTACCATTTCTTTTAGTCACAGAACTACTCACCGCGTGCCTCACATCCACATCCATCTCCGACATCGGTAAGCACTGAAATAGGAACTTGGATATAAATCGGGGAGTTGTATCAGCACAAAACTTTTCCCCTATTACCACGTAAACTATTACTCAGCTTAATTAAATGAGAGATTTCTCAGGACTCGGGGATTAGGTCGCTTACTAGGAAACAGTCTTGATGGTCTCCTATATATCACCTTTAGCCTAGCCCGAAGGAATCGTTGAGTGTCCGCAAGCCATAACATACAGCTCCACTACAGCTGAGCACGTACGATTAACTCGTTGGAACTACTCTAAATGGGGATAATACCACTCTATTAGGATTACCGAAATGTATATAGCTAGTGGAGTGTACTACTATACATAGTGTCACAAGGGCTAGAGTACTAGGGTTTGGAAGGGTATTCAATATTGCAATAATCTTCTCGGGCGTCAAGGAGGCCTAGAGGTCTAAGTTCCTCTCTCGATCCTAAGCGGCGAATCTAGGTCTTTGTACACGAATAGCTTCGCTCTTTGCGAACCCGATCACTCCAGATCATCCCAGATCATTCAGGTCCCTATTGCTATCATCGTGGGCTTAAAGCACGATAATAGCAATCATGATATCCAAGAATAGATAGGAGTAACTAAATATACCAAACACCACTCCGCATATTAATTACAGGATATCGCCGACCAGACCCTGGTATACGGGTAGTTGCATTGCCTAGCCTAGGGATGGTCCATATGACACATAGTCGCGGAGATTCTACCCTTATAGCTTCACATATTTGACAAGACTGCTGAAAAACACAGGAAACTCTTCATAATGCGTATTAGCCCCATATGGTGTCCTTAAGATCTCGATATGAGTTAAATTACCAGAAACTGTGCAAATGATTCTTTCGAGAAATTAGAAACCAGAATATAGGACGACTGTTTGCCAGTCTTACCAACCACCTTAGCTAAGCCCCGAATTAGAGCATTAAGTTTCTTTTTTGATTCTAAAACCTAAAGCATTCGGATTTTAACATTGACGAAATGCTCAAAATAGAACATCAGTTCCATTAACAAACTCAACAGTTTTGCTACTTTCTATGTTTTATTCTAAAACATTTCTACGAAAGGGCAGCAGCCCTGCCATAAATGCCTTTAGTGTACCTTCATAACAAGTTGGCAGTCGACTTGTGGATAGCGCATAGGGTTGATGGAACATTTGAAACTCAGCCACGTCAATTGAGAGCGGAAGTTAGTGGCCACTTATGGCTAAGTTCTGTCTATAACGGTACATCATCCCATAAGTCAACTGTAAATATATTTACAACTTGAAGAACTGTATAATTAAGAACAAGGGGTTCAACGAAGAGACATAAGACTATCACCCTATTAATATCACTTAACCTAGCATGCTTTGCATATCTTTGACACGAGCTATATTCGAAAACTTAAGATAACACAAGACGGGCAAGCGGGTTGTATTCATGAGATAAGCCAACGGCGACTTCATGATGAATAACCTGTAACTCCTAAAATAATGAATAGTGACTGTGAAATGAGAGTCTGAATAAAATCAACCAGGAGGTTAGAGCCTAAACGTAATGTGTGGCGAACTGGCCCCGAGTATCTTGAATACCCCTGAGGCCCGACCAAAGAAGTAATATGGCTATTACGCATCTAAGGGTAATTAAAAACAGTAAAATCAGTGGGGAATCATGTGGTCATTTATAATGAAATGTAATCGAGTACGAAATAAACGGTAAGTTCAACGAAATACTAGATGCTGATATCGAAAACGAAGGTGTAGATGGCTAAGTTGCCAGCGGAACCCCTTATTGACTACCCTCTTGTAATCAGGTAAGTCAGCCAAAGTCCACCTGCACTGCTTCAGAAGTCGCAAAAGAGTTAGGTTCTCTGCATGATATAAGGGATCTGACTTAAATCAACTGTTGGTAGTGATATGCTACCCGAGTTTGCGGCAGCGCTGCGAGGTTCCGCCATAACCCTCCACGTGCGAGCAAGGCCGTAATACCCCCGACCACCGGGCGTCCCCTAACTCTTTTAGCTTTTCAATCTTCTCCCTCCTGATGTTATCAGCCATCTTATCTAAAGCCCTTTGGTCATCACTACAGTTTCGAAAAATGTGTTCGTTCGATCGAAGGTCGGGACACAACCATGGATGTGGTGTGGTAATGGATACGCTGAAATCAAAAAGCCTGCCATCTCGATAACTAGTTTCTTGGATATTCATGTTGAATATGCCTAAACTGTTTAATTCTTCCAGCTTTAACTTTATCGCTGACAATCTAATCCTTCCATGGAACGATTTAGAGCCGATGTAATCTTTTACAATTGCTCTTAATAGTTGGCGTCTTTCATTCTTAGGCTGCCGGCCCCAGTCGTTAAATCCGAACTTTTTTTCGATTTTCTGTTCAATATTTTCAGGCAGGAATGTATAGCCATGACACCGAACGGCAAGCTTATGGTCTACTCGCTTTTCCACCAGCAAACCGAAAGCCCGGCATTCAGCATAGAAGGGGTCCAGGGAATATTGCAAGATCTTGTCGGGCATCATATCCCCACCGGACACCCAAGATCGGAGCTCATCGATAGTCAAGAAATTGAACTTAAAAGGATTAGAACAGGTCAACTGGGGGTTCTTTTGCTCGCTTACAACTTCCAAAGCGTAGTGATTTCCTCCAATACAGACTCGGAATATACGACTATGTAGTTTGCGTATGGGGTCCTCAAAGTTCGTGATGTCTCCATCTGGATTCAAATGTTCCAAAAATTCGATGTCATCTAAAGAGCCAGGAAAAGGCCCTAGCCGGGGCCCTTCAATAGGTGGAATTAAGCCACTCATTGTTGTATCATGCTTGAATTTCTGGTATTATGATTCACTGCTAAACTATAATAACGATGAAATTGAGAGCGTCGGAACAGCCCCCTATTTATACTGAAGTTGAGGTATGCCTTGCACACTTTCTGTTACGCCAGAGGCTCCGGAATAATCTACAAGATACGTATGGAATTTTCCTTGTTGTGCAGTTTAAGGGATTTCTCGTCATGTCGCCGTACTCGTATTTTTTTGATCACGAGGTCGGATTGATTAGTAGTCCGGAATTCAAGGTGAAAGAAGGGATATCAATATTTCATATGATCCTTGCATTTCTCCTTATCGTCAATCTAACTGGCGGGCGCAAGGGATGAAAAAAGGGAGCCATCGATTAATTTGACGACCACTGACGTTCGGTGACGAGTGACAGCTTACCATAGCATCACCTTGCTCACCAACTGTTGTTTTATATTTAGTAGGCATCCTACATAGATATTTCTAGGGAGTAATTTGCTCACTTTTCGTGACACATTCTATGGGCGAAGTGGCACGTTCAAGCCACACGTGATATATCGAAATGCGCAGGATACACTAGCTATTGAAGTTTTGTCGAGTCACTATTTGGAAACGATAGTTTATAGAAGCTAAACATTCTCTTCAGCTTCGGGGTAGGCGTCGTGTTCCTATGTCAGATGAAAGTGGTATACTTCGCGAAGGGTCGTTCGGAAAATACCAAATGCCTTGGCTAAGTAAACTGAAAATGAGCTCGATAATTATAATAAGAATAATACTTGAAAACGGTACCGCGTGGATTGAGCACTGCGACTAGGTAGTGATGTCTTAGGACCTACCAACACGATCTTAAGCGTCACAATTCTTTATATTCCTACAATTACACTGGAATAGGGTCGTCTTAAATCGCTCGTACTAGGCTAGATCACAAATTATACGCGATACGAATGGTATAACATGCTATGAAAGGTGTATATCTTAAGAATACATCAAATACAACTGAGGCTGAGTGAGACTACTCGATTGGTACTTATATTAAAAAAATGAGAGTGAAAATTTGACATAGTTGAATCTAAGGTAGGGCTTATCGCCGTGCGAAGGTCTTTACATCAGCCTTGCAATCTCCTCTTAAGACAAATATAAAAGTCTTTGGAGCCTTATGATGATTGAAGGTTATAGAAAGCACCTGCTAGGGCATGTTACTAAATGATTCTATCAGTTATATTTCTTTGCGAACTATCATGTATGGCATATATATATGTAGCGTGTGGCGAGGTTAGCAACCCCGCAATACACATATAATATGGACGCAGCAGCAAAACACACTGAATAGTGCTGCTTACGAAAGCCAATCTTGTTCGGACACATGGTACTGTATGTGGCGGCTTAGGAGTCATGCTCACTGACGCGGGGTAGTTGCCCCAAGACCGCAATCTCTTCATACACCACGGTAGAGTTACGATTTCAACATCGATACGCTCACTTCGCCGTAGCTACGTGGTACAGAAGTCTCCAAATCAAATATGAGGAGGAAGATTAAGGTTAAAGACTGCACCGATGAGAAGATCGTTGAGATCTACAAAGAAGAGGCGGTGCGATAATATCTATATACACATCATTGTGTTCTGCTAACTTAGCATCCAGGGATTGAGCTGCAAAATCCCCCGGTGGATTGACGTCGAAGATGTGCAGGTCAATACGAGCGAATGCACTGCCGCCATCGCAGTCGACATGAGTACTTCTCGAGGGCATGTTAGGGTCTTCGATAAGCGAGGGGAACAAGTCGATATGGTCGGACAGAGTCACAGAGGACACACGGTAATACTATGGGTAGGAGACGGATATGAGTACGATTGTTTTGGGCCCTGTCGCATCGCAACCTTAGAACGCGAATGATGGGGCATTGGCTGGGGATGCTACGATAGCCTGCCTACTTTCACTCTTCGACCAAACCAACCCTATCAAATCCAGGACTAAGCAGTCTATGCAGTAATGAATTTGGGAGTGCATGTGATGAAGGCATATGTCACTGATCTACGTAACAATTTATTGTCATTGATAGGCTGACGAATCCTTTTAATCACAAACAACCAAGAAAATCGTATTACATTGGGAACCGGGATAACTTTCCTTTCATTCCTCACCCTGCTAACCCTGTAACAGACGCGACGCAAACCACAAAGGGATCTAGCTCTAAAACTGCCAGATTATATCCGCCGGGTTGAGGGAAGACGTAGAAGGACTTCACGCTGGGGAACTTTGAGCTACATTTCAAGGACAGTGTACTTTGCGGGATGGAAAACCCTAAGGTTCCACGAGTAAGATTAGAGGGTCGCATTCTATATGGAGAGTATTCCTTTACAAATATTATGAAAGACTGAAATATGAGGATGGTGCAAGATAAACTGGATGGTGCTTATCCCAAAGCTGTCGAAAACCAGTAAATTCAATGGGTTATCGCGTGATCACGTAAAGCAATAGATGTCCAAGGAATCACTGAAGGAATATCAAAGGTAAATTCATGGAATAGCTAATCGGTAATGCTGCGAAAGTTAACGAATGTGCAGGTGGCTAGGTTGGTACAATCTGCCCTCGAAAAACCCCTTATTGCTTACCCCCTCACGTAAAACTACGCCAATCAAGCAAGCTGTACCGCCCATCTCTCAACTGTGAGCTCCAGAGCACCCTTAATCCTCAGCGCCTCTGGGTCGACATAAATGGTGTAGCCGATTGACTTCTTGCCGAAGTTGTAGACCCGGAATATGATATATATTCTGTCGTGTGGGTACAAGCCTCCTGGGCCATTCGTTGTCAATTTCATCTAAGACGGTCCAAGTGTTAGTAACGAGCAAGGATACAAAATAATGCAATACTTTAGAAGAGATAGAGCTGGTGCGACTTGCCCTTTCATTCTGGGATTTACTCATGAGAAACGGATCGTCGCAGCCTCCTGTCGTTGTCTTCACATCGATGTAGTACGTCGGTGATTTGCCAGCCCACCGCTTTTCGAGGTATCCTCCGTCAATCAAAAGAGTACTCAGGGAATTGTCAACGTCAAAATAGACAAAGTTAGCCGTTTTGTCGCCTGTCCAGGGTTCCATTTTCGCATATTTTGGGTGCTCGGTTACGTATTGCTTGATCTTGCTCTTCCAACAGGAGAGTGGCAGTCCAACGTTTGTTAACAGCAGCTCGTATACCTGAGAAACGATGTTAGTAGAAAAGTAAAGTGGCGCGGCGAAGGGGACAAATACGTATAACTCTCCGGCAGCTCTAATCATCTTCTTGTATCCAGCCCCAAGATCGGAACGCAGTTTGGTGTTATCGTCGTCGCCATCACCGGCTCTGCCAACATCGCCAATGGCAACTTTCATTGTCGACATATCGAAATTGTCCTGGCGTAAGAATCGAGCCTCCCGAGCTGCACTTATCACTTGACTAAGCAGCTGGAGATATTTGGATTTTTGTAGTGAACCAAGATCCTCTACTAAGCCAGTGCTGTTGTTCAGAGGGGGCACTGCCCACTCATCGATCTCTTCTGATTCCGGTTCGTCATCACTCTCTTCCGATTCCCAATTATCATCGCTCTCCCTCGGTTCCCATTCATCATCGCTCTCATTGTTGCTCGCACCCTTATATGAGGCCCTAGCGATATTTTGAGGCGATTGCGTGGTGAAATGTTTACGAGGATTGGGGCCGTCTTTCCGAATCCTTCTAGCCATTCTATCAAACTCTATGCGATCATCACGTGCGTCTCGGAAAATTTCGACCCTAGATCGAAGGTCGTCGACTAGACGTAGATGTGGGACAGTGATGGCCATACCGAAATCAATGAGTAGACCGCGGCCGTAGTTTTCCTCTCGGATGTTCATGTTGAATATGCCCATGTCATTCAGTTTTTCGAGTTTTGACCTCATCGCACATAATTGCTCACCCCTACACATATCAGAGCGTAAGTAATCTTTCAAAATCGCTCTCAGTGGAATTCCCTTATGCTCGGGCTGTCGACACCAATTGATATTGAATTCTGTCTGTATCTGATGTTCAATAGCCTGTGATAGGAATATGTAGCCATAACACTGGACGGCAATCGAACCGTTTTCACCTTCCTCTTCTAGCCGCCCGAATGCCCGGCATTCAGCGTAGAAAGGATCCAAGCTATACCGGACGAGATTGTCTGTCAGCCTGCGGTAGTCATCAGGCACAGAAGGCGCAGAGAGCCAGAGCTGCTCGAGACTAATAAATTCGAACTGGAAGGAAGGTTTAGAACAGAACTGTTCAGATCAACTGTCTAATTGCTTACCACTTTCAAGCAATACTCTTTCCCCTCAATATGAACACGAAATACGTGGTTTAGAGCATTGTCCTTAGATTCATACCTGGTTATGCTGGGACCCAGGTATTCCTTAAATTCGATATCCTCTATCGCCCCACGAAAAGGCGATAGCTTGGGTCCGTCGATTTGCGGGATTGAGTCGGTCATTTTCGTGCCGTTCTCATTCATGACAACGTACTTCACTGCTGAATTATAGCAATGGTGTAGCGAGAGCGTCAGGACATCTCTATTTATAATAAAACTGAAGTATGCCCTACACGCTTTCTACTACACTGGAGCCTCTAGAACATTCTCTAAGGGGGAATTTGGGACACAGATAGAATGCTTCCTGTCGTGCAGTTTCAAGTGGTACTCGTTACATCAAACCAGTCTGGTCATCTTGCCGTCATATATCTGGTCAAGTCTTGACTTTATTGGTAGTCCGGAGCCCACGGCTTTATCTTGGAATGCTTCAAATAGAAACGAGGGAGTTTGAGTAGTCGTGTACTCCTTGAGTCTCCAACCACTGTCAATCTAAATGCCCCTCAAAACTTACGGTTTATGTTGAAATTCTCCTACACGAAGAAAGGGATCTCAAGATTTCATACAATCCTCAAGCTTCTGTTGATCTTTGATTTAATTGGTAGATGAGAGCTTACGTTATAAAGTGAAGTGCACGTAGATAAAGCAAGGGAAGTTTAACCAATAAGCTGATTGGGGGAATCCATCCGCCGGTTGGTGGCGAGTAGTAACCGCTAGTTAATCGGCCGCTTATTACCACACTAGCAACTTGTTTGTCAATTGTGTTTTGTATTAAGTAAGTATCCTACGTAGGGAGATTTGTTACATTGTTCGTGACACCTTCTCCGGGTGATTCGGTGCTTTCCCCCCTGGGGCCACAGCGTCGACTACGCTGGAAATACACCCCGCTAAGAGACTGTTTTCACGTCGCCAATTGGAAAAGCCGACTAATAGAAGCCAAACACTTGTTTCACATTATTCAACTTGTTTCGTGGTAGATATCGGACAGTTGGTTGTATTGTTGTGTCAAGATGAAGTTGATGCATACTGCATGGACGAGGTAGCGAGAAGAAGAACGCGACTAGGTGACGTTCTCCAAGATAACCAGTAACTGGCCTGTAATACTGGTAATATACTTAGATAGCGTGGACTTATTTTTCATATCTCTCTCAGTTATACTATGAGGTGCAATTATATTACAATCCGTCATATTGAACCGCTCCCAGTAGGCTGGATCCTGAATCAGACACAATCCGAAAGGAAGGCATAGCGTGCTACGAAAGACCCTATATCTTTTTTGAACTGAACGAGACTGGAAGGGCTCTTCAGCGCCGATATAACGTACTTCACCGTGAATCTCAGAAGTATATCTAATATGAGTAAGGCTGGATATGATCACTGAATAGGTGCTTGTATTAGAAAATGAAGGTGTCGCGGACGTGCCATATATACCGTTACTGTCAACTTGACGGTAACGGCGTCGTTTTCCGTCACAGAAGGTTGAGAAGTTGATAATATTTATAGGAAGTTTTAATACTCACACTAAGCTTAAGGTAGGGGTTTGGATACTTGTCGTCGTGTGAAGGTCTGGAGACGACTATAAGAGACTCTTGGAGTTATATGACAAACGAAGGCGATAGAAAGCACCTAGTAGGGCATATCAATGAAGAAACGAAGTGTGAATGAGATCCAAACTTATCTTCACGGATGAGCATTGCGCCACTTCAAGCTTTGGTCATATATAGAAAGTTTTTAGATTATTGATCAGGGCCAGCTGTATTAGCTGATTCGATAGTTTGAATAGAAATCTAGACTGGTATGTAAACTCAGCTATTTCTTCTAAGGTAGATAGCCTCTGGCCTGGATCATAAACGATGAAAGCTTGTTTTTCTATCAACTAACTAGGGCCTTTTTGAGATTCATTGATTGATCATCGGCATTAGCACCGCTAGATATAGCACTAGGAATGGTGAAGCGGCAACTAATTGTTTAGTACAGGTATCTAACGTTAGACCCTAACCTTACAAGGTAGGTAGGGTGGCTAAAGTAGTCGGAATACCCCGTAGGGCTAGACCAAAACTCTTGGAATATCTTTACCTTCATGTTGACAACAAGTAAACTATGATTAGGAATATCTTTTCTCCTTAGAATTAACGACCTAGGCCTCATGGTAAAAGAAGAATAATAAGAAGAGTATGATTTACCATGGACAAGGCATAGGAGACCAACTCAGTGAGCTCAGCAAAAGGTATTTCTTATGGCATGCGGGTGGTCTTGTTAGCGTTTCGAGCTAACTAGCGCTAGCATTGGCAAGTTACATACTTAGGTACTTTTAGTAGTATATGCAAGGTACCTGTAAGGTGTAGCACACCTTAACTTCTCTGTCATCTCTGTCTTACCGCTGACGTAGATTTACGTTGACTACCTCGCCATACGTGTCTAACCTAACGACCAACCAAGATCCATGAGCGGACACCGACTTTGAGAAACAAGTCGCCATAACAGGGCATAGGTAGCGATCCCTTACTGCTTCGCATATTTCTCACACCTCGCACAGCCCCAGTACAACTTGAGAATACCGCATTAATGTCTCTGCTAGGCACCTTCGCTTCATCCCTAATACCTACGTATACATAGTAGGATGCAGACACTCACAACAGAATTAGAAGCTGAATTTGGATGGAAGAGATCGATTCAGTAACCATGCAGGTCGCCGATTGTATTAATTGCTGAAATTGCTGGATCCAGTGGTAAAGCCGATGCAGGTCGGTCTTGTGGGTTAGAGATGAGAAGAACACCAGCGGCAAATTTGGTGATATATGGACAAGTACTGGTGTTCTCGTGCGGCACAGTAAATTGATCTTCAGTGGACTTTGTATGAAGTACCAAGCAGATGAATCACACGTGATAGAATGACTGAATTTCTGAAAATAACGCAGTGCAGCGAATCGTAGCACTGAAAGTCTGGGCGTGGGCGCGGCTTGTTGATCTGGTCTCCGGCATTGATGCGACCAATCTAGAACCCCAGGCCGCTCCCTGCAGTGAGCGGGCTGAGCTAATAATACATAGTTACAATAACACAGTTACATGGTACATACAAATAATACTACCCCATGAATATAGGTACATCTCTCGCCGCTGCAGGTGGGCAGGTCGCACATCTACCTATCTCCCTTGCCTCCCGAATTCTACCTATTCTACTCAACCATCACGATGGTCGTCGTTTTCAAGCCCCGGGCGGCTGCATGGTAGAGTGGCATTTCTTTGAGACAATTAGGCGGGTCGGTCTGTCTTGTTCCACCCGTTTGTGAACAACCCGCCCATTCAAATTCCCGTTAGACCATAATAAACATGTTCCCAGCGCCCACGAACGGGCCTCGAATGGTGGATCTTCATTATACCAGCAGCCGTCTTTTCGTTCTCCTACTAACCGCGAGTTATGCTCGGTGCAATTAGCTACTGCCAAGTAGGTAGCTACCCACGGCAATTATGAATTCGATCGAAAAGGACCTCCCCATGGCTATGACCATGGCCGCCTTCGCTGGTATATCCTGGTATATCGGCGCTGAGCTCAACATCTCGCTCTTCCTCTTCTTCAAACGACGTCGAGGGCTGTACTTCTGGTCGTGTGTTCTCGGAAGTTGGGGTGTCATATTACAATCGCTGTTCATTATACTGGCGGACTTTGGCATATGGACGGACCTCAAGGGCTCGATCACTTTCATCTACCTCACGTGGGTATTGATGGTTGTTCCACAATCATGGGTTCTGTACTCGCGATTGTATCTTCTCATGCAACATGACAACAAGTTAAGATGGGTGCGGGCGGCCTTGATATTTACCACAATCGTATTCGGCATCACGACTATTCCTCTAGGTATTCTGTCTGTACGTATTTCACCCTCATTGTCCCGATTTAGACATATGCTGATCTGTGCGCTCGTAGCAAACCGTGATGCCGTCCCTCTTACCAGTCAATGTGGTGTGGGATCGTCTCCAAACCACCGTTTTCTTCGTACAAGAGACTGTTCTCAGCATTCTGTACATTTGGCAGACGCGAAAATACATGGCTGATCTGTCTCCTGTACTTGATCAGTCCCAAATATCTCTTGATTCGTCCACAGCTAGATCCAAGACCAGCAAGACGAAAACCATGCTTCATCACCTCATCTACATCAACCTCTTTATCATCGGCCTCGACATCGCCCTTCTAGGCGTCCAATACGCCAATCTATTTTACCTTCAAGGATCGTTCAAGCCCGCGATCTACGGCGTGAAACTGAAGCTCGAGTTCGTTATCTTGAACCGTCTCATCAAGAGCGTATCTCGCCACAGAATGAGCACACTGGGCAGCGACATCCGCCACGGCTCTGGATCCGATGGTGGTATCAATGTAACCAGAGGCTGGAATGTTCAGCAGTGGCCTTCTTCGGCGACCGAAGACGAGCGGCAATTGAAAACTCCACACGTGACGCACCAATCCAGCAGCATAGAGCACCTGGGGGAGATGCGGCCATTACATCTCGCCTAGCCGGGAGGCTTGGGTGAGACCATTACACAAACCAATTCATAAGCGTATAATGACTCGGCGGGACGGAGTACAAGGTGTTGGGTAATGGGGTTATTTTGCGGTTTTCATTGGTACGATGATTTTATGTACAGTACGCACTACGGATTATTTGACCATTTCTCTCGGGTCTTAGAGCGCGTCAGCTCATCAATATGTTTTTTTATGTCTACGGCAGCATTGGAAAAAATACCCTTTGGCATTTCAATAAAAATTGAAACAACACACAGCGTTTCTTGTCTGTATCACTTTTTCCTTAGTAGCAGCTCATTTTCTTCACGATGGTGGCGTTTGGCCAGGCCGAGCTGACCATTCTAAGACAAATGTACTGTACTTTTCGGCACTTCTGGGCCAAGAATCAACTAGTTAAGGGACTTGTGACCAGCCACTCTTGCTCAGGCTCTGTCTCTGTGCAATGAAAATGAGAGAGCGTAAGCCGTACGGCGAGAAATTGCCGCCTAGCTAGAAAACCCCTGTCCGACCAAGTCCAATGAGGAATGTCCGAGTATCCGTGTACAGGGGTCCAATGATTCGTCAGCGCGGGATCCCCATCCGCGATGCGATGGTACGTAGACTAACTATGTGAACAGCCGGCTGAGCCCGTTGGCTAAGGGGGTTTGACTGCCGCTCACCAGCAGCGGTAAAGGCTCGAAGGATGCTGTACCCAGGTAGGTGATGGTTGTGTTTGGCCGGACGGGCTCTGCAACTAGGCGACCTGCCTACCTAAAACCGGTCTTCGTTCTGCGCGTTTCGACAACTGTAATCTGGTACAGAACCCCCAAAGTGCCTGGTCTATCTAAAGTCGCATTACCGTGGCGGGCAGACGACGGAGCAGGGTGTCTGCAGATGCCGTTAGTTATTGGCCCACGAAAATAGCCTTGTCTGATCCATCCGATCGATCAACTGATCCCTCAGATCTCATGATGTCTCTCCGGACGTTATTGGCAGTAGCCAGCGTCGCATTGGCGACCCTGTTTCCCGGCCAGACACTGGCGACGCAGTGCGACCCTTCTTCTTCTTCTTCTTCTTCGTCGTATTCTTCCCCCAAACACGACGGCCAAGAACAACAACAACAACACCAACACCAGCCCAGCGCCCAGGACGTCGTCGCCAAGCTGGGACTCACCCCCAACGTGGAAGGGGGCTACTACCTAGAAACCTTCCGAGACGACCTGCTGCTGGCGGGCACCAACCGCTCCGTCAGCACGGCCATCTACTACCTCCTGGAAGGCCCGAACGTGCCCTCGGTCTGGCACCGCGTGGACGCCACGGAGATCTGGCACTGGTACGGCGGTGCGCCCATGGTGTTGCAGCTCTCCGCCAACAACGGCACGCCCACGCGGAACCAGTCGCTGGGCCCTGATTTGTTCAGCGACCAGAGGCCGCAGGTCGTGATCCCCGGCAATATTTGGCAGCGGGCCATCAGCTGTGGATCGTGGACCTTGGTAGGAACTACGGGTAGGTGCAAATATTATTTATCATTGCTTGCTTTTTTTTTTTTTCTCTAGTATTACGTTACTGCTGTGTTTATTTCCTCCCACCAATCATTGTGTCACTACTACCTACTCACGTATGAGCAAATTTTGACTAACTCTTGTAAAAGTCGCTCCCGCGTTTGTGCCGGAGGGGTATGAGCTGGCACCGGACGGCTGGGAACCTAATGGTGCATGAGGCACGAGATTAGGTAGTCTTGAAACCGGGGTGCTGGGGAGGTGATGGGTCAGTTACTATATAAAAGTGCATAGGTACTTCAGGGTGGTAGCAAACTGCTAAGTATTAGCACGCGCAGTGCCGTCTCCTTGAATCGAGAGGGTGAAGTTGCGCGCCTATTGGCCTCCTTTCTTTAGATGTCTTACACTTACAGATAGGGTATCACTTCGTTTATTAAGGTTACTTCGCCGAAATAAATGCATGGATAGCTGTTGGTTAGCCACTGTATATGCTACTGTATAATAATAGTGTATACCACGAACTATGTAGGAGTATAGGTAGATGAATTATCGTCCGCTTCTATCTATGTGAGTATGCGGTGTGCCTGTCCTAAGTTTAGCAACCCCAGCAACCCCTCTGTCCAGCACGTGTGGTTATACAACTTCTGGTCTGGAATTGACAGCACTCTAATTGGACGTTATTCTCTTGTGAACAAGACTTGCATGACTTATTCTGATTACCGGCCCGCGTCGTTCCCTGTAATGAGAACTGCTGATCTGTTCCACGTGCCGGTGAAATGTTTCGATATAGACATCGTTGACCGATGAGCTGAAAGGGAGAGCAAATTAAAAAGTTGTGTTATATATACTGCTTTGCATGCTATTGGATGGGTTCAAGACCTTTGGTGGCCAGATCGCCCGATGACCGAAGCGCCAGTAGTCGGTGACCGATAGACATATAGGTAATTATGTGAACAAGGGCTCAAGATCTTACAGACTATAGATACTCTAGAGTATCGTAGCAATCTTTACGTAGTTACCATGCCTGATATTATTGGTAGATTTCCTTGAGGATGCAGATCGATAGATGCTGCAGTAGCGTAAGTACTGAGGATCTTGACATATCTATATCCGCTGGAGCGAGTTTGCCAGTAGAGAGGCTCACAAGATTTTGAGTAACACAGTGGGCGCGACACGTAAGTTTACAGCACAAAATGCAAGAGCATCATTATGAACAATATTATCTGAATTGTTTTGCTTGATATAGTACTCGTCATCTATGTTACATCAGGAGTACAGAAGGGGTGCCGTATGTCTATCCGTCCGCACCCTTTACGAACCGTTCCATGCGTCCATTTAAATCGTCAATTTTCTCATTTATCGTATATCGGGAGATCTTTTTAGATTTATGTCATTTCTGGGGTGGTATTTTGTGTGTCTGTGCCCGAGTCCATTACTGCCGCTTTTTCGGGTGTATACGAAGCCCATAGCTTCTTCTCTCTTCTGAGTCCTCTTCGAGTCCATAAGACAGTTATCCACGTCCAGATAACGAAGAAAACCAAAGGTGCTCCCCATCCTATTTCTTAATATTAGCGACAAACCATCCAACAGTCGGACAACCTAGTGGCGTAGAACTCACCGACACCGTAGGCAATCTCTTGCTGGGGAATTACCCAGACAGCAGCGAGTGTACCGGCTCCGGTGATCACTGACCCAATTCCCCAAAACCAGTTCAACTCCGCGATGAGACGCCTGAAGACCTTGCTGGCCTTATATCTCTCCAATAGCTTGCGGCGAAAACGACGCGCACCTCCGCCATCAACGCCCACCACATCCTCGACGGCGGTCAAAACGTAGGGCGGTTGAGGCGCACCTTTCGGTATCGAGCTAACCTTACAAGCTGTTCTCATTCCCAGCGCGGACATGGTTCCTGTGACTATGCACAACATGCCGGCGCCGATAAAAAAGATAGAAACGGGGATGGCCAGTGGCCGGACTAGCGGCTCATGTGGGATGGAGGCTCCGATGAGAATCCCCGTCATAATCGTATAACATATGGATAGGGTGTGATGTGTGAAGTCAAAGCGCCAACGCTTGCCGTCGAGTGGTCGATATTTGTCGTTCTTGTGGATTAGGCGCCATGACCGGTGAGCGAATTCGAGGCCTGATATAACTCCGAAGAACGAGGTAATGATTGCGAAGACTAGGAAGTTCCGAGTCAGTATGTGTACATTCGACTTGAATAATCAAGACAGCATGGCTGGGGATTAACTTACGAATTCCGTGTCTCAGGTTCGTAGCGAACCATAGGGGATAGAATAAGACGAGGGGAAGCACGCTACCCTCAAATACCAGAAGCCCCGAGACGATGAACAGCTTCGTCTTGTGGTCCATCAAGTTGTATTCTAACCGCGGTAAACCTGGCAGGTTCCCATACCGGTGCTCCGTCATAGATCGTCTCGCGGTGGTGAGGGCATCGCCATACTCGGGCGACGTGACGCATTCTGCCGCGTTTTCTGAATCATAGTTGGATTCAGTCATACTGGCCATTTTGCATCGAGTGATCGGTACGTGAGGAAGCCAGCCGCCTCAGTGACCGTGGAAGACAGAGATATTGCAAAGTATCGCTCAAGGAGACGTTAAAATCGATGGCGAAACGATGGTTATCAATCAGCTGATGGGCATAACACGATATTCAGCTTGTTGTAGGGACGAATCTTGAGATCGATCAGCCCACTTAGATGTGGATGGAATGGAGAACAATTAGAAAAGATATCAAGTGCATATTAGTCGAGAAGACACTAGTAATGTATTCGCTGCCAATACCGGCCAAGGCTACTGACGAAAGCCCAGAATTAGAATGGTTGGTCGAAATGGATGGTCGAGATGGAGGTGCAATCCAATCGACCTGGACGCGTACTCAGTGAACAGGCCCTGTTGGTAGCGATGACGTGGTGTAAGGATGCGAAATATTAATGGAGCTTTGATTCTCTACACAGCTGTCGATTTTTTGGGTGGACGTCTTACTGGTCAACGCTTCATCTGGTGTACATTATTTTCTTTGCTCTTTGTATGCACCCTGAGGTAGACGACCAGTAAACCTGTTCTAATCTCCAACTGAATGACGTTTTCTCTGCCCCGCCATACCCTGTAGGTGGCAGTGCAGGATCACGGGATGATGTCATAGCTAAGCGTATTTCAAACTCAATCAACTACCCGTACCTGGCACCTACCCATTAAGTACTTTGATAATCCGAATTAATGTTAGAATAGTAAGAAATTTGCCTAAATCTTACTTATTATCATCATCTGGAATTTAGATAGCTTTGTTAGAAGATATAGATTCTCTCTAATATTAAGATAACTAGTTATATAGTAAGAGTATAAAGTGTTCTATCTCGCCGTCACTTAATCCATAAACAAACATGTAATTCGTAACGTGCGGTAATAGATAACAATCAATATTGTTTAAGTTGCAGCTTGTTCGCTTGCTTCAATTATTCTTTCTTGGTGGAAGAAGGCGGCGGCACACGATGGTTTCGCTCGAATATATGATGTTTATCGTCGCCTTTGAAGACCCGCCCAAGTTGCGTGCAGCATTCTCTATACATGTTCTCCGACTTGTAAGGTGGTTTGAGTGGGTTAGATGGATTTGGTCCTTTGTCCCAACCATGACGAACTTCCGGTATCATTGAGTAGAACATGCGCTTCGAAATAGGCGGCTGCTCTAACCGCCGGGCTAGAATTTCGCCTTCGTTTAAGAGCATATCCCATTCGCAAGTGAAGAAGAAGATGTTATCTGGTATACTCTTAATGAGAAGCTCATCAGAGGCCTTATTCGGGGAGACACAGGGATCCGCCACATCTAGCTCTGGGGGAAAGAGGTACGATGCATCAAAGAGACTGGTCAGTGATGAAGGGAGAGTGGCCTCTGGTCGTTTACAGCTAGCCCGCCTTTCCTCTCTCGTGAGTGTATAGTCCGTAATCGGGTAGAATGTGGCGAGTGCGACAATCGTGTGCTTGGGTATCGACATTGTCTGGCTAAGCAGATGCAGGCGCATGGGTGCTGTGATGGCGATGTTACCCCCTGCCGAGAATCCCGAAGTCGCTAACCTATCCGGATCGACACGCAGCTCTGCAGCGTTTCTGATGACATATAGCAACGCATCAGCGCCATCTTCTACCGCGACAGGAAACGGATTTTCCGGAGCAAGGCGGTAATCAACCGAGATGAATATGGCTTTGCTCTTTTCTATAACGAACCGTGCAAAGCGAGCGTCGTCCGTCGCAGCGCCTAGCATAAATCCTCCTCCGTGAAAGTTGATCACCGCAGGCCATTTTGTGTTTCTTTCGCTTCTCGTGTAATCTTCCGGGACGTAAAAGTGCAGTATGAACTCCCCTGGTCGACTCGATATTGTGGAAGGTATTGACCTCGTGAACTCGGGCTTCGGCGGTCTCGGAGGCGCCGAAAAGTGCAGGCAAACAGCAATACGTTGTAAACCCCGCCAAAAACCAGCTGATATACGTAGCGACAACCGCGAAGGATAGGTCCCTATTTTGTGTTTTGCTGTCTGCGGGCTTTCGGTTGGGGACGAATCGGATTCCGATGCTGCGGTCCTTGGAATGGCCATTCCGCTATTTTCCCCTGGTGCTCTAATACTCTTCTAGCACGATAGAACTCACAGGTATCGTGTGGGCTCTTTTGCCCAGAGCGATAATCTTCCAAGCAAGGGTCGCATTCATCTGTATACCTCTGGCATCTAGTAAGGCAGCAAGGATGATAACGGTCTAGACGTCTACACCTTTTAAGAGGGCAAGAGTGCTATATACGACAAATGGAGATTCGGATCCGCTTCACCAGCATGATGGAAACGGGGAATACGCGGCATGATGATCGGAAGCCATAACTAGTCAAAAGACTAGGCTAGTCTAATCGCTGCGGGCGTCTGTCAATACATTTCAAGGTTGGCATTCTCGATGAAAGACGGAAATTTAGATAACGATAAGGAGCTGAAAAAGGCGTTAAGAAATTGAATCGGGGGCTGACGTGCGGGGCTGGGCTTGAGGCCGACAATGACAGCATCAGCGGCGCACTAAAATACCTGTACCTGACCATCTTGCTTCCAATCGCCTGCAACCTCTGGGCAGCCTTATCCTACCCTAAGTCTAAGGGATTTTGTGTTGTCTTTTATGTACGCACATGAGTTCTTCCAAGTTGGATCTCAAGTTGAGATCCGAGATCTATGTGGGTAATGTCACTATATCGGTAACGCGGGAGTGATGGGCAAGATGCAATGACATCATCAAGTTATAATCCGAAATTAGTAAGGTGAAAAAGTGAACACAGCGGCTATTAAGGGAGAATGATTTAAGCAAATCGGATAGGGGTTGATGCAAATGTTTAAACCAATCCTTGAATAAAACCCGTGTTATGTTTTCGTATCACATTTTGGCTTCACATGCATTGAAGGGGCGTTTCTTGAGAACGAATCCCCGATTGATGGCGTCACAGTTTTGCTTAGGCCTTCTCCATACTTATCATGCCGGTACCTTGGTTGTGGCTTGCTACCTGGTCATTCTGTGTTGCCCAAACGGGATATGACCTAGGACATGTCCCGTTATGATTGGCTTGAGACCTGTTAGTAGCGAGAGCCCGGCGCAAATGCTCCGCAACAACCGGGTCTGCTAGGAAAATTATAGCGATGTCGTCACTGTATCTTCGATCCCTAGGTAGTTGACTTGCGACAACGCTGTAACAGAAGTCGAATAGTTTACTAGAAACGCGTGGAAATTAGCTCGACAATTATGGACATTATGGACACAGGCTAGGCCATATGTGTCTTGATTAAGTAATTAGGAGTTACCAGATTTGTTCGTCAAAGCCGGCAAGCCCCGTCGAGTCAGTGGACTAGATTGCATGACTGGAAAGCAACCCCAGAAAGCCGAGGGCGCGAAAGAGCGTAATACCTGCTTTGGCCGGCAGGTACTGTACCAAGGTAGGTACCCAGGTACTGACTGCATCACCGAACTTTGCCCTATCACCTCCGAGCCGCCTCGAAGGTCCTTTATTAACCCGATCAAGACCGCCAACCCTCTAAGAAATTTACCTCGCTTGTTCGATTTACTTACACCCGCCTTCCTTACTCACAAGTCTCACCCCCAGCTCCATCCATCCTCTGTGCTGTGTATCGGCCGAGTAAGGAGAGGCTTATCTCGTCTTATACCACGAGTAAGCGGGGACTGCTGGTACGATCCGTTCGAGTGCCATCTTCGTTCGCGTCTTGGCCTACCTTTAAGCTCTCTCTCTACCTCTGACCACATAAATACCTGCGCCTGAGCGCCGCCGTCAGCCACGATGCCGGGCACCTTGAAACAACCGCTTCTCTACCTAAATCGCATGATCGGCCACACATCTGCGAAAAACCACATCACCAAACTTCGCATGGGAAATACAGATGCCCTAGAACAAGACTCAGACTCCGACAAGAAACACCTCAAATCGGTTTACGAGAAACGGGCGAAGCGACAATCTGCTCAAGAAGAGAGGAAGTCTGTCCAGGCAAAGCGCCGACAGGAAGAAGAAGCTGCACGCGCGGCTGATGCACCTCAGATTAGCGGAAGCTATGGCACCGTCGACGAGAAAACCGTCCCGCCCTCAAAAGATATATCCCATCTATCCGCAGCTCAAGCCGGCTCAAGGATCAGTTTCACTGCCCGGGTTCACCATACCCGCAATATCAGCTCTAAGCTAGCGTTTGTCCTTCTCCGCCAATCGACGAATACGATACAGGCTGTAGTCCAAGTTCGCGATGGTGCTGTGTCTGAGCCATTTGTTCGATGGGTTGAGCATCTGTATACGGAATGTATCGTGCATGTCCAGGGCGAGCTTCGCGCGCCACCCGAGAGCATCAAAGCTTGCTCCATCCATGATCTTGAGATCCTCGTCGACAAGATGCACGTACTGGTCCCTGTAGAAAACCCCCTGCATATCGATGTATTTGGGATGGACCAAGTCGAGGAAAACCCAGAGACGCACGAAAAGCAACTGGCCGTATCAGGCCGGGTTCGAACCGCTAATCGGGTCGTGTTTCTGCGGACTCCCGCGATGCAAGGTGTGTTCCGCATCCGCTCCGGCATCTGCAACATCTTCCGCTCTACCCTCGATGACCAAGGATTCATTGAGATCCAAACTCCAAAACTGCAACCAGCCGCAACCGAATCAGGAGCATCGGTGTTCGCAGTCAAATACTTTGGAAGAACTGCGTATCTGGCTCAAAGTCCACAACTGGCTAAGCAGATGGCTATCTCTGCTGATTTTGGTCGTGTGTACGAAATTGGCCCCGTGTTCCGAGCTGAGGACAGTAACACACACCGCCATCTTACCGAATATACTGGTTTAGATCTTGAGATGGCTATTCGCAACGACTATCACGAGGCGATGGACATCATCGACACAATGTTAAAGGCAATTTTCAAAGGCGTCTATGCACGCTACCGCAAAGAGATAGACATTGTCAAGGAACGTTTTCCCCACGAGGACCTCGTCTGGTTGGACGAGACACCTCGTCTGACATTTAAGGAGGGCGTGAAGATTCTGAACGACTCTGGCTGGGTAGATGAGGATGGCAAGCCGGCCTCAGACAACGAGGACCTTGCTACACGGGCTGAAATTCGCCTTGGAGAATTAATCAAGGAGAAGTATAAAACCGACTACTTCATACTCGACAAGTTCCCCGCTTCAGCTCGGCCATTCTACACTCACCTCGACAAAGACGATGAAGCAGTCACAAACTCGTTTGACATCTTCCTCAGAGGCCAGGAGATTACTACTGGAGGCCAAAGAATCAACAACCCCCGGCTTTTAACCGAGAGAATGACAAAGGCTGGCGTCGACCCGGAGACCATGGAAGAGTATATGCAGGCCTTCGAATGGGGTGCTCCTCCGCATGCCGGGTGCGGTATCGGCTTAGAGAGAGTACTGTTTCTACTGCTGAATCTCGGCGATGTTCGCAACGCTTCATTGTTCCCTCGTGACCCGAAGTCGCTCCCTGCGAAAACAATCTCTGCCGACAAATTGCCATTCCCTGATGCTGACACTATCAAATATGCGTTCGAGGGAGAACACACGCATGTACACCTACCAGACCTCGAGGAGCTCATAGTTAATTATGGTGATGCAACCAATACCTCATGGCTCGATGACCGTTACAAGGTATGGCGAGACACAGAAACGGGTGCTGCTGTCGGTTATGCTGAGGAAAATGGTTATGCTTTGATCATGGGCAACCCGCTCTGTGATCCACGCCAGTACCCAGGTGTGATCAGCTCTTTCCTAAAATATTTAAAGATTAGTGAAGATCTCCGGCCGATTTGGCTTCTAGTATCTGCTCAGGTAGAAGAAATTCTCGGTTCAAGGCTTGGCTGGAGGACCCTTACGTCGGTGGCTGAGGAGCGTGTTGACACTCAAAATGCCGCAGGGGTCGCGAAGAAGGAGCGTCAAGCCAAGAACGCAGATATCAAAATCCACTCCACAGCTCTTGGAGAATCCGTCCCAGAGGATGTGCGAGCCAAATGCGACAAGCGCATCCAGGACTGGAAGGATAATCGGAAGGGCAAGAAGCAAGTGCACATCACTGATGTACAGCCATGGATCTCAATGCGACATCGTCGGTACGTTTGGGCCGAGGATAAGCAAGGCGAGATTGTTGGTCTTGTCATCTTGCACCGTCTGTCGCCACAGAACGGCTACCAGATCAAATTTGCCCTGGATTTCCCTGGGTCCCCGTCTGGAAGTATCGAAGCTCTAATTGCGTCATCATTGCGTCTCCTGCAATCCTCGGGCGTCCAGAATGTCACTTTCGGCGCTGGCGCCATGGATGAACTCGAGGTTGGTCACAACCTTAACGGCGTCAAGGCCAAGATCTTGAGCCACACATACAAAACGGTCGCCCAGCAGCTTAAACTCGGCGCGAAGAGTGATTTCCGCGAGAAGTTCGGCGTGAAGAACGACCCTGTGTACATCTGCTACCCTTTCATGGGTCTTGGTGTCTCGGGCGCAAGGACACTAATCAAATTCTTCGAGGATGAGATGTAGGAAGTCCAAGTCCACGATCGAAAGAAAACAGAGCATAGGAGAAGGACGAGTGCGAGACAGGGCGGTTTAATGACCAGGTTAATTGGCGTTTTCTTCAAGATGATTGGCAGTTGCCTTACTGCCTGATCGCGTTTTATATACTCGCACAGTGCACTAGACAGACAGATTTGGCCGGCTTCAATTGCCGCTTTTGATATACCCAGACAAAGGTAGAATCGGTGTTTGTATCTCTTCTCTTTTATGTTAGGATGAGACATGAATATAATTAATAATTAGTACTCTTTACTTCAATCTGGTGGCTTGTATACGTCTTCAGGAGATGATTGAGAAAGATAAGGTGTTCGTTCCTGTTGACTTCGCATGAGAATTCGAAGGCAAGTGATATGATTGAATGTCACGATTGTCTCATTAATTTAACGTGATTCCATCTATAGTTCTATGTCTATGTTTACTATAGAGACGCTCTGCCCCGAACGCCAATACGCCTAAAAGCCAGCAAAGATCATGCTTATTTCTTGCCGAAACGCTTCAGGGGCTTTTTCAAAATGTCGACAAGTTTGCCGAGGGTACCAAAGACATATCCGAACCCAAATTTCCAGCCACGGATGCGCACCGTGTAGATAAAGAAGTATACCAGGGCCCAGTTGGAGATGCAGAAAGCGAGGAAGATGCCGAAATCTGCGACAGGGAAAAAATGGTTAGTGACAAGATCACGATTGAATGGCCCCCAATTCAACTCAAAATCAGACTCTTACCTCTCCATTTCTCACTGGCATCAACATTCAGCGTCGACAGGTATTGGTTTCCGCTGCTGTAGGGACAGTACTGGCAATCTGCTCGCGCGTCCGGGTTCAGCAGGTATCCGCCAGCTCTGCTGGCGTACGACCCTGCGTATTCCCGACACGTCTGCCCGGAGGGCGTATCGAAGCGAGCGGTCTCTGAGACGTCGCATTGGACGGGCGAGCCGTCGAGAGTTGCTGCGAGCATGCCGCCGATCCAATACGTGCTTGGGTTCAAGTAGTATATCCAGTAGCGCCAGAAGGCGGGCAACATGCGGTAGGGCTGGACGACGCCGTTGAAGAGACCGAACATTACGAAGAAGAAGGGGAGAACCTGCAGCACCAGGGTTAGTACGTCGTTATACCTATTGGATAGTGACAGTTTTAATAGGCTCGAGAATGTACTTACGTTCGAGATGACGGTGAAGCTAGGCGCGAATGCGCAGATCCATTGACCCCAGCTGCTCATGAACAAGAACATAAGGATAGTCATCAAGTAAGTGTATCCTGACACAGAACTTTGCGTCGGTAGGCCAGTGGGCCAGTACCAGAGAGCCCAGTAAAGCGTCCCCGAAACGATCGCGGCGGGGATCTCGGCCACGATGTTGGCAGTGCAGAACGCGACCCATCCGTAGACGCGAGAGGGGTATTCTCGGGCCTCCCAGAGAGCCATGTTCCCGAAGAACTTGGGCAGGACGGCGTTGACAATCGTTGGAGGGATGGTGACGATCAGGAAGACTGTGAACAGACGATTCTGCATATCCTGCACCGAGTATCCAAGTTTCCAGAAGGTGAACCCATTGAAGATACCGATGATCACGGCGGCAAAGAATTTCCCGTATAGATAAGAGGGGTCGCGCCAGTATTGACGAAACATTCGCTTAGTCAACTCGACGGTCTGAGTCCAAGTCGATGCCGCATACTCTTTGTGGGCCTCTTTCTTACGCTCGTTGGGTTCCGTAGCAGCGCTTCTCGTCCTCTTTAGGCCGTCGATCTCCTCGATAACCTTCGCCGCCTGTTCGCTATTCCGCCATTCCTCGTTCCAGTCGATCTTCGTGCCATCTTCGCGCTTGTGCGGACGCGCAGCCGTCTCTAGGATGAACTCGGCGACATTCTTGCCCGGAGGGGCATGTGCGCCACGGCTTGAGAAGTACTCGATAACATCCTTGCCGTTCTCGCCAATGGGGCCAAAGTAAAATGTGTTTCCGCCGGGATTTAAGGCCAAGACCATGTCGAACTGCTGGATCAGGACTGAACTCGGCTGGTGGATGGTGCAGATGATGGCTTGCCCGGCTCGCGCGAGCTTCTTGAGGAAGGTCACGATTGAGAAGGCTGACTGGGAATCCAGACCCGAAGTAGGTTCGTCGAGGAATAGTAGGAGCGAGGGTTTCGCCGCGAGCTCTACGCCGATGGTCAATCGTTTACGAAGCTCGACTCCCAGAGAGGAGATGATGGTATCTTGAAGGTCGTTCAGCTCCAAGAGATCGATGATCTTGTCGACGTAGGCCAACTTCTCGGAACGTGGAGTACTGGCTTCTTGACGGAGAAGAGCACTAAATTCGATTGCTTCTCGGATGGTTTGTGTGCCGTCGTGGAGATCTCCTTGTAGACAGAAGCCAGTGTTGCGCTGGAAGTCCGCTCCGAGGGGACGGCCATCGACGAACATCTCGCCACTGATGACTCCCGTGCGCTGGCGTTGTGCGAGCGTGTTCAGAAGGGTGGTCTTACCAGCGCCCGACGCACCCACCAAGGCGACAAGAAGTCCGGGTTTGGCATATCCGTTCACCTTGTTCAGAAGCTTACGCTCGCCTCCAAGGTATGGCACCGTGTACTCAACGTCACGCCAGGTGAAGATCGAGTCACTGCTGCTAAGCCGGTCCAAAGCTTCCTCCTCTTCTGCAGGTGTATTTACAGAGACATCTGACGATACACTAGTACCCGAATCGACGTTCTTCTCTTCGTCGTTGGGTGCCGCCACCTTCTTGGCTTGTTCCTTCGCCTTGCGGCTTTTCTTGAAGATGAGTGCGCCACCGCCACCGGATGTGAAGCTGAATAGCTCCGTAGCTACGACCGTAACGAGGATATAAAGCACCGTGAAAGCGATGACAACGCCAAAGTTTCGCCATAAGTTCGAGCGGCTGTAGTTGAATTGCGTCTGCAAGTAATCGTGGCCTGTGACTTCGGCAGAGTTAGCCGACGCACCTGCCAGCGCGCATCCCTGAAATCCAGCTTGGGCATCGGGCCCTTGTGGGACGAGCTGCTCCGGAGCACACTGCATGACACGCCCGGAGAATTCATTCGAAATAACGGCTTCGAAGCTATAGGCGATGGGGTTTACCCAATAGAGCCAGCCGAACCAGATGTATTCACTCAGCAGCTGCGTCTTCGGAATGACATATCCAGTGTAAATAATCAGGATATTCAGCGCTAAGCCAGAAAAGCGAACAGCTGTGTCAATCTCCGGCGATAAGCTCGCGAACATTCGGTAGAGAGCCGTTACCAGCAACGTGGTAGTGTAGACAAATAGGAGGTATATCCAGAATTTGCTGACATCTCGATCGAGATTCGTCATGAAGTACATAATGATGCCGAAGATCACGACCTGAACGAACAGTACGGGGAAATCCACGATCACACGGGCGAGAGAGACTGCAGATGGGCGATAGAAAGCGTAGTCCTTTTGCCGCGCAGCCACAGCCCGCCCCGAGACCGCCTTTGCGAGCTCGGTAAGTTGTAGCCAGCCCAAGAAGACGATGGAGAAAAAGCAGGCACCGCCGCGAGTAAAGGCACCCGCGGTGGAGAAAGGTTCGTTGTAGTAGATCGAGCCGACGATTAAACCATTGGAGATGATGATGAATAGCTTGGTCCAGAGTGTAGTGGTGTCACCGAATAGTAGCCAGAACTCCCGTTTAGTGCAGTTCAGCACCTGACGGAGAAACGAGACGGTGTATGGTGACTTTTTACTGACGTTGCCGGATTTCGCTTCTTGCACAGCGCCTTCGAATTTCTTCGTGTCCTCATACTCCGTCTGTTGTAGGTGCGTCTCGTAATCTTGTACATCTTCGATGAGCCTTTGATAGTTGGGTGAGTTTCGAAACGCGCTTTCCAGTTCCTCTGGAGTTTTAGGCGCCCTGTCTTTGAAGCCTGGTCTGAACCGTCTTTCCTTGGGATCAGTTATTGCAGTTAAGAAGTCCGCTGTCGTTTGCTGTTCGGGGCACTCGAATCCGAGATCGATAAAGTACTGCTTAGCTTCCTTGGCCGGACCCGAGTAGATCTCACGCCCCTCGTCAATAACCAAGACCTTGTCCATAAGTTCATAGATACCTTCTCCTGCTTGATATAACGTGACAAGCGTGGTACGATTAGTGATGTCCGTCATAATCCGTAGAGACTTGGCGTAATCCAAAGCAGTCGAAGCGTCTAGTCCACGCGTTGAGTTGTCCCAGGCCATAACTGTCGATTTTGACGCCAATGTCTCAGCAATTGACACTCGTTTACGCTCGCCGCCGGAAACGCCACGGATGTATTCATCTCCCACGAGTGTATATTGAGTATGGGATATACCGAAAATCTTCATCAGCGCACTAGCAACGACTGGAATATCCTCCTTTCCGGACTTTTTCGTCTTGTTAAGTAACGCGAAAGTCAGCGTTTGCCATACGTTCAACGAAGCATGATGAATGTCGTCTTCGGGGTTGTAGTTGACTTCGCCGCGATACATCTCCTTCTGTTTTTTTGCTGAAATACCACCGTATGAGACATCGCCTTCGACCGCAGCAAAAGACTCGCGATTGTTGGTGATAGCTTTCAGGAACGTAGAACATCCAGCGCCTGGACGTCCTAAGACGAGCATCATTTCCCCATCACGAACACATCCCGTGAAGTCGTGTATCAATGTTCGAGTTGGGGGTTTCTGGAATCGTAGGGACGGGAATAACTTCGTGATGTTGTGGTATAGATCAGGTCCAAAGGTGCCCATGATGGCGTCTGGCACAGTACGAACAAATGAAGCTGTGCTCCCAATACCCTTGACTGTGAGATTTCGATAAACAACTCCTACTCTCTTCGCAGAGCCTGCTTCCGTGCGTTTTTCGAATTGGCCTTCCCTCATAAACTTCCCGAGCTCAAAATCATCTTCTTCGGGAGCTCCAGCTTCCACATCAGTATCTCGTCGGTCGATACCTTCTTTCACCCCTCTTGACGATCGAGTATGCCGAAGACGACGACTGGCCTGTGTATCATGAGTCCTTGTATGATGTAATTGGATGAGATTGTGTCGTAACTCTTCAAGCTCTTCCCGAGCTGCCTCTTCATTGACGCCGCCGACGTCTCGCTCGCCCCAAGTGCCATCGAGAGCTGGTATCTCTTCCAGAGCTCTGCCAATTTCCGCATCGTCGGCAGCGGGGTGCAGTATGCTTGCATCTACGGCTTGGTCTCCCCTATGCCATTGATTCACCGGAGGCTGTGAATCCGTCCGACTGAGGCCTTTGCCGTCGACTGTGGATGCCCACATGACGGCGACCTTAGAAAATTGGTTGAGATATTAAGCGATTCGTATATTTAACAGAGGACACGGATGTCTGCAGGCCCGAGAAACTGCTAAAGCACAATTCAGATCCCAATCCCGAAAATTGGCCCAAAGTAATATTTTTCTGGATATCGCGAGATAATTGTAGGTCTTTTAACTGAAAAGTCTAGGTATTATTAATCTTATAGTTGAAGTGCGAAACAGGAAGAATCGCAGAAGGAGAAGAAGAAGTCAAGGGTCCCAGTCTCAGGTATCATAGCCGAATATAAACTCCCTGTAGTGACCATTCCGATATATAAGTTGACAGTAAGAGCACTCGGAGATCCGGCCATAAGCATTCGTTTTCTCCATTCCACATTATTCATCAGATGTTAGTCTCAACCAAAATTCACACTAGTTGTGGACCGTGATTCATGTCGTCACACCGGTGCAGAGGGGCTGCTAACGTCTGTACAAAGTCTGACATTACGTCTTCATTGGCGATCTGCCATCAGCTCAGTGTATCCACAGATACCCGCTACACTTGGCACTCCTCTAGCGGCTCCGACAATGAGGGTCTTATAAATCAACAAAGAAAATGTTTTCTATCTGCCCCCAATTTTCTACTTACTTCTATTCTCCTATATCTATACCGGGATTAGTAACGGAGATCACTCCCCACCTTTGTTATTGTTATGCGGAGTCTAATCTACACTAGGAGAGGTGCCTTGTCAGTTCTGAACCGTTCTCACACACTGGCTGGGACAATTAGTTCGCATAAACTTACTTGCAAAGAATAAGCATTTCTGATTGGCCTAAAAACTCCTTATCATAACTCCTTTCCATAACTCCATATCGAAATGCCTTATCATATTTTGGACCTGACCTATGATCGGCAATAAGCTTTGTTGCGCATCGGTAATAAACGAATTATCGGATTTTAAGAAGGATGATAGTAATAACTAGGACCCAGAGTTTATTATTGCAATAAACCCATCTGTCTTGCGTGCATATTACTCATGCCCAACAGCCATAGCCAGATATAATTCTTGGCAACTACAATATGCTATTTTTCTTATTCATGCCCAAACTGACAAGCACTCTTAACAGATCATGTACGCCTGTCTCTTGAATCAGTTTCTTAGCCTAAGGTCAACATGGTTTGTCCTGCTGGCAGTTTCAGAACTGAATTTTGTTGTTGCACAACGAATAACTTCTATCAATACTAGCAGTTTGCATAGTTGCCTTAAAGAACTGGAGTATTTGGTTCATGCAGTAACAGTTGCTATATAATCGGGCTTAGTTCAGTGACAACTTGTTACCCTACGTCAGAATGTCTCTCTGATACAATAAGAGCCCGTGGTCCAACTTTAACAATACCTTCGCTGGCTATCGCTTACATATAAAAGCAACCTCCTTTTACACGCTTAAACATTATCAATCCCACTACCTCATACTCTATCTGTCTATCCCATGGCTTGCTGAGCACGCTCTTGAGCCTCCTGATTTCTCTCGTCCGACACGTACCAGAACCGAACTGTGTCATCTCGAGAATTGGCAGCATTAGGAAAGAGACGATTATCAAGATATCCTGCTGGTATCGAACAGAATTCAGCTGCGAGGCACTATTCGAAAACACGCAGGAGGAGGGTAAGCACAAGGACCGAGTGCACAGCCGGTATATATGTAACGTCCCAGGCTGCATGAGCACCGTCATGGGTCAATTGCTCTCAATTGCAGCATGGCCAAACCATGCCAGGATGTATTTGTGTGACTCAGATGCTTCTCTAGACTCTCTCCCCAAGCCAACATGGAAGCTTATCCTCGGATCGAATAGAGCGGATGACGAAGGCTATGATATTGCAATCGACAGGAACCTTGCTGGGAACGACATAGACGGCGGCGTGATTCAAGACGATTGCCCGATAAACTACTTTGATTCTTGCTTCCCTTTGGCAAAAACCACATCTGATCTCGAGGAAATCGAAGCCTGTAAGAGCTCTTTTCAACAGAGAAATCAGCAACTATTTCGTCAGGCTCGCCGTGACCACGAATTCGTTGGCGTGAAACTACGAGGTATCCGCAAGGGTAAATGTTTCTCCACATGTGTTGTGGGTAATCTTATGCTTATCAAGTTGCTCTTTTATGGCTGATAAATTCACGTAGTTCTGATGTCCAATCAAACTAATGTTACGAGGGTTTGTAAGTAAGCACTGGCAACAACGCATTATCATCATCCAGTCCATATAGTCGTATTGTAGGTGTAAATCTCTGATGCCATAGCTTCGCCTATATCATGTGAATACATCTTGTTCGTCCTTCGTATAAGTGGATAGCTGTCGCCACCGTGCCCCGTATCTAAGCACTAAGACGGGGATAGGCGCCAGGACGAGACCGATTCCGCCCAAGACTGAAATTCCCAGACCCCAATCGAACTTTCTTACCAGAGGATCAGAGGCCAAGGGCAAGAGAGTACTCATGAGACATCGGGTGACGATGATGGCCGTCATTCCCGAGGCGGCGTATATGCCGAAAGCATCGACAACATAGGCGTTCAAAGGGAGATAAACGAGCATGAGTGTGGCGCCGAATAATCCCACCACGAACATTAGCACCGGCAAGGGCAGCCTCAATTGCGAGACCCAGCCGTACGCTATGATGCACAGGGGAAGACTGAAGGTTCCGGTAACCGCGATAGGTAACCGAAACTCGGGCGTGCCCACGCCATTATTCTTCTCTCGAAGCTTTACGTAGACCTTATCCAGAAAGATGTTCATAACTACTACGCTCAAAGCCGAACCAACACCTGCGATACATTTAGTTATTCAATTCCGAGAGATGCCACAAGGCGCCAGGTAGCGTGAAGCCGACTTACTAAAAGATAAAAATGCCAGCCCCGTCGCAGACGCCGAAAGACCATACAATTGCTGCAGTATATCTGGCAACGTTGTTGAAAATATATAGTAGTAACTAAACATGAGAGCGCCATGGAGCGACATGGCCTGCAAGACGCTCGATCCGGAGAAGACCATCGCCGGCCGAACGGCGCATTCCCATATTTTGTGGAGGCTTGACTGTTTGTCATTCGTGTCAAATATGGTCCTCAGCTTTGGGTTACCCGTCTCGGTTCGCAATCTAGCGGCCCGCCGTCGTAGGATCGCCACCTTATATGTCTCCCGGAAGAACGTGAAGAAAATGATCTCGCACGTAAGCGCCAGGACCACTGACAGCCGAAGCACCCAGCGCCAACCCACCGACTCAGCAATAGTGCCCCCGAGTGCAGGCCCGAGCGAGCCTCCTATCATTGGCGCCAGAGCGATGACGCTGATTGCAGATCCGCGGTGTTCGGCCGCGAAAATGTCGCCGACAATGGCTGGCCCCAGCACGTTCGAGGTCACGGACAGGCCTGTCAGCGCGCGGGCAAAAATAAAGAGCGCTGTGCTCTCAGACAGGGAGGCTAGCGCCGTGGCGAGAATGAAGAGGATGGTTGCACCGTTCATCACAGGGTATCGCCCGAACATCTCCGACAGTGGCGCAATGAGCAAGGGGCCGGCGGCCTCACCTAGCTCCCAGATGGTGACCAGCAGCACACTAGATGATTTGCTCACGCTCCCGTCGTCCAAGTCATAGACTATTTGATTTGCTATCGGTACGACTGAGATGCACGTAAAGGTTCTAGTAACTAAGTGTTAGCAGAAGGATTGCCAACTTGTATGAGAACGTACGTTGTGAATGCCATGAAGGACAGTAAAGAGACGATACTCCACTTGTAGGCCGTCGGCCATTCCATTGGGTTTTCAGCGTCGCCATCGACATCGAAGTCGACGATGTCCTTGTGGAAAAACTCATCGCAGCGCTCGGTGTCGACGAGGTGGACGTCTGCCAGCAGCGGCTGTGTCTCGTCCATCCTGGGGCCTATACTAGGCACAAGCAAGATTATGAGATGGGCAAGACAGAATATCGACAGAATCGATATTTAAAGATTTAGAATTCACAAGAATTCGAGATTCGAGATTCGAGATTTGACTTTTATGTTATGTAAGCGACAGGAATGTTCTAACCGGGGTTAGCGACCTGCATTGGCTGGTCGCCGAGTCACATAGCATGAAAAGCAAAACCCCTACACCACATCCTGTCTGGTTGCCTCGGTTCTTACTCGATTTGTGTAGGACCGGCTGACTGGTAGCTGGATCTGGCTCGGGTCGGGCGGTACAATAAATTACCAGTGGCTGCCACCGAGAAAGAGGTGTCGATAGATTCAAATAAAATATTGCAGCGACCGGTAAAAATTAACAATTACTTATAGATATTGTTCGATCGATAGCTGGAAATAAGATGAAGCTAATATTATTGGATGAGGTGGCTGGCTGTACCCTACTTTATAGTGGTGTAGGGCGGCTCTGGGTTGCCCATACAAATTAGCAGACAAGCGGATAGTGTTGGTTGGGACATTTCTAGAACAGGATGTCTGATTACCGCCGATTATGACTCGCCTGGTCGCGTAGCCCGACTAGTGTGCCGCCCGGGAGGGTTTTCGTGTCAAACATTGGATTATTATTGGGTAGATGTAAACAATATTAACTCGCACTACGCCCTTCAGCTTGACGACATCGGAATGTGTAAGATAAGAAATATCGAGATGGTGTTTGATGTCAGCGTGGTGGAGGGTGGCATTGTGCCTAGCCTACTTTAGCTAAGCAAGAATAAATCAAGGGTTCTAAGGGTTCTAAGGGTCCTCCTAATGAGGGGGTGGTCTTAGTGCTGCTACTCTCGCGCCCCGATACCGCACTTCGCCCTATTGTCGAGATGCGAGAATTGACGCCATCAATACAACACATTACATACCAAAAGTATAAGATTAACGAATCTTGATTTCAGAGCGATAAAAAATGGAGAGAGATTCCAGGACCAACAAGCCTAAGAAACTGATTTGCCAGTTTAAGACATATGCACTCTATTTTGAACACAATGGCCTATAATAGTTGCCTCATGGGTTAACCCAGAGATAACAAACTAAAATCGAAACACGAGCTTGAGAGAGCGGGAAAATAGAGAAAGATTTGTGTCTATGGCTTACTGAAGTTCAAACAACAGACCGAATTCCATCAAGTATAACTATCGCAATATTGACGAAGACCTTCGTCAAGTTATTGCAGCGGTGCCGCCTACCTTTATTATCTGCTGGCGTTCTATTTTATTATCGGCGGTTTGACTTAATCGTGCACCCTTTATTGATAATTCGTTCAAATATCTATTACGCGATGTTTGCCATGAAGGACGTAACGTAACTTGAACATTCTAACGGAAGCTTTGGAAGTCGCAAACATTACTCTCGTACGACACCTCCTACAAATTAGCGCTATGAGCCCAATTTCATTTCACATAGCCACATTCTTCCAAACCTCCTTTAGTGCCATGTGTTCACTGTTCCAAGCCCAGAGGTTTCCAGGAAATATACAAAACTCTTCTAGCCACCTCTCGAGATCCTTCTCGTATTCTGGAAACTGCGCAGGGGCGAGTTCGCGAAGATCATCCAACTCAAACTTCGTTTTCCCCTTAGCAGCAGGGCTCCGCTTCAGGCAATAAAGATTCTTCAAATATTCGCGATTAGAGAGCTTTGAAGTCAGATTAGATCTCGCCTCAAACAGCGTCGACCACCTTGAAGTCGCATTCGCCTTTCGATAATTAATATGACTAACATCTAGATCTATCATAACGTTGACCAATCCTCTCGCACCTTGTCCCACCCAAATTTGAGAGCGAGTCCAAGATTCGGAATTTTCGAAAACAAGACGTCATGGCTTCGGACCGCGAACCAGCGAGGTATCAGCTCCTCTTGGAAATATTTTTACTGAGGTTTAGGAACATGAAGTTCAATATGTATGAAGGGGCCCTTTCAGTGCAACGTATCTACTTTCGTGATTAACACCCAAAAGGGGACAGAGCTACTCAAGAATCTGCAGTCAGTAGTTGCCATGTGTGATAAACAATACTATGCAATTCAGAAGCTCGCAGGAGTAGCAAGCTTAGGTATCCCAGAGGTGTGCAGCTTATGGCCTGGTGACACGCCAAAAAGCAGGATAAGAGACTCTAGCGTATTGACCTATTCGGACTTGGTGTAGTATCCAAATTGGCAACGAGACTCAAAAACACAGGTTAACCCGCGATTTTCCTTGTCGCCAGGATTGTATAGATCAAAATGAATGAGACGAATCTCAGTTGGGAGGCTGTTGAATGTGGCGGGACCCGCTACAGCCCTGGTGGCTAGTTTTTGCCTGGTTTTGCTTCTGGTTTGATAAGGCATCGGGACCTAGAAGAAAACACGCATGCATGTGAGAACGAGATCATGTGTGAACGTATGCTACATGAGCAACCAGACGCTTACCTAGGTCGTGCCTCGAGAATTTTTCAAGTAGGTGCGCAAAAACGAGACGTAAATTCACCGACAAATTGGGAGAAGAGGTTACACGTGGATGTTATGGATCTACAAAGGGAGGAACTGAGTGAAAATGGAATAAATAAACAACTTGAGTTGCTGTGTAACATTTTCCTATAGAAAAAGCATTTTCGTTGTCTCTGAGTGTTAGACTTTGAGCAGCTAGCGCCCAGTTTCAGCTACCCACGACAGAGACAGTAATTTCACCGCAAATTTTATTGGTCATAGAGATAGACACAATAGATAGTTGCCTATAACTCTGATATATTCAAACGCATTCTCCTGTTCATGATTGAGGAAATAGAGAAAGATAAGGAGCTCTAAGGACTACAGTATTCTATTCTCTAACCTGTTCCTGTTTCGGCCCCCACGACGAACATATGGGCTCAGGGATCTTTTTTTTTCTATTGTCTTGACGCTATTGGGACTATGAAGTCGGTGGCTCAGTAGATACTATCGTTACACGCGACCTGCACCAGCGGGAACTCGGCCTCTTTATCGAGAGACCATTCTCGCGATGCAGCAGAGCTGAGTCTTTCGAGCCTCGTGTTGAAGGGAATTTTGTTTATCCTTAAAACTAAATTACAGTATAATTCACAAGAAGAACAGAAACAGGCAGCCCCCTAATCTTCTTTCAACTAATCGAGGAGTTCTCTTATCCCTTAAGACAATACCTGTAACATGTTGTTCTCCTAATCACTACATTTCAGGCCATTTTCCCAATGTCATTGCACTTTCACAATGTCTTTATATTCTAACGAACACATACATAATTCGGGATGCACCTTGTCAAACTTATCCATTGTGTGGTGAGAAACTCACTCTACGAAAATTTCAGCAGGGTCTCCCATTTATGCCATGTGTTACAATCAATTGTTACCACGTAACCAAACACAAAATATAGCTAGAGGCTAGCCCGCGAAGGAGACTCAGAGACCTTCAAGCAACAATAGAACTCGTTCGTACACCATACCAGAGATGGCACTACCAAATACGTCCCTGAGAGTGTGACAAGGACTTAGAACGATGTTATCAATTTATCTCATCATTCTCCTTAAGTCCAAAGGGGACCTGGGCTTCCTCTTTCATTTTGGAATGCGGCCTTGCCCTCCCTTTACACACAGAGATCTTGGGTCGGCCATCTACTGCTTCTCTGATCTACATATTTGTCTTGACAGGGCGTGTCAGGCCCTAATGGGTCTCTAGCAGTCCCTGCTGTGTGACATAGGGTCAACAGTGTTTGTATGAGCAACACAGCTTGTAGGCATATCCAGCACTACAACTGCCTTCTTCTTTAAATGGCAATAGCCACTGAACGTTCCGTCTAGTTCCGAAGACGTTTAAGTAAAAGCGCCTTCACCTCAACTTGCATCGTAATGTGCTATTTACTTTCACACTTTCACAAATTTCAAAAATAAGGTATAAGCCGTGACAGCAATTTCGATCGATGATCCAGTCCAGGCTTCGACGCGCTCACGAGAATTCAGTCTCTCATCTAGTAATTTGGCAAATGATAACGTTCTCATACAGGTGAACTGCGATGACGTTAAAGTGTGATAATATTTGCCATATCGATGTAAACACCGAAATAGTCCTCGGGGTTTGACTCAAATGCCGTCTCTCCCATGTTTCTTGTTACATTGCACTGAAGGCCTATTCGCGCTAGCCTTGTCGCTAGTATAAGTCAAAAGAGCTTAAGTTTGCGACGTGGAGGAAACCCCCCCCCCACTCCGTAGAGATGTTGCAGCAAAGCTCCGACGTGCATCGGTAATAGCATCAAATATCCTCCAACACTTTGAACACATGAGTCTGACTAATGATCTCAGTGAAATTGATTACAAACTTCAAATATGGCTGCCCATCTGTCGGTCGATTTTCGCGGGAAATATCCAGCCTTCGAGGTGTCAACTTAGAGGCCGTTTGTACTTGCTACAATCACTTACGACATTGGCTGATTAGCCACTAAGATTCTTCCAAAAGTGAGCCGCTGCGCAAACTTCGTCCCTGCAATCCGAGAACGATGATATCAGAATTGATTATGATCAAGTGAGAAGAGACCAATAGAGGTAGCATCGACAACAGACTACAGGTCGCCTGGAATGTCACAACCCTGCACCCGATTCCATAGAGTGCCTGGTACCAAGAACTCGAAGCCGCCTCGATATTTAACGTGGTTTTATGGGACGCACACAGGCCTAATATCATATGCAGCCTTCTTAACAACGACTATTGCAATGTCGTTATGGCACTGGTCCTGTCAGTATGAGGACGAGTTATACCGGATTGTGTACCAGTCAGGCAGGTTCAAGCATATACTAATCGAAATAACGTGACTGGCTTTTACCGGCTGGCATAGGGGCTGAATGATGGAATCAACTTGTTTATAAAGACAACTAGACGCTGCCTGTAGTACTGGAGACCATGGAAAAATCAGAAAAGGGAAAATGGGCAGGGCATATGCACAAGGCCTTCGGTGTGGTGAGTTGAACGACAAAATCGAGCATCTATACTCTCAACACCAGCCGTTCATAGGTACTGGATTACCGTAGCTCATTAATATCGTAAGTTAGCAGTGAAGAGAGGTAGAATGTCGTAAGAACGGTGTCAGTCAAACCCACGAGAGCGTACTTTTCTTGCTGTGTCAGATATGATCTAAAAGACTATGCATTGCAACCACACTCACCAAGTTGACTAATCCTATAGATCGCATCTTCAAGAATGACGAAAAACAGATATTTATCAAAACTCCGAGAGGCAACGGAATTATCTGCTTTCTACGTAGTGAGGCACAGATCCCGAGCTAAACTTCTACTAATCTAAGCTTACAGTCGGTGTACTAACAAAAACTTGCTTCATGGATTCATAATTGATTATTGGTAATCAAACATATGGCAGTCTCGCCTTTTGGATAGACCTATAGCCTGACGATGTATAAATATCAATGGGATCGACTTGTTATTGGCATGCTCACTCAGTAGACATCCTCCCACGTGCCTACACAGACTACCAATCTCGACTCGCCACCATCGACACTACCGAACAACTCCAAAATGAAAGTTGTGTCTATCCCTTGCATCGTGCTCCTGGGCCTCCAGGCATCGCTCTCGACGCAGCTGTACATTCCTGATGCCTCAACCAGCACCACGAAATACCCGACCACCACCCTAGGAAACGTTACAGTGGTCGATACCGAGCTGGTGCGCGAAGCAAAGGCTTATGCACGCAAGTATAGCAGCGATGTGACCTGGAACCACGTCATGCGTGGGTGGCGTAAGTGATCTCTGCCATCGTTCATCACTACCAACTAGGTGTTGTAAGATCAAAGTGACAAGTACTGATTTCAACTCACCATAGTCTACGGCACTCTCATCATCGCCCACAATGAGACTCTCCGCGCCACCGTAGATGCCGAGGCGCACGCCGTGGCCGCGATCCTGCATGATCTCGGCTGGGACCAGACGCCCAACTCGCCAGTCGTGAGCGCCGACCGCCGCTTCGAAGTCGACGGCGCCATCGCGGCGCGAAATTTCCTCCGCACTCATGTTCGCGACCAGAAGGCCTGGGACGACCACCGCGTCCAGCTCGTCTGGGATTCCATTGCCCTGCATACCCAAGACAGCATTTACAAGTACAAGGAAGACACCGTTGCGGTGACCGGCTCCGGCATCCTGATGGACTTCACCGGTCCGTCCGCGGGGTTGACGCAGAAGGAATACGATACTGTGATTGCTGCGTTCCCGAAGACGCAGTTTGTGGAAGGGGTCAATGGGACCTTTCTCTGGCTCTGTGGAACTAAGCCAAACACGACTTATGGTGAGTTTGCGTTGGCATCTTTCCGTCTCTCATGGTTCCCTTTCCAAGGATGAAATGTGTCTGTAGTAACTGGATGTGGTGCTAATGTACAAGTAGATACCTTCATGCAGCCATGGGGCGATAACTTCATTGCAAACTATTCGGCAAAGGGGCATCGCGTCTTTGACACGATCTTCGCCTACGAGAAATCGTGAAAGATGAAAATGGTTGAATCCAGACATGGCTTCGATTGGAGTTGCGGAGACGGAAGTAGTATAGAATTTGTGAAATAGACTTTTTCTTCTTCTTAGTATTTACCTGTAGACTGTCACATAAATATAAATATCTGTGATGATTTAGCTCTTGCGCGACACTCTACATCCGATTCATATATGTAAACCAAATGTTTACCTAGCATCTCTGCGGTTGATTCTAAGACTTTGAATGAGCAAGTAGCAATGCTATAAGGCCGGGATGGTCAAGCCATTGGGAAAGTAATCAGGTTTCTGCAGCTGAACGAGTTCGCGCGTCACACGATGGCGGACCTAGAGTGGGCGATGCGCTGGTTGATGAACACGATCATCCGATTAACGATGACTATGCAATAAGTAGGTGACAGCGCGGCAGAGACGATTTGATCCCCGGCATACGAGATACAGAAGGCATTTTCCATGAAGGAACCTGCGGGTTTAACAATATGAGAGTTAAGCAAGTTTTTTCCGTTAATGTAACTGCTGGAATTCCATAGCCCAAGATAGCATAGTGCGAAATAGTGGGACGGATCTAAGTGGGACACTCGTTTATCAGCATTAACGCACCCTCATTGGTTAGATTGCTAGACCAAATGCAAAGTGTTCTGACCATTCAAATACTCGCAAATCATCCAGAAGTCAGAATATAGGACAAACCAATGCACTATTTTCAAACAATGAAATCAATAATATCCGGTATAGTGTAACGGCTAACATATCGCGTTTTCACCGCGGGGCTCGGGGTTCGATTCCCCGTACCGGAGAAACTTTTGCTTTTATCTTCTCTTTTTTCATCTTGGATCTTTTTGATCCTTTTCTTCATTCTCTTCTTTGGATTTTGTTAATTCCTTACAGCATCCATCCAATAAGGAGGGGTGAAGCGAGTAAGTACTACGCTATTCTAACTCATTCTACATATGATTAGGATATCGCGTGGTCATCGTTTAGTTTGCTTGCCGGCGCTTCCAATCCCTCGATGTTCTTTAGTTTCGGTTTTGCGTGTGTGTTCATAAAGTGTGGTCTTTTCGTATGCAAGTTGCTAGTTCTACTTTGCATCATGATCATGCAAGGTTCATTACACATTACGAGAGGCAACGACATGAACACAGTTTCGGAGTTTTCCCAGCCTCCCGTCGCTCCACCCACCTTATCCGGAAGCAATGTCCATGAATGGATGGACAAATCCAACAGTGAATGAAACTCTGTTAACTATCCTTGATCATCATGATCATGGTGCGCCTGTCGGAGGAAATATAGATAGTTCGAGCGATTAATCTGTGCCTAGCCTCCACAACCCATCGCCAAGATAATGCGCATCCTCGATGACGGGTCCCTTACCCTTATCCTTCACCTCCTTGGTACCCATTACCAGGAACCCCACGGCGCACGCCTCCGTCTTCCCCTCAGCCCTTACGATGACAGGCTCGCCCTTCTCCAGCTCTCTCGTCCACCTATCCTCCTCATCCAGGCCCTCTCCCGCGCCATCTTCAGTGCGGGTAGTAAGGACGCCGCTGGGCAGTCGTCCACCGGCTGAGGTCAGGCCGGGCGCCATGAGTGTTGCGCCCGAGAGCACGAAGCGGATTGCGCCACGGTCGATGCGTATGCTGGGGAAGGCGGCGGGGAAGCGGTGGACGAGCTTGAGGTGCGGTAGAAGCGTGGCCATGTCCTGCTGAAAAAATAGAGGCTCTCCGTCAAGCACGTATAACGTGCATCGGTCGGGCAGCTTCATGGACTCCAGCGAGCCCTTCTTGGGGAGTATCTCATCGATGTAGCGACTCAGGAGCGGGTAGGTCTGTAACAATGACTGTCGTAAATTTCGCTGTACTGACGATTTAAGTTTTGATTTGGGGGCGGTTTGTATTCTATAGGTTATCAGAAAGCACTCGTCAGTCTTAGCCATCCAGATTTCTTTCAATTGACAAAGGGGCCAGGCGGGGTCGCAAGGCTAGGAGATCTCGATATGGAGGCATTGGTGGGGATATTGAGAGGTCGTGACGCTATAATTGACTAGAATCTGAATATCTATAATCGACTTACTCTTTCTTAAACATTTTGGCTACTACGTCCCGCGGTAGATACAGTTAATTGTTGTATGTACGGTGATGCTCCAGAAGCTTGTGAAAGTTTGGAGGGGCAATCCTGTAGTGGACGCGTGAATACGACTGCCCCGCATTGCGTACTTGGCAAGCGGACGAGGGGCAACCCCGCAAAGTGGGGCCCGTCATGGGCCAACCTTGGTCCTTCGGCCCCCAGACCATCCGTCATTACTTACACCACAGGCTTCTAGGACTTCTATTCAGGTCCAAAGGGATAGAATGGGTCGATTTGGATTTGAATGTCGAAATTCAGGCATACAAGTTCCAAATACTATGCAATGTAGATATGCGATTTGATTCATATTAAGTCGTTAGTTATTGTGAAATCGTCATTCTTCATTAATTCGTACATGCAACGGCCACTGCATAAGTATCGTCATTATTAACCCTATTGGTACAGTCCCCCGTGGCAACATCATCATCGCTTCGTCGCATCGCACCAGTAGTGACAGTAGTCGCGACTCGTATCTGAACGCGAAGCGAAACCAGCCTAGCCGTGCTGAACGTGCGAGACAGTGCCGTCATCCTTGACGTGGACGTTGAGTCTGTCGGGCTTGAAGTCCTTGGTGACCATCATGCCGGGTGTAATTACGCGGCACTGCTGAGGCAGATCCTTCTTGCAAAAGTTCTGCAGGACGCGAAAGGAGACGCATTAGCTGAGCTGTGCTGAAGAAGCGGAGTAGTAAGAGAAGAAGAGAGTCGGGCGTCTACTAACCGTTTCGCTGTGCGAGTCCTCGGAAACGGTCTTACCAACCAGCTTGTTGGTCCACAGCTGCGTCGCATCCGACGAGTTATCGGTAATACCGGGAACGACGAGAGGCATATTGAAGGCTGTTGTGGATTTAATTCTATTTGGATTCTTAGGAAGTGAGTGTTTTGGGGAATGAAGCAAGAGGATTTGGTATTACTTTGCTAAAGATGGAAACTAACGGCAAGGACTTGATTCTTATACTTCGGAAGAGAGCTATAGCAAGCGAGCCGCGCAACGTCTAGGCAATCATCTCCCCTAGTGACGTCAGCTTCAGATCTACCTATCTTGCCTACTAGGTATATCACGTGGCGCGCATTCCACATCAGGTAAGGTAACAAAGGGTTGGCATTTTACCATATGTTCACTTAGAACAGGTAACTTTCACATGTTCAAATCCCCCCGTGGGTATGTTGCAATATGATTGGTTCAGCATCACTCACAGAATCGGCCGTTAGATCCATCCATTTTACAACTATGGGAGTGGTCAGTCTTGAAACAAATTTCCGAATCGAACTTTGGAGTGACCCAGCTTGTGAACATGAATGGCCTCTGCATTCGATCAAGCCAATAAATAGCCGTTAAGTTTGTTCTAAAAGCTCACGCCAGCCCACCAGAGCTTGGAAGCCTGGCGCAGAAAGAATCATTTCCGAAGCCACCGAACAACGGATTGCAAATCTTTTATGGGCGAAACAACTACCTCACTTGCCGGAGAGCTGGCCAATGTAGTACGTGTAACACGCCACGACGCACGCAAAACTAATGCGAACCCCCTCCGTTGCTATATTGGTGGTTTCTTGAGATGGATGGAGAGAAGCCTATAGCGGACCAACTATCCCCACCTCTACCTGATTTCTCATATCATACTAACCCGTACAACGACGGCAATAAGTATTCATATACCTTAAGCTACCACATGTGTGAATCATCGTCATATCAAACCCGAGGCACGGCTGACACATGGGCACAGCCACGTCCCACCCATGTCTATACAGCCCTGAGACAAGAATCTTGGTTCGCTGTGCCATTTCTGGAACCAGGGGTTATGTCGGTGATGGATTTAGCACGTACAAACCACCAATCATCAATATACTCAGCCCCACGTTTTAGACCACAACACATATGACTGACAATGCGGGATTCTCTGGCGGGATTATACATGATCGGATGCTGCTTGGTGTAGGGCTTCTGCCGCCTATCTTCTGCCACCTATCTGTTACTAAGCAGCAGGAGGATGTGATTCGAAATCCATTTCGCGCACACAACATTCCCGTGAGTAATGCCAGCAAAACGATCAGGATCACAATTGTCGGCTAACAGTTCTCCAGAGGATTTTCTAACATTTCACGACAGATTTTGTCTCAAGGGACTCTTTTGCGAAAATAATGGCGACGCACTTCTATTTTAATCAATGTGCAAAAACGAAACGAAAAAAATAGATTCGCCCTACATCGCGCCAAACTGCATAAGATGACCTGCACAATGTTTGGCTTGCGTGGTGTCTAATAATAAGCAACGACAATATGTAATCAGCCTCAGCTTGCGCGATGTGGTGACCGGGGAAAGCATACGGCATTAGCGGGCTGAGCTACACATCCCGGCCGGCTGAGGTTAGCTGTATCATGCTGGAGACATCCAGTCTCATAATGCGGTGCCCCAGTCACCGCTAGGCCTACATGGCCAAAGGACTAAAAACTAAAATCCATCTCAGCTCATCGGGCAAAAATGGGGAATTTGCTGTAGGGCTGGCGACTAGCCATCATCGTGGAGATGAGACGAGGCTGGCTAGATGGTATGGGCAGGGGTCTGCGCGATATAAGGTGTACGCACCCAACCCACGACGAGAGATCCCTCAGAACATATTAATCAGAGGCCGCTCTGCCTGGATGACTCTGCTCTCTGCGTGTCTGGGTTATAGATTGCTTCCTTTGTTTTCTTGTTTTCACCGGTCACAACAGTCTGAGCCTTGGGGTGACGTGTACCACATAAACCGACACACCGCAGGTGATGGTTCGTATATTGAGAAAGAAAGAGTTCAACAGAAGGCCCAACATCGGTGTGATTTAATCCTGGGGCTATAATTGCCTAATATCTGCCCTCTCCGTTCCTTGGATCTCCCCCGACTTTATACTCACCAAGGCCGATCCTGAGAAGAAAAGATTCGCCATGCATACGCTTGCAGCGCTACCTGTTGCGTTGCTCAACCTCCTTTTCTTTAACTCATTGCCCACGGTCGGTGCTATATCAGACCGGTCGGTATGCGTGCGCCAGAATGCCGCCTTACTAGCTGAAGCAGCTACATGTGGGGACATCCGTTCGCTGCAAAAATGCTTCTCGGACGTTCCAAATTTCGTCACGATGGATGATCTGCAGAGATGCTTCATAGACGCCGATTGCACAATAGCAGAGGCCGCATCAGAGGCCGCGATTATTCTCGAGGGCTGCGATGAAAGCAGCCCGGCGCCCGAGTTGCGGCGGCGTGATCCGGAAACAATGCCAGGTAAACACGAGCCCTTCCAAACTATTTTGGCTGGAGCAAGCCAACTAACTGACTGGTGATTCACCAAACCAGCTGCAACACCCAATCCTACACCACAGAACAAAACCCCAGAGTCCACAAGTCCCGCAAGGACAACATCAACGACGCTCACACGGCCAACCGTATGCAGCACGGCACGCATGATCAAAACAACAGTGTGCCCCATAACGTCTCTGGGGAAAGACGACTTCTCAAAGTTACCCTGCACATCGACGACTCTGACGACAATGGAATGCGCGGCGACCAACGTCTGCTGGGACAACGGCGACTGCATTTTCCGCGACAACAACCTGCAGGTGAGCGGACTGATCGTGACGATCGTGCTATCGCTTGTCGTCGTCGGCGCGGTCGCCACGCTGCTGTACTTCTACGCCCTGGACAGGAAGGCGCGACGGCTCGCGCGCGAGAAGCTCGAGGAGAAGAAGCGCGCGCTGATGCTCAAGCTCGACCAGGAGGCCTCCGAGGCCAAGGCGAGAGAGTACGCCAAGTATCAGATGAAGAGGGAGAGGCTCCGTCGTCAGCAGATGGAGGCCCAGGACTGGGCTCGTAGACGCGCTATGGAGGACCAGAGACCTGCGAATCCTTTTGGAGATGGCGCTGCTGCTGCTGCTGATACTGCTTAAGCGTTTTCTCCCTCGACGACGAAGAAAATATAGTTAGTTGGTTTATTGATTAATGTCGGATCATGGCTTCCGGGGGATGATGATTGCATTCGTAAGGCGTTTCTAGGTGTAAGGACGAGTACATTAGTTGTTTTCTCCTGCTCTTCTCCGCTTTCTCCTTTCTTCGCTGATGCCTCATGATGGGAAAATAAATCAGGCCGATTTGTTGCGTTGGTATGCAAAGCCTTCAAGTCGGAAACACGTAGTCTTTCCGGCGGATGACCTGCTCTCGTTTTATCATCCGAATCTTGATTTTCAGTCTGTTATTTTGCTGCATCTCGCCCGGCTTAATTCAAAGAGTTAAATCATCAGAAACACGAAACCATATCGTTGTACTTTTCATCATCGCTAGGTGCTTATCTCCCTCATGTCGAATGCCTTAGACAGCTCCTTGGGCGTGTTAAGAAGGTTCGTCATAGCTCGTATTCCTGTTAGCTCGTTGTCATCTCTGGTTCCATGGGCTTGTCAGAGAGAAGTCATTGGTAAGTTAGTTAAATGGATAACGCAGTGGTCGCAGGGTGTATGAAAACGATTGCCAGGTCGAACTGGCCGCGAAACGTTCCGCTAGCCCATCGCGCGCTTCCAAAGCCTGATCTCCGGAATGTATTGACTGTTGGCTTGTATTCGAGTGTGTTTGATTATGACTCGCGAAATTCCTTCGGTGTTGCTGATTGTAATATCAAATTCATTTGTTAGTAGATGCCAGTGATCATGATCACAACAAGAGAACCAAATAACAAGACGTGAACCGCGATTTTCCATCATCATCATTAACTTTTAGTTTATCTAGCATCAGTATCCCTAACCGTAGAAGAGTAGCCCAACAAGAGCCGAAGCATGTATCAAAATATGTACTTGAAACAGAACGTGAAAGGGGATAAGAAAAGCCGTGAGGCAGTGCAGGATACCTTGCATAGAAGGCTAGTAATAAGTTTACACGGATGCAGATAGATCGGGGTAGCAACAGCACAGCTCTCCTCCCCTTTATTCATCTATCCATCCATTCTAATCTTCCCCGAGAAAATTTGTGGCATAAAGACAAAATGAGAAGCCCCTTTAAAGAACAGGGAAAGTATTTGAATGGCCTTTATAGGATGCAGAGAATCGACGCATATCGTCAGGAGGGTCGGATTCGCCTAAGCTGCGGGTGTAGGCAGAGCTGAGCCGGGGAGGCCGCGAGACCAGCTCATGAAAACTAGAGCGGCAAAGAAAAGGCCACCGCAGATAGCACCAAGCTTGAAGCCAGCCGGGTTGCTGCGGCGTACCTCGTTGATCGTCAGCTTAGCATCTGTTGTCATCTGCTGTAATTTCTCGGCACCGAGCTTGTAGTAAACGAGACCAGCAAGAGCGATCGAGTAACCGAAGTACTGCTGGAGAGTGACTGGGTCACCGAAGATCGCCATCGAGGCAACAACCAGCAGGATATCCTTCAGCACACCAGACATGGTAAGAACAACAGCATTTGTTTTGCCAATCTAACAGATTATTAGTCTCGGTATAATCGATGAACATTATTCATTGCACAATTGTACGTACCAATAGCACAACAGACACGTTCAAAAGGAAGGCAACAAATGCATTGGCAATGAGTGTAATCAGACCAACTTGGAGGATGTCGCCCATAGTCATACGGGGAAGTTCAATCAAGATGGTGAAGAAACCGTTGATAACAGCACATGCCGGAGCATAGTCTAGTTGGAAAATTAGTTTTGGATTCAAAGTTATGACGAGAGAGCCAGTGTGAAGTCACAAGCTCTGCTCTAGAGGCATTAAGGGATAGTGGGCAAAGCAGTCTCTTACAGTATACGGACACCAAGGGGTCCATCTTGAATTCGTCAGAGCTCAGTAAGCGCTGGACCATGACCAATCGTAGTGCTTCACAGACAATGCCGGTGACTTGGACTAAACTGGGTGTTAGATCGGTTTCCCTTATAATCATGGGTAAATCGTATCATACTAATAAATCCTAGACCGTCGAACTTAAGCTCGCCGAAGGAAGCGATAGCAACACCAATGACAATGGCAGACACGTTGACCAACTTGTTCAAGTTCGGAGCAGCCATGCCGAAGGCCCATGTGGCGAGAAGAGTGGCAACAGCGTTTGTAGCCTATTATCCAGTTAGACTTAAGATAGAATCCATCAGTGCGCGATCGGCAACTGACCTTGAGCATCTGGATGAAGGAAACGCTCAGGTAAAGGTAAGCAAAGTTACCGAAGATCAAGCTCAGGCTGAACATGATGCCAATGGGCACAATAGCCTTCCTATTCAGCCAGTCAGTAAGCCAAGCTCCATTGCCTTGTGTTCAAATAGACTCACATGTAAGTGTTGGTGTTCATGGGCACCTTGTGACGCGAATCAAGCGTTGTGGTGAACTTGGCCATGAGCTGCGTCATGAGCGTAGCAAAGGCCATGTGCCATGTTGTCAAGAATAAGGCTAAAGACAACGAATGTTAGACTTCACCACACGCGCAGCTACCTAGACGGCCCTTGAGTGGGCGCTAAGATCTATTGGTACTCACGATAATCTGGTCACCTGGTTAGCTATATCCGAGACGATGTATTTGAGCGATGAAAGAGCGCTTGAAGTGCTGGAGCTGAGGAGAGACATACCGAACTTGGCACTGAATAGAACCCATTTGTTGAAGAGAATGACACTGGAGCTTAAAGCAATCCATAGTCTACAGGCAACGTCAGTACTTCGCGTTTCACGACGGCGATTGTCTTGATGATGGGCAGATCTCGTACGCGATGTAGAATGCTGGGTGGATGCTCCTCGTTGTTGGTGCCGGAGCCACCCCGCCGCTTTCGAGCTTGCGCTCGTCATTGCTCGGTGAACCCATTATGATGTGAAGAAATTATACCAGAAAGAGTTATACAAGGAATCTGCAGTATGATTGAAAAGCACAGTCGGCTCGGTTCACGGCTTGCGGCTGTGGTGTTTTGGGTGAGATGGTGATGATGATTATAATGATGATGAGGTCGTGGAAATTGAAAATTCTGGAGGAAAGCCAAGTGACGGGACCCGAGATTTTTCATTCAAAATCGACTGGAACAGACGCAGATCGGTACTTGTTGATACGCTGTTACCCACCCCGGAGCCACCCCCCGGCCCTCTTCTAGTGCTGGCTGATCCCAGCTGAAGCAGCACATAATTTTGCTAGTGTAGCAGCGATAAGCGTTAGGACGGTGCCAACAGGGTACGAAATTAGGGAGATTGCACTTTCGAGCCACTCATCCTGGCAGCCATTGAGCTTTGCCGCCCGGTACGAGTCCCCGCCAAGACCCTAATAAACGGGAAATTGGATGGATCCCTTCTACATTCTATCGATCGACAGTGCTTTGACGTCAGTTAATAGGGCGAACCCGGGGCCAACCAGGACCAGCCGATAAGCCCCTTTCCACCCCACGTGCTATTTATTATACCTACCTTTCTACAGAACATGATCGCCCTTCTTCCTGCTGGGCCTAGCTCAGTGATTGTCAGCTTTACTGTTTCAGAACAACCAGAAAAGGGGTTTATAAAAAACGGTCTACTTAGTCCTACTTAGTCTTCTTGGTCTACTTAGAATGAGGCTTTTGGGATGAGAATATGTATACGTAGAATAACTATCTATTACATGGCAATTAACAATTGAACTCCCGCCCATGCTGTAGGTATGCCGCCGGTATGTGGTTATGACGGATCAATTTAGCTATCAGTCTGGGCCGCAGGGAGTGTTGCACGCGTTACGCGTACATACTTCGGCCAGACTTACTGTCACGTTCTGTCTCGCAGACTGATCGTTGACTTTACATGACGCGTTCCATCAAACCGAAACTTAATAAATGCTGACACTCTTTTTTTATACTTTTGACGACGTGTCATCTGTATAGCTTATCTACCAACAACAAGAACAAACTGACAGCTCCGTGGGCGGTATACTATTTTCCCGAACACCGTTTACTTATAAACGTCTACCTAGGTAAGGGAGGTTGGTAGTTTTGAGGTTTTGCCTTGGGTGAAGATTTGTATACTAATACTTCTATAATCCAATAAGAATTTGATTTACCCTTGAAGAATATTTACTCCGTACCGCGTTTCAACACTAGTGTACCGATTCGATCATCGGGCTCTCCCTTTCCCTACTAGACACGGCAAAATACCCGCTGGAGCACGGAACTAGCTTAATTAGAAAAAACATGCTTATTGGGTGCACATTCTTGAGAACTTTTGTATAATCTCCCTAGGAAGCAGTGTTCACTCTCATGCGAAGTAGCATTTTATGTTCATGCAGCTTGACATACCACCGCATGTTGCGCCTATTCTAGTGGACGCGATACCAAAAGAATTAACGCACCGGTATGTAGCAAACATATGGCGTTACAACCTTCCGAGCTCTCTGTCCGACGATGATAGGTGTCAAGCCAATACGCAGTCCAGGATCTGCACATGCAGCTTGACCGATAATCCCGCGGCTCGTACTTCGCAAACTCATTATCTCTCATCACATTTGATGGTCCCCCGCGCCGGAGAATCTTTCCAGTCCCATTGTTGGGAGATCCCGGTCACTAAAAGTCCAACGCCTAAGGATTAAATTCATACCTGCGTTGATCGGATACCGACATATTGTTAGATAATCTGGTTAAATTCTATTAAGCTACCCTGACATCTGAGATGCATAGGACATAAATCCCCAGACCCCACAAATTGTCATTTCCAGACTTCTATTAAAGGATTCCTCAAGCATCTCATTCTGTACGACGCTTCTGTGTAGCATATCAACTTGCAGAGTCGTTAACGCTAAGTTCGGTAATTTAGTCCGCGAGCAAAAGTACTTTAGGTACTGTAACTGTTGAGCACAGTGTCACGGCTAAGACTATTATTGCGTGACCCGGTACACAGGCTCTAGGTCAGGGTTAAAAGAAGGTGGGGTCTTCACGATCCTAGGAAATGCGGCGTAGTTTGAAACGACATCTTCAGCCTTATCGATTTAATACAACCCTTTACGGTACCCTCATTATTCTCGAACCAAAGTGCTAATCTAAGCAAACACTGTACCCGTCGCCGCCACTGCCACGCCGAATTTCTACATAGTCGTTGAAAATAGAAATTGATGGGTAGAGTAGTAAATGACCTTGTGTTTCCTTTCTAATAAGCACAGTACTTTGTAAGTAGCGTGTAGACAGTTTTCATTCAACAAGTCTATGAATTATATCAAGCTAGGTATACCAGCAAAATATTAGCGATTCTTCCCGACCGTCTCTATGTCTTGCCGTGCTCACGTATCATCTCTCCTGCTACCTACTGTAGAAAACGCGACCTCTTCGAGGAGACAAGTATTGGAATTCTATACTGCGAAGGCTTCGCCCCCGCTTACCTGGCCCGGCCTATTCAGTTCCATATCGCTATTTTCGTATTTTTTCGTGGGATCGAAGAATCGAGCAAACACGATAATAGCAAACGCAATAACGAGAATAAATGACGGTAGCTGAATATGCGAATCGCCGCCTCGTAGATTGTTTACATGATGTCACCGACCCTACCCCCTAGTATACGGGTAGTTGCATTCCCAATACCCAGGGGCTAGTCCGTATGAGAAGTATCAATTAAGCAGTTGAGGCTTGATGGACATCGAAGCGGGATAGAGACAAGGCGTAGCTTTTATATAGTAGTGTTGATTCAGATCACAAGAATAGTTAACTATCTCCATTGCCGTTTTTAGTGAGAGTTTCAATTAGAGATTATCGACCTGTCGGCGTGAGAAAGAACGAAACGCGTTATCACTCCTAGCCCAGAAAACATGTACAGCGCGCATTTGTGCCGGATACCCTAGAGAGTTCCGCTGGCACCTCCTTAATAAAGCACGATAACTGCCTTTTTTCTACGCTCATGGAAACGAAAAAGTAACGCATATCCCCTTTTACTAACATGGTTAGCACACTCTGTACGCCGCACTGCTCACGATTCTCTAAAACGTTTTGATAGCCACTCTATGGCTCTTCAAACCTCAGTTTCACACTGAGCACAAGCAAAACCTATATATCAGTTTGCCATGCAAAGCATCTGGGTCATAATTTCAACCTGTAATATCATTGGCTACATAGTTCCGTACAGGTATTGCACAGATTCATAAGAGTAGCAATACAAACTCCGCTGGTGTCGAAACGTCCTCTGTAGGTAAGTGTCAGATATCTCTTGGGGACTTAATCTTAAGCTAAGAATTCCAACACACTGCCGTGGTCTAGGCCATTCTATTTACAAAGTGCCCTCGCTGTATAAATGTAACTTTGATCACTCTCCAATATCAACGCAACCTGAAACGACTAGAAACGTTAACTATAACAACTAAAAATCAGGTTCTAACAAATATGGGTCAGTAATCTAGTCTTCAGAGTTTCTATAGTTTCAGAATAGAAACTCTATTGAAAACATGCCTAAGCTCAATTCTTAAACCCTGCTGCTGTCTCGAAGCAAAGCGGCAAGTGGCAGGTAGGAATGTTGCCGAGTAAACTATTATCTAACAATCCAAAGAGTTATTCAAAACCAGGTCCGTAAAAGGAGGCCAAAACAGGCAGTTCGGGTCGGAATCGAACTGCCGCCCCCTAAAAGTTTACAACAACTGCAAAAAAGAACCCCAGGGCTTAAGCTATACTCAACATCCCTGAGACCGGAAAGCCCTTGAATGCCTATGGCCCTGCCTCTGACACAAGGGTTTGTCCTGCCGACTACTTTACCACTCGACCATATAGGTCGTAGTTGGGAACGTCTTTGTTGAGATTGCCACACACATATCGAGGGTTATAGCCTTCTGGACCTACCCCTGCTCCCACTAGATAGGAGGCATTCCCCTTGCAAGGGCAATTATCGAACATTAGGAAGCTGAGCAGTGCTTAGGAATTGGTACGGCCTAGATATGGGGATAGTCACACCAGATTTCTTGTATACTTAGCCTGTTATTTCTTAATTTATTTTGGGATTGTCTAGTCCCAGGAGATCTACGTACAATGAATCCGTGATGAGACACGATTCTATCACTACAGATCATGGTTAAACAAACACAAGTTGATTTTGAAGCCATGATTTTGAAAAATAATTCTTGAAGCAATACCCAGTAGTCTGCATTGACTACGATATCAAGCAAGGCGCCTAAAGCAATCGCCTCGGTGAATCGTGTAGGTTGCCACATGGCACCCGAGGAAGACATCTCTTTCTTCTCTGTATGAGAGGATGCCTGACACACATGCAGCAAAAAAGAAATACGCCATCTATTGTACAGTGGAGCCGCGTTATGCTCACCCAGCACGCGACTTACTAATTCCTCCACAACGATGTGCGTGTTACTCATGACAGTGAGCCTATGTATTTAGAGTAGCTCGTAACAGTGATCAAAGGTATGATAATGAATGACTCCAATAAATTGTCAATCGATTGCTCCGTGATTGACGAGAGCGAAAAGGCTAACCCATCATGTGAGGCTATCAGCAGCGCACACTTGCTGGGCTCAACCACGAGAGAATGGTATGCCTGCTCCGACGATGGGGCTTCCGATCTCACCAGGGGCCCCGACATTCCTGGGGAACGGACCATGTCCAGAACTAGCATTCATTTCGAACCGGATGGCAACTTTATCGTTGTCGTCACGACGGATATCAAAGCTGCCGCCGCCATTTTGAAGATTTCCCTCTGTCTCGCAGATTTCAAGCAGTTCGGGCTCAGTTATCGACTCGGAGGGAGAGGGGTTGATAGAGTCCACGTGACCTTTGATAGCAGATAGATCAATATAGCCCGTAGCATCTGCTGCATAATTCTCTAAATCTTTGCAGGCACGTACGAGTAGTTGACGAACCACGACCGAACGAGGTTGCGCTGCTCTCGTTATGGGAGGGGGGATACCAAATGTCGGGTTTGGTGGCCAAGCCGCATTGCTAGGAATATGACCAAAGCCTGGTGGCGGTGGGAAGATGCCCGGCGCACCCCAAGGCGTACTAGGAGGCCCAAAAGCCGGATTCATGAATGACGGGCCGGGGAAGGGGGGTCGAACGCCCGGTGCAGTCGTACCCCGATGAACTGTATCAAAGCGATCTAACAAGGGCTCATCTGTATCATCTAACAGGGCGCTGCTGCCAAGATGCTTACTCATATCTTCGATATCCGCAGACATGTCATTGCCTCTTTGGCCGTGGACGATACTATCTGGTCGGCCAATTGGCGTTGGTTTTCCAATGGGTTGAGCACTCGGGGGAGTTGCATCAAATGATGTCGAGCCTTGACGTGAATGTGGCGAGGGACGACCTGGAGCATTTTCCGGCGAGGAAAAGCCTTGATGCAAGCTCGGTAGATGTGGATCTACTCCTGGCTGGGGAAATCCCGGCGGTGGCATGTGAAATGGTCGACCGCCCATCGGGCCACCCAAGCCCGGAGGAGGCACCGGCATACCAGGTGGGCGAAATTGACCAGCCATCGGTGGGAATATAGGCTCCTGCATTCGCGGAAAGCTATGACTCATCGGTGGAATTCCTGGAGGCATTTGCAGCGGCATTGGTGGCATGCCCATGTCGAAAGGACTCTGTTGAAGACCTGGGGGACTTTTGACATGGTTATGATGGGGTGACATAGGCTGAAGTGGAGGCCCAGCAGAGTGTATCTTGCCTGGTGGTCCAATCGGCCCTGGGCTGGCGTGCAGTGGGCTAAGGGCGTGTGGTGATGCTGTCTGACTTGGACCAGATGCCGAGTGAGATGCCTGTGAAACTGATCGCGTGACCTCTTGAGAAATAGATCGTGGCTTCACCGGCGTATGTGTCAACGGCAAGATTGGCGTCGCAACCGGGATTTGGGGGGAGGCGTGATTCGCTAAAGGCTGTTGAGGAAGAGCGGGTATAGAGATTGGATGCTGCTTTCTCGCGGGTTGAGTTGGAATAGGGGCAGCTAGTGAAGAAGGCTTCACCGCCGTCTTTTCCTCCTGCTTTATTTTCTCTTTGGCCTCGCGGTCAGCTTTGGCCTGGGCTGCCCTCAACTCCTTTTCTCTCTTGTCCTTCTCATGTTTCTCCCGCCGCTCGCGAGTCTCACGTTCTTTGATCTCACGGGTCTCTTGCTCTTTCCTTCGCTGTTCTTCCTTTAGCTTCTTCTCGCGTTCCTTTGATTCTCGAGCTTTTCGCTCCTGTTCGGCCTGCCTCTCCTTCTGCTCGTGCGCGCGCCGCTGCTTCTCTGCCTCTTTTCGCAAGCGGTCCTCTTCCTCGGCTTTCTTTTGCGCTTCTTTCTTCTTCCGTCTCTCTTCTGCCTTGGCGCGAGCTTCTTCTATCCGTCTGGCTTCTTCGGCTGATCGGGCTTGCTCTTCGGCGGCCTTTTCGGCCTCACGCTTCGCTTTCTCCTCTAGGAGAGCCTGTTTTTTCTGGAGAGCCTTTTCTTTGCGCTTCTGGGCGTCCTTCGCTTTCTTGGCCTTGCGTTGCGACTCTTGGGTTTCTTCTTGTTCGAGTTCCTCTAGCAGTTTTTCTTGGCGCTCCTTCGCGACCTTTTCTCGATAAGCGGACAATACCCTCTGCTCAAACATCCGCGCGGCAAAGATTTGGAACATTCGGCGGCCCTCCTCCATGCGTTGCTCTTCAGTCATCTGGTCCTATGTAATTATCAGCACTCTGTGTATTGGGCGCCGAATCCATCCGATATACCTCTTCCTCTTCGTAATCTTCCTCCTGGCTTTCGTACTCCTCTTCCTCCTCTTCCTCCTCGTCGTACTCTTCGTCCTCAGGAGGAGGATGGTTATGGGGACTTGACAAACCGCCATTCACATTATGACCGTAACTGCCGTAGTGAGTGGCGTCCTCCTCGCGTGCCATCCTACGCTCGGCAAGCTGTTCCATCATCTCGATAAACTTCTTGCCATCGTTCTTCAGAAGATCGTCCGCTACGGTGAGGATGCCGCCTGAAACACGTTAGTCGAGCCCATGAAAGTTACCAGAAGTGAACGCCGGTGGAGGCGCACCTTTAACCGTTAGACTCTGTCCGAAATTGAAGAAGTCGTTGGGATATGTGTCTCGCGGAATTTCCTCCGGCTCGTCCTCGTCCTCTTCTTCCTCCTCTTCTTCTTCCAAATCCTCTCCTTCGCTATACTCCTCATCTCCACCCTCAAGCTCGTCTTCTTCATTATCCACGTGTTCCACTATGCGCCCGCGCGATGGATGATGATTGGGGTACCTGGAAGGCATTACACCGGGTGGATGTAGCCCAGTCATGGGACCAAACCGTTTGGGTGCGAACATAGGCGGACCATTGGGGTTGCCGTGAGGTTGATTGGCGAAGGATTCAAGCTCCTGATAATACGCATCGTAGAGCCCTTCCAGCTCCTCTTCGATAGCAGTACGTTTGCGACCACAGACGGAACAGCTGCAGGTGTGCTTCTGCTGTTCCTTCATCTTGCGTAGTACGGCATCCTTCTCGACCTTAACGAGAGACTTCCGCTCGTCTTCGCCCAGGCCTAACCAGAACTGCTTTATCCGCTCTCGCTCTTCCGGGCCGGAGGTATTCCATATCTTCTCTCTCGAGATACCGGATGGGCGAGCGGGTTCAGGCTCTATAGTCGCTTCCTTTTTCGGCTTCTTCTTCTTCTTAGACTTCTTCGACTTGGGCCCTGAGCCGTTTGTTGAAGGGTGCTGAGAATCCCGGCTGAAAGCGCCGTGGATAGCATCGTCGCTCTCTGTCTCTTCGCCCCAGTCGTCGTCGTCATCGTACTGATTGGTTCGAGAGGGAACGGATCCAACTGGCGGAACGTCTTGAGAAGCAGGTGAGTGTTTCTGATGTGTCGCCGAAGAAATGGGCAGTGGGGCGCTCGATGTCGAGGCAGGGCTGGGCAATCCATTAGCAGCAGCGGCATGCTCCTTCTCAGCGGCAGCCTTAGCAGCAGCCTTTGCACGGCGTTTCTGCTTCTTCTTGTTCACTGTTGTCGGCGGCTGTGGTTCAGAGGGAACTGGACCATTTGTCGGCGCACCACCCCGCGAGGACGAGGTTGTTGTCGGCGATGGCTGGGCAGGGGGTGTGGATGCGGAGGACTTCGGAACAGATATGTACTTGGTCCCATCTTTATTGGTGTACTTGGCCGTAGTCTTCGGTGTCGGCGACGCAGCTGCGACTGCCGCGGACTGCCGTTTGCTATTGGCAGACATCTCAAGGAGGCGGGGATCACGACACAGGGCAAGCTGGTATCGTTCAAGGGAGCGGCAGACGAGGGCAGTGGGCAAGAAAACAGAATGCGACCTATTGTCGAACAAGGAGCGCAACCAGCATTGGCGGGGAATGCAGGCACGGGAACCGCCACCACAGGATCAGAAAGCCGGAGGTCAGACACCAGGTGCACGGGGAGGGCAAACGAGATGCGTTGAGCTTTGTCTGGCGCGGATGAAAGCCGCCGTGGTTGTTGTGTTGGTGGTTGGAGACCCCCTCGCAATTCGAGACGTGGGAAAATGGCGTTGGTGGTTTGCTACGTGCTGGCTGCTGCTGTCCTTGGGGGCGGGTCACCCGGAGGGAGGGCGGAGCGACAGTCGGCGGCAGACAACCTCAGGCTCTGCTGGATAAAAACCAATGGTGGAGGACACGAAAATCAGTACTATTGCGCTTGCATGCGGCCTTGTTTTTGGCTGGGGCAAAGCTGGTGGTGAGGTTGGCAGCGAACGGGCTCGTTGAATTGGGCAGGCGCGGTGGTGAATGGGCCTCCTATCTTGCTTGTTACTTGTTACTGCATCTCGCACTTTGCACCTTAAAAGAGGTTCAGTTGGAATCCATGTCTGCATGTATGTACAGTTACCCTCACAGTGATGTACAGCGAAAATCGGTACGTACCTACCTCCTTCCGCGCCGATGGCTTGGCAGACTTGGTTGTGCTGCAACCTGTAGCCCCCAGATTCAGCCCCAGGAAGCTTCACTCGCACGTGTCTCAGCCCCAAATGCTATGTAAGGTAGTGAGCTATTTGAGTGGCTAGAGCTGATGTGTATTCACGTGATTATGTTTCAGAAGTACGTGACGGTTATACTTATTCATGTGAATACCTGCTCCTGGTTTCTTTCTATGTTAGATATGTACATTTATTTATCTTTTAAGGCATCTTACATGCTGCAAGGTCAATTGCGATCTTCTGAGCTGTCTTATTTTTGTAGTGCTTTGAAAGCGTTAATAAGAACAATATAACATGGAATTTGCGTCACGGTTTCACCAGTGTGGGATTATGTTTCTTGTTGCTCGCTCCCTTCAACTTTCTGCTGTGCTGCTGTGAGCTATTTCTTCAAGAAAATTAAAAACTGTTGGTGTGCAAAGCGCCAACATAGTAGCTCGGACATAATGGTTAATGGCCAAGATATAAGACTTTTGCCGAAGTATATTATCTCTCCTAAGGAACCAGCTACTCAAAGCATCTTTCAATCATGGAGTAAGACTCCTTTAACGTGCTGTCTTACAACGGCTTAGGCATGGAACCTGCATCTTAAAGTAGAGTTTTTCTAGGGAACAATATTAAGAAGGAGTTGTGTTGAAATCCAATGCGTAAGTTGTACGATTACCTATGTATCAAAGCACCTATATATAAATGAAGACGTTCATTCGATGCTCAATGGTCATTGCAAAGTCTAGTATGCCGAGGAATGATGGATTCAGTCTTGGACAGGTACAACATAGCATCCTAAACCGTAGTTACTGGATCTTACATATGTAAGCTGGCAGAGAGACCTGGCCTCAGATAGCCTATGCACCGCTGATGTGATAATACTTGTATTACATTTGCACAGGGTCCGATTGTGGATGGAGGCCAAGAATTGATCGTCGCGGACACCAACAGCGCCACTTGTAACGTAACTTTATGGTTCGATATTGAACAATTCCCTTCGAATTTTCGAAGAGACATGCAAAGCAGAAATTTTCCATAATCTGCAGGCCTTGGGACAGATTTCAAATGCGCTGTTGGTAAGAAAGTTGGCCATCCAAAGTTCTGTGAAAGATATAACCAAATAGGGACTGAATTTGTTGAAAAGCTACCTACAACCTGGGGGGTGTAGACCGTGACGATGCTCCGGGTGGACCGCAGGGCGAATGCCATTCAGAGTTAGCGTCTCTCACCTGCTAGAGCTGAACTGGCAGGGGGCGGGCTAGTGGATTGCAGGCGCCCGTGTTGACCGTGTTCTGTAGGTGCCACGGTGCAGAAGGCAGTCGGCTTCACAAGCCATAAATCCACCGCGACACCCGGTCTTCCTTTTGAGGCTGCGTTGGTTGCTTGGCTTTCGATATTTTTCTCTTCTTTTCCTCTTTACGAATCTTTCAATTTGCTGCTTTTTTTTACCCTTTTCTGCTGCAAAAACTTCTCTCTGCCATCCTGCTTGGAGCTTGTAAGACCTGAGACAGAGAGGGACCTTGGAAATAATCCAGGTACCTAGCCTCAGGCCTCTTCAGGCTTTGAAGTAGCACGGTCATACCCAACTAGGTACTGTAGGCCGCAGCTTACATCGCGTACCTCCATCTTTTTAATTCTCGGACCAACTCAACCCACCTCAACTGGAGGCCTCGAGAGCTCCCTTCCAACCATCTCCTGTACATTCGCTTATTCCAACTCCGACTCAAACCATCCACGCATACAACAACTCAGTATACATACTGCATAGCCTGAGACACTTCCACCGCTGCCGTGCCTCACGCCGACGTGGATTCTCCACTCTGGATCGACCATATCAGCTAATCACTTACCATCACTTGCGCGCTTCGTGATTTCTTTGTCTCGGAACACCGTGCCTCTTATCTCTTTTGCTGGCGGCCTGCTCCAACGATTAACATATTCCGATTAGCGATATCCAAAACCCCAAACTCCCAACCCGCCCGCCGACCAACCATATCCGACGCCGGCCCTTCTTCCGCCTCGCCATTCCAGCTTACGGCTTACGTAGACCAAGTTCGAATCGGTCTTGTGACGACTCCTCCCCGATAGATTGGCTGCGCGTCCTGAGATCTACAATGGCGTCTGCGTCCACTTCGGGTGTTAATGCGATCCGTAGGTATGTGCACCTGGGCCGCCGACGTCGATCTTTCCTTGCGAGCGTTGTTAGAGAGCATTGCTTGCGCAACGTCATATCCTGTAGCTCGTTCTCCCTGCGATGTTAGCTGAGCTGTCTCAATTCATAAGCAGACCATTGGCTTGCGGGTTGCGCCGGGATTCACTATCCATATAGTAGGAATGCTGATGTAGATCGATAGAAAACTCGTCATTATAGGCGACGGAGCCTGTGGTAAAACATCTTTGTTGAGCGTTTTTACATTAGGATACTTTCCAACAGTGAGTCCCCTCTCCACGACTATTTAGTCGCTTCCATTGATGCTGATCGCTCTTAGCACTATGTAAGCAATCCCGAGAGGCAACTCTACAATTTGCCCTTGACCCCCTTGTGGGTCTATGATGGCAATTAACCACCGAGCACGTTAGGTCCCGACCGTTTTCGAGAACTACGTCACAGATTGTAGGGTCGATGGCAAGTCGGTACAACTAGCATTATGGGATACGGCCGGTCAGGAAGACTACGAACGGTTACGCCCCCTCGCCTATGCCAAAGCACACATTCTCCTCATCGGATTTTCAGTCGACACGCCAGACTCGCTAGACAACGTGAAACACAAGGTCAATAACCTTCCGTTCTGCGACTGTTCCTCCCACGTTTTAACGGGCACTAACGGTTTCAACAGTGGATACCAGAGGCTACAGAACGATGTCCCGGCGTTCCGATTATTTTGGTGGGTCTTAAGAAGGACCTTCGAGATGATCCAAACACAATTGAAGAGATGAGGAAGAAGAGTCTGAAGTTCGTAACAGAACGGCAAGGCGAGGCGGTCGCACAAGAGATAGGAGCTCGCAAGTATCTCGAGTGTTCCAGTTTAACCGGCGAGGGCGTTGACGATGTATTCGAGGCGGCAACCAGAGCTGCCCTGTTAACTTTTGAGAAGGGCGAGAGGGGAGGATGCTGCGTGATCTTATGAGACCGGTATCCGACTCTAAGGTCTGTTGCTCAGTCAACAAACACTGGTCGTTCTGAAGAGCTCTGTCATGCTGAAAGTATTATCGATGGGCTCGGTAGCCTCATGGTGATCACACCACGAGTGGGAACTCTGAGGATTACGAGGTAACTCGCCAGCAAGCTTTCGCTAAACTACTAAAGCGATATCAAATTTGCACTCCATGAGAGAACAAGGATCTCGAAACCCCCTTTATTCTACAAGGGCACTACACTACTTTACCGAAGCTTTCTAGCAGAGCGACTGTATTAATCATGAAAGCTGCTTCTCTGGCTGCTGGTCTTTCACATTGACGAATTTCCTCCATCGTTACGAAAACATAGACAGCGGCAGGCAGTGAACGCCAAGGCATTTGGGGAGTTTTCTCTCCCAAACCGGACAGGGGCTGGTAAAAAAAAATCTCGAGGGGAAGCGGAAAATTTCTGATTTTGAAATGAGACAGGGAGGGAACCCTGGATCACATGCCATCACCAACTGACCACTTATTATTGTATACATGGCACCAATCATTCTTTGTATCAAGTTGTTGAAAATTAGCTTACGTAGCCTTATGTGATATTAATCGATTACAACAACTCACTACATCATGTGTGCGGATGTCTTGTTCGAGCGAGAAAAAAAAAAAAAAACCAAGGAAACTAGAGGGAGATAGTACACTAGGTCAGGTAATTGAATGAGCACACATACCTTACCACCTGTTGACTATTCTTACTCTAATGCGATTTTTTTGGACTTTTTATTTTTATTTTTATTAATCTGATTAGACTAATACTCCCCAACGCCAAGTACACCCAAAACCATACCCAATTCTGGATTTCTTTCCTAACGCCGACATAACCAAAATCCCATATTTGTTTTTTTTAGGCAGTCGTATCGTACATCATCGTACAAATAAATAGTGGAGGCGATGGCGGTGGTGTTGTGTTGTGTTGATTGCGATATCCCATCGTGAATGGCGAGGCAGCTTCGATGTAGTTTAAGGGACGTTTGGGGGAAAAAAAAGAAAAAAAAAAGAGTAGTAGGAAACGGGATTTATCGCGTCCACTCGTGGTTCCAGGCCTGGCGGGCGGGCGTCTCGGTCTGTGGACGCGCGTATTCGATGGGCACGGCGTTGTGGCCGTACATGCCGTGCTTCTCCATGGCTACGCGGTACAGGTAGCCTTCCTCGCGGGTGCCGGGACCGCTGGTGTTGCGGAGCTCTTCGCAGGCGTTGTGCATGGATTGGTACATTCTATTTTTCGAGCCGTGTTAGATTCATTGTAATTTTCATTGTTCGGTAAGTAGATAGATAGATAGGGTAGGTAGCTAAGAGAAAAGGTGGTGATCGGAGGGAGGGAGGGAGGGAGGGAGGGGGAAAGCAGAATAGCAAAACTTCGGGGAGAGGCTTACCGCTCGAGCTCATGCGCCTGTCTCTCTCTCTCCTGACGCTGATAGAGAAGCCAGGCGCGATGGATGGTCCAATGCCGGAGTGCACGATTGCGGGCGAAGCGCAGGGGAGCGGGGACGGCGCGCGGCATGGCGGCCTTGAGATTGACGATGCGCGGATCAGGGCCATCGACGCCCTTGCCTTTCTTGCCTTTCCTCCCCTTCGACGATTGTTTCTTGCCACCGCCCTTTGTGGCCTTCGACTGGAAGGACGTCATCATGTGGAATGAGCGAAACTGTTGTTGCTGCTGCTGCTGCTGCTGACACTGTGTTGGTGCGGATGATGAAGCTGCCGGGGAGATGGTGGTGATGGATGGGATCGCGGGTGAGGTGCTGAGAGATATCGCTCGGGTGATGTGATGGGGAGAGACTGGAGATGTTAGAGAAAGCCTCGTAAAGAGACTGCGGAATGCTGGTGACGACATGGTTTAGCGCAAAGGGTGTGTGTGAGTGTTGACCTGTGCCAGTAGATGTGCCAGTAGAGTTGCCAGTAGAGTGAGGGGAGGTTGCGTGCCGGGTTTGTCGATGATGACCTAGACGTCCCGGCGCTCTGGTGTCGTCGGGTACGTCGATTGATTAAAGAAGAAGTTTAGTCCGTTCAGCCAAGCTGTTATTTGGCCGTCTGGATCTAGGAAGGGCGCGTATGGTGCTGACTGCGACGGCACGGGCTGTTGTTGGTTTTGTTCCTCTGGGATAGGTTGAGGAGCCGGTGCGGGTGGCGGCAGTTGTGTATTTGCGACAGGTTGACGAGCTACTGCTGGTGATGGTGTGAGCAGTAGTTGTGTACGAAGGGGCGTTGGTACATGGAACTGTCGGCGGAGCGCCAGAATGCGTTCGAATGGTATGCACTCTATTCCTTCACTGTCGTATCGTTCTTGAATCTGTGCAAAATTATTATCAGCCAGCGTCGGGTCGGATCCGCTACGTTGGATGAACAAGGATCGTGTGGGGGTGGCTCAAGCAGGTAAGTACTACGGTACCACCAAGCAAAATCAAATGGGGAATGGTTGGAAAATCGATAATCCTCTCCGCCCTTCCGCCACTAGCGATGCAAGGCACAGACAGACAACCCGGGTTCCAGTTCTCTGGAACCTCACCCGGCCCGGAAATGGGCATTGACTTCGGCCCGTGCCCTAAGCTTGGTGACATATGCAAGAGACTTCACGAAACGAAAGGGGAAAGTTCAAACTGAATAAGAGAGTCACAACATACCTTCTTTGCCCCGTTCAATCGGGTGTAAATCACCATGTTGTCAAGCTGACCAGCGGCCACCATGTCAAAAGCTTCCAACATGAGCGTACCGTCGTGGTGGTCCGTTGCCAGTGTCTCTATGTCTGATCCACTCATCCTCTGTACGAGATTCTTACAGTTGGACCAAAAATGAGTAGTCCAAATACCATCATTAGTGACTTTGAGTTGGTTCAACAAAAAGCCCATCTCCCTAAACGCGGTGACGGAGCAGTCATATTGGATTTGCAGGAAAAAGGGCCACTCCTCCTTCCTATCACCATATCTCATGTCCCACAGCCTATGGAGGAGCCTGACTGTTAAAGTCTTCTTTGATTGGGCTTCGGGATGGGAAAATTCAAGGTTGATTGCTTCCAGCATCTTAACGACCCATGGGTGGGTGCCGCGGTTAAGAGGATCGAATGAGACGGCTGCAAGGGCCATCTTAGCCAAATTAGGGAATACGTATTCAATAAACCGTTGCTTCAGTTCAGCTTTGTTGAAGGGGACCACGCCCTCCCAATGCACCCAATATTGTTGTTCTTTTCCTTTCAAGGGATCGCCGTCGATCCGTATTACCGGATCGCCAGGTCGATGGCCGAGATACCAGTCTCCTTTAGGCAATTTAGTGCATGCACTGATAAATCCGTATGCTGTAGGGTACGTATTTATCGGGAACTGGGAGATCTGTCTGGTATGTCTTAGAGGTCGGTGACAAAATTCCTGTAGATCCTCCAAAGCCACTGGTCTCTCAGCCCCCCAGCGGTGGAGAAGGGCAAGGTTGCGGTCGTTAATTTGTTGCCTGGTTTGCAGCTGGCTTTGATGAAATGAACACAAAGTGTGCATGGCTATGCGCTGCTCATACAGTTCTTGAGCTACCGCATTGGCAATGATTGGGTTGTACCGGCTACGTTCCGTGCCCACAAGCGGCAAGAAGGCAGAATCATAGCCATGTGTTTCTAGGTAGATTGCCCACATATACACCGTGTTAAGGTCTTCCGCAAGCTTTGTGCCAAAAGGAAAGAAGTCATCTCTGATAACCTCATTCGGGAGATTCAATATGTCGCGTAATCGTGTTTCAGCGTGGGGGGAGGAGAGAAAGGGGTGGTTGAACAACTGAGCTGTTTGGGGATCCATAGTGATTGATGGTACAGGACTATGTTTGTGATATTTGTTGGTTGCCGATAGTGTGGGAGGTGATGAGTTGGGATTGATACTAATAACCGATGCCGAAGTGGTATGGCTGTTGATTCTTGTAGAGAGTTCAAAACTGACGAGAAATGCGAGAGCGTGGACACGGAAGGACTTGGGCAGTGAAAGCAAAAGAGGTCGGACAACCCGCATTTTATATGTTGTAATTCAGAAGAATAGGGTATTTGCAAAAGTATAACAGAAGCATCACCTCGTAAACACGCAATCCTGCTACTAGTTGGGGGAGTTGCCCTGGCTGTGTTTATTTGGGGAGGTGCTTTCTAGTTCGGCGATCTAGACTCCTACTTCTTCCCAACATAGTCTAAATGCCTTGCTCCTTCTACTTCCTCACTATTGTTAGACTTTCACTAGGCGAGTAGGAGTCATAGGGGGAAAAAGTATGAGAGCTGTAAAGCCTATTGATCTGTTTGTGTAGAACTTTGTTGATAATATGAGCATGTTTTTATGCTGCATTACTAGTCTAGTTCGTATGCCGCTTGTAGCATTTATTTAGGTGTTCATAAGCAGGGAATTCTCAGAAAATTAATACGATATGGATATATAGCTAGCTGCTACTCATTCTCATTGGCCATCCTGCTATAAAGACTCTACCGGGGTGGCTGTTGGGATACCCCAAGGATGAAGGAGAACTGGGGAATCGTGAAATGTTCACATGCTATAACATTCCACAACGCAGTATACGGTTTCATGTTGGGGATACAGGCGTCGTGGCTCGCACCATGAAGCATGCGTGGCAGTTAAACTCCACGAATGCTTCGAATATTGCCGAAGAGACCAACACCTAAAAAGCCGGATTTATCGTCGACCCCCTGGGAAGCATAGTCGATCCGTACTCGTGACCACAATATCGTTTCTCAGATCCAGGGATTAACATATACTGGAGGCACACGTTACACACTTTTGGCTTCTGATATCGAGATTTCAATTGATGAAACTAACATATTGCCAAATTCATGTGTAGATCATAAAGTCAAGTACACTATAGAAAACCAACACACCCCTAGATGACCCTATGAAAGACACAATTATTGGTTTATTGACTGATTGTCTTTAACATATATGGCTGATGCAGGACTGACTTGCTTAATCATAGAGATGTGCCATGCTATTCACTAGATATCACACAAGTGGTCCAAGAAGCTATGTTCTGGCTTCATCTAGCTTCAAGGGGGTACACTCCCTTGACTTCGTTACTCACTCCTTCTGTGAGGGCTACGCTGATCAATTTAAGGCCTGAATTTGCTGGAGGCCACGAAGCCTTCGTGCGTACGTAGGCTAGATCACCGCGATGGAGTTCCATCGGTGACTAGACAAGGCCAGACTTGAATACCTCATAGCCCTGCTCCACTACTACCTATTCAACAAAACTGGAAGGCGGTTTCCGAAAGTGTGTTTGAGACTTTTCACCAGATATGCTTCCGTGACGAAGAACATACCGCCTATACCCATGGCTAACCTAGCAGGGGGGGGATCCGATATATTTTCATGACAACAATGATAGTCTTTACTTGCCTACCTATGAGTGACTCAAATGAAGCCCCAACACCTTAATGGTAACAAACATGTTTTTTATGCTACAATGACTACTGAAGATGCTCTGATTCCTCGGCTCAACCCCGTTTATATACCGGTTGCCCCAGCTACACTAGCAGCAATCTAACGCCGGCTAACGGTACCTTCGAGTCCCAACAAACCGTGTGTCCGTCTCATGGCTGACGCGTCAATCGTTACGACTAGCCTCGTCGTGGTCTTATACTCATTAATATAGGTGGCTGGGAGCTGCAGATATCAAGTCTTCAATCCTTGGTAACGTTCTATTTGTGCAGTCATATGCCGGAAAAGTGATGCGGTTCTATGCAGTAGCGTACTCACTCTCTGATTTCTTTTGAATTCTCTATTTTTGTAGTCTAGCACCGAAGAGTGCTACCGTTCTATTCAATAATACCATTCTTCCCAGCCTCCCCGACGTTGTTGTCGCGTCTGATTAGAGTTGACGTTCGCATAACTTTAGTTTGTTGTCTAGCCTTGGCGTCTTCGATTGGTGTCCAGCCACCTACTGACGCAGAAAAGCACTGCATGGACCTTACGTCAGAATCTCAGATCCATTGTATATGTACAATGTGCTACCAACTCTTAGGAACATCGCGGATACAATGTGTAGATAGAACTATCTACAACCAGCGAGTAGGGTAGCTTTAATGCTCACTAGATATACTGATTGAACCACGAACCTCTGACTAACAACCGGATTTTTGAGTTCATTGCGTGATGCGAAGCTTCGTTTCCGGGGAACAATAGTGTCACTACATTGATTTAGGTAATCCTGGTTTCTAGACTAGTGGCTATTTGAACATTTAAACTTGTTATGGTAACCTTACAGGTTATTTAGGTTGGACAATCCGGTTCGATTGAGTATGATCACCTATTGACATGATAGACGTACTGATATCATCGATGAAATGGAGTGAGTAATCAACGTGAAAATAATTCCGAGGAAAGGTGCGCGGCTAGTGCTTTTTTGTAAATTTGTTACTCATGAAGTAATCATATAAGGGACCAGAAAGATGTGTAATAGACTATAGGACTAAGTAGAACCACGATAACCTGCTCCCAAGTGAGTACCAACGAACCCAATTTAGGCTAGATGCCGTTTATGGAGAGTTTTTTTTTTTTTTTACGAACTCGGTTGCTTCGTCCTCGCCTTGAATTAGACCGAGCGACGTAGCCTAGGGCTCACTCTCTTTACGTGAAATAACACGGCAGACTTTTTAGATAGTGTAAATTAGAGTGTTATCGGTGTATAATGCCCGTATTTCTGGTCATGTGCGGCAATGCACTCGACTGTGATGTAGGTAGCATGTAGGGTGATGAATAGCTACTATGGACGTCACATCGACTGTCAGAATTACTCTGAGATTGGGTTTGAAAAGACCGCTTCGCTGAGCTCCACGGCGCGTGTTTTCGATACGCGTCTTCGCCATACTGATCCTCTTTTCAGCTCTATCTAATGCGATTGGTGGTATCGAGCGATCCCCGCCATCGTATTGGGACTGTTTTCTTGGGTTCGGTCTCGAACTGCTCCGTCGCCGTGTTGAGGTGTTTGAAGTGCCACTAAAATATCGACAGGGGTCACGACTAACGTAGCCTGAGTCCTGAGATGGTCTCGGGGACATAGTGGCCTTGTTAGACGTCGAATAATAGCGCTTTGTCGAAGGATGGATCTTACAAAGAGTCAGCGTTCTACGGCGGTGGTTAAGAATGGAGCGGCGACACCCAGTTGCTGATTTTGGATGACTTACCTCGATGTTGACAACGCTTTCACGGCGCTGCTGCTTCTGCGTCGCGTCGGTGTGGCGAGAGGAATGACTAGACCTCGATTGAGGTTGGTATCGTAGAGGCAGACTTAAATTCTGCCGAGTGTCCTTAAAACTGCGCTTATACGTGTCACTACCCCGTGTTAGACCTTCCGCGTCTCTTTATATCCTCCTAAGGTTGACCCCTTTATTTACGTATAATTAATCCAGTCTTCCAGGATGCCCTTGTTCAGCTCGTTTGACCCGGAACAATTCATCCCTCAGGCGATCGATGTCTCTCTAGCGCAAGGAAATGGAGAGCCGAGTAACAGTAATCCAATCCGAGTACGTTCCGAAGCGTTTGGCATATTTCGAAGTTATATCACTACCTACAGAGATAGCAAAGTAATTCCAGCCCCTGAATTTCAGGGATTCATTGAACTTCTTGCTAAATCTTTGGAGTTTTTCTATCTGGCACCGGGAGTGACTGTGATCTTTGGGTCTCACTATACATTCCTGGTTGGTTTGTCCGGATATTGGGCAATCCCTTGCTTTGAATCTGAGTCCTAGTTCATCTATGCTCTCAGCATACCCGGAACCATTTTCGTACCGGCAGCTCGACCAGAGTCTAACGGCCATCACCAAGTGCATCCTCCTGTAAATTAAAAGTAGGACTTGTTTCTTTTGTATAATACTTGCAATGCTTCGGCAAAGCGATATGGAGAAGTTATAAATACGATGATGTAGACTATCCCTCTGTTCATAAAAAAACATCGAAGAATATACTGTTCTACAAACAGCACTTTAGGAATAACGAAAGGAAGCATGGAATATTTCCAACCTATCGGCAGTTACTTATGACTCAGAATTTTCGACCATTTAGGCTTTTTGAGGATTTGACTTCCAGGTTCTTGAGAGATTCAAACGACCTACTAAAATGATCCCCATTGGCATTATTCGAAGCACCTAAAACATTGCAAAGTGGTGGATGCTTACTTAGTTTCTTGAAATAATTTTTTCGATGGAAACATTACTCTATTAGAAGAATATTGGAGATGAATAGCACAGGAAATAAGGGGTCTTGATTCTCCAGTCCTGAGGGGTTAACGCGGCAAGGGGCTGTCGTGGCAAAGGAGCACTGTCCTAGAAGGTAAATGCTTATATGCGAATTATCTGTTACGGTCAAAGGGAATATTGACAATTCTATCATAGGTTAAATAGGACAGTGTCTTGCGAGCAAAGTACCCTCAGGCTGCATCACTATAATATTCAAGACTCGTCTAACTTTTACTGACAGATTCTGCTTAACACGGATGCTTTTAATCTTGAGAGGCAATCTAAGACGAAAGGGTGTTATCGAGTTGCCTATGGGCTTGAGTGAATTTCCTTTCTAGGGCTATTGGGGAGGCCTAAAGTTTGTGGTCTCTTTCAATGATTGCATCTGGGAAACAAACACTCTACCTACGCCCGCAGTTCCCCTGGAAGTCTTTACCGAATAGCCTAATTATCTCAACGTTTATGTGTATTCACCTTTCAAGCCAACCGTGCTAGCCTAACAGATTTCTAAATGACGTCGACTAAGCTATTATCGAAGCCAAGAAATTGGTAATTGCCCGGCAATACAATGGTTTGCACTACCATTAGATCTGAGTTGTTCTTGATTCCATTCACTTCGAGACCCGCCCCTTCGACTATTTAAGACGAATTTCCCGCTCACTACCTCCGGGAGAAAACCTATCGTTCACCAACCCACCAGCCAGAGTTCGTTCTTCTTGCCGTAACATGCTGCGATACTACGCGGAGATTCTGAGCTTGTAAGAAAAATTCCCCAGTCGCCGCCACTGCAATCCCAATCCCATACTAATATATTGATTCTAACATTCATAGCTGGCGAAACAATCTGAGCTATGGATTCTGATAACATAAGCAGTACGGAAAGCGAGGAAGCGGGCCAAGTCTCCGTGAATCTATTTTCGGTATATCCTGCGAAGATATTCTACGACTTATGGAAAAGAAGCGTCCAACCCAGGGCTTACTATGAGACCATCAAGAGAACCCGAATATACGACAGTAACGGAAACCCTCTGTGGATGGACTTCAACAATGAATTCCCCTTGGAGCTTCGACAATGGGGTAACGAGGAGCTTCCCCAACAATCCAACCTCCACGACTCAAACGAGGCTGCATTGCTAGTAACCCATCACTTGCTCGTGGAACTCCGGAGCTATTCATTCCATCCCGTCGTCAAGCATGAAGTTCAAGAAGATGGTTGCATTCACCTACGCGTAAACTTCGGCCCGAAAAGTTATTTCACCGTTCATGTATATAACTGTACGCGTAACAACCCGATTGTGTACAGTCTTACAGAGTCACAAACAGCGTTATATCCGTCGCCGGAAGTTACATCTTACATACGCCCTACAAACTCTTAAAGTTCCCGAATTTGCTCTCTTCAGAGGGTTTCAGGTCCGCTGTTCCCGGTAACCCCGGCTCTAGATACAAGGCTAACATCTGAAATAGGGATCAGAGGGTCCGTTGTCTCCTTATGGCTAGGAATCTTGCGGGATTCATCTTTCGATCTCTTTTCTCACTTCAAATTGGTAGAGCCAGGGAGGGTCACTGTCAACGAAATTGTTCGCTGGACGCTAGATCGTCTGCTACATGGGGAAGCTACATGCGAGACTAGTCTCTAGCATATCGTTACTGACCTCTCCGTGGAGCTTCATGACGAAATCTGTGCTAACCGCACGCATTCACGTAGATAGACATTCTTAGTCGAGACACTAGATGAGAATTTAATGCGTTTCTCTTAAACTTGGATGATCTAGTTGTTAAGAGTGAAGATTATTCAACGTCTTTCAAGAATCAATTTGACTTTTACCAACGGCGTTGTGGTGGGAAGACACCATACTTTCTGAATCAGCTAGATTGTTCTCGTCCTCAACATCTACCTTTCTCTGCCACGTCTCTTGCTAGTTATGCACCTAATTATCCCATATTCATGCTTTCGGCTGCAACACACTAGCCGTATAGGTTGAGATACCATATTGTAAGATTCAGTATTAGCTTACCTAATTGTTTAATGAAGTCTTACTAAGTATTAAAGCATCATGATGGTTCGTTTCGTTCTCCACGCCCCCATAACGGTGAAAGCGCCGAGTCAGCTGTAATCATCCCTAACCCTGTCGGAATAATGGACGAGAAACCTTTTTACAACGTGAACTCTAGAGCGATTGAAGGGGTATGGTAAGCACACGAAAGCACGCGTCCTACGGGAAAACTTTGACCTGAGCCCTGTCCCTTGCATTCAGCTTCATACAAAACCTTGAGGGCCCCATTACCGAACCAAGGTAAAACAAGGGCCATCGGAAGCCATAAAGTTCTAACGCGCGCCAAAAAGATAAGTCTCGTGCTAACAGGAGCATGGAAAGTGTATTCTCCTCCAACTTAGGTAGGTCAGTATCCTGGACAGGGCTAGGAGTATAGCAGTTTATGTGCCCTCATGCGCCCTCCTCGCACTTTCGAGAGCTTGCCGAAAACCTTCCTTACGCTAAAACTTTAGGATACTTACACTAACAGGGTGTATGGATCAGGACGTGGGCGCCGTCTTAGTGTAACTATATTCTTCCGCTCGGCGATCTAAAATAACACACTATATTGTGATTGGACACATAGCTATTACGCAGTTGCATCCTGGTCGGATGACCGACACAAAGAAAAACCGTGGGTGCTGATACAAAGTTCTTCGCAGCATTACGCGGCTGACTGAATCCAAAAGTTAGGAAGTGCATGTCTGCATCGCCACATAGAGGCAAACTTCGTAATCAGAGAGAAGACTACTTACTTCATCAGGTTTATCTAATTTCGGAATAATACTATAGCGGCCCGGGCCGTATCGCTGCTGAGGCATTATGTTCCACGCGTCCCATACTCAGGAAGAATGTCGTTAATGCTATCATCTCACGTCCACTCAACAGAAAACAACCATTCCCCGATACACACTGCTACACTTGCTACCTGATATATCCTATAACATCAAATCAAAATGTCATCCTCAAAACCCGCTCTAGTGCCTACATTTCAAGAATATTATGGCCAGCTTGAGAGGTGGCGGTACCCGGCCTATCTATATTTCCCATCCGAGATGCACTCCGAGCTTGGTTGGTTTGGTATTAGTAGTAACATGGTGACTTCTAATATCAGATTTGATACCATCCGCACCAGCCAAGTTATTAATCCATCGCCGCAATGCAAGCAAAACAAGCCAGTCAGGCTGATAGTGGGAAGAAACTTGCCTCTCTACGAAGCGAATTATCGGGCGAAAATGGAGATATGCGAATACCACCACCAACGAGCGCACGTAGACGGCGATTTCTCGACCCCGCCAAATACGGATTGGATCCGAAAGGCGGGGACTACCGATTGGCCAATAACTTGGAAAGTGGAAAACGGGCAGTTGAGGTTTTCGTTGATCATCGATAGAGGGGGCCTCAAAATCGCGGAGGAGGTTTTCGTTGTCAGAAGTGACGGCGTTCCCGTTGAAGATAATAGCACTAGCCGAATAAGTACCTCTGTGCCTGTACCCTTAGCCGGCAGAAAACGGAAGCGGGACAACTATTTGGCTACTTGAGGATGCAGGATGCAGGTTGCCGAAGTTGATGCAACGAACAGGAGTACCTATCTGATTGTACAACTGCGCTGGATTGTGGTCGCCACGTGTATCGTGCCTACCTGGTAACCACGAGCTACATGTATCTACATAGATACCATGGTAGGTACATTCTGGGTACCAAACGTAGGCATTCTTGGTGCCGGTCACTTTATGTGGGAAGGTGCGAACGGCTTTCACTCTCTTTAAATGCAGTTAATCAATCGGTTGCTGCGGCAGCACTCGACAAGGAATAAGGTACCTAGTTGACACTTGTCTATTCACTGCTTCTCGATTCTGAGTTACGCGCAAAATTGCATTGCTCTCCTCCCACGCCATCTCCGCCTGTTGCCCGATGCGTTTCTCGGTGTTGCCGAACTGCTCGCCCACTTTGCCGACAGGAACCATCTACGTTTTGCCGGTTTGCAAATTAATCGTTACTCAATTCAATTTACTCTCAATTGCCTTCATGCTTCCGCTGCTCTCAATAGCCGTAGCATCCATCCTCTTGCCAGTCGTCAAAGCCATTCGCTGGTATCGGTTACTGCATGACAGCGCGTACACATCTTGCTGCCACCACTACCTCACAATCTCCGGCACTCTCGCATCTCCAATCGATACAATTGGCCGTTGATGGAATCTAGTCACTACCAGTCAGTACAGTCCAATAGTAGCAGTGTGACACACACACACACTGACGTTTGCTAGTGGACTCACAAATTCTACCGACAACATGGCTCTGGGAGCACGAAGAGCAGTGGCAACACAACAACGGTCGTCCTATATTCTCATACCCGAACTCAGATTCCCAATTCATACCAACGCAGTCGCAATACTACCAAAGTCCCATTAAAAGCACCCCCATACCGTCCCCGTATCCAAGCGATCTCGAATACGCAACTCATGGGCTGCCTGCAGTGCCTCCGTCACCTATGACAGAAAGTATGATGATAACCAATGATTTCGAAGTGTCTAGACAACGGCAGATGGAGTTGTACCCTCAACCAATCCCCAAGCCAACCACTAAGCCAGCTTCTCGCCGAAGCTTCGTCGAGGTTTCTAAGAGTCCTCCGCGAGCTCTAACTCTGAGCGAGGGACAAATTCAGCGCCAGGGAGTACTCGCAGATGAAGCTTATCCGTTGAAACTTATCCGGGAACTGGAAAGAATCTCTGGTAAAATGCCGCGAGTTAACAAGGGAAAGCCGGTATTTGGAGTGATCCATGTCAACAACTCGGTAGAAAAAGGTCTGATAGTTGAGAATGTTAGTACCTACACGACTGTCAAGGCTGCCAATGACCGAAGTCTTGATTTCTGGGATCAGAAGTACGGCACGAAAATGTTTACGGACATCTCTTTAAACAGTGGGACTGATATTACGTCGATGAAGTTCGAGCACATCGAGGGCGCGGAGGACCCTTCTCATTGCATCTCAAATCATCGCTTGTCGTCGGGTGGTGTTCCAAACAACAATAGCCATTGGACAATCAACAATAAATGCCTCTCTTTGAGTCATAAATGTGCAGAGGCGGATAAAAGGGTTTATGTCGTCATATCATATGTGCAAGATCAAGGAATCCATGCTTGAAGATGCATATTATTACAGGAAGAGGAGCTAGTGATGGTCACGCAGCAGATTGTCAAGAATTTCTAGAGGAGAGGGTTTCCTGTACCAATATCAAATGCGCATGTAAAGTTATTGCGAGAAAATTCCATGACATTTGAAAAAACTGTCCAATTCTTGAAGATATTGGTGATTCAAAGTGACAGGAGCTGGGTCGATATGGTTGGGATGAAGTTGAAAAGGGAGGTTTTGCCGAATTTCTGCCGCTTAGACGGTCCCTTAGCAAGCACCAATTAATAGACGTCATCCCAATCTGCCCCCGTCTTCTTTCTAATTGTACTGTTTGTCTCTTCCAACCCTTCGGGACATTACAAATTAGGAAATGGATCAAGCACAGGGTGGAATACCTTCAAGAGGTCATACGAGGAATAAGTCGGCAGCGAAAGGTAAGCGCGTATGTCAAAGGCGTCAAAAGCGTCAAGAGCTGAGATGGTGACCACCCGCCCTTTTCTGCCTCGACTGCATTAACTTTAGGTAGTGCCATGAGTATCATCAGTACTACTGCACTCACTACATGAAACAAGACCAGCAAAAATGGAAGGCATCAACTTGGTTGCTTCATATTTGACACCTTCCGCTATCTACTAAAACTTCCCTCAAGAATGCATTATCACCTATCGTGGTCATCTCAAAGCCGCCTCTCGTATGCCGGCCTACAGCCACAATGCCATTTACTAACCTTCTCCGTTCCGTAGCTTCTCGCCCCAGATCATCAACCAAAGGACCGTTAGATATAGATGAGTACGCTCTGCAGCTTATAAGCTGGGCAAATGAGCGATAGGACTAAAACATCCTGCAGCAATCCACTGGCCTCACCTACTGAGATAACATCACATGCCAAGCGTCTCGGCGGCAGCACAAGCCAGAATGCAAGCCCCCGCACGAGTCTATCACAGACACGGTCTCCCGTCAGGACCTCAGCACCCCGGTCCGAGGTGACGGTGACCAGGCGAGACTTGTCATTCCTCCTGAAGCCGGAGATCTATCACCAGATCTCCCCACTCACCATCCCGCCTCCCTTCCGCAACCCCACCCGGCAACCGGCCGCCGACACGCCCATTCCCACCCTGCTGACCAACGGCCACTTCCGCGCCGCCGCTATCGCAGCCGCGCAGGAGCTCACGGGGTCGGCGGCGACGGCGGCATCCAAGACCACCCCCGTGTCCCCGACGGATCACACGCGCATCTTCGACCTGCTCTACGTCCGGCTATCATGTCTCTGTCTCGTCGACGCCGTGCCTCTCGCCGCACAGGAGGCCAAGGCGCTGGAGGACCTCAACTCGGCCTTCTACGCGGACCCGGACTCGGGCACGCACCTCGCCCCCTGGGCCCTGCGCATCCTCGTCGTGAGGCTGCAGACCATCGGCTTCGGCGACCCCCGCCGCGCCGTCATGAGCTACTACGAGCTGGCGCGGGAGGCGCGCTCGGAGATCGCTCGCGCGGCGCGCGCCCACGATCACTCGGCCGCCGAGCTCTGGAAGCGCAGACTCGTCGATCTGGGCATTCGTGTCGCGGGTGCGCTGATCGAGATGGAGGATCTGGCGGGCGCCGCGGCACATCTGGCTTCGTTGGCCGAGGCACAGGGAGGCGGCGTCGAGGCGGACAGGGGCCGGCTGGCTGTCTGTCGGGCTCTGTTGTGGTTGCATGTTGGCGATGTGGATGCGGCTCGTTACTGTGTGAGTCATGGCGTGGCTGGCGAGATGGCTGAGCGGGTCGTCGATGCCCTTGCGAATATGGCGGATGGCGAGTACGATGCGGCGCTTGAGAAGTGGCGGGTCTTGCGCGATGAGATGGGCGAGAATGGGGTCGAGGATGAGATGGTCGGTGTCAATCTTGCCGTTTGCTTGCTGTACACTGGTCGGATGCCTGAGGTATGTTCATTCTTCTCTTTGTTTCTTCCCATTCCTATTTCTCTTCTGCTGGCTGTCCTGCCACTTCTGTTGTTTGCCATGAGAAGATTTCTAGTCACCTCAAACTGACATGCAACACAGGGCCGGAATCTCTTAGAAGAGCTTGTCAGCGCCGGACAGACTTCCCATACACTGCTCTTCAATCTCACCACCATGTACGAACTCTGTAGTGACAGGGCGAAGAGTCTCAAGATGCGTCTGGCGGAAACCGTGGCGGAGATGGAGCCCAGGTCTGGAGGCGGCTGGGAAAAGACTAATGCAGACTTCAAGCTGTAGTCTTGTAGATACGTCTTTTCATCATGATGTGTGTTTAGAATGGACAAATACACTTTATAGGCACGGCAAGGCATTACGACGAGACAATATAGAATGGTGTCTCGATCACTTTAGTCATTGCGATAGCATAGCAGAATTCGCATTTATTCAGCATGCATAACTATCCACCAAGTGTTACAGTCATCGATGCGGTAGAGAGCATACTATCCGTGTATACACAAGGTTGGTTTATGGCTCTCTGAGAAGCATAATATGGGTATCTCTTCATTGTGCGCCATCCCGAAACTATCCTGTAAGAAACCATTATCGTGAATACGCAAGCTGAAAACCAACCCGGCCACCGTAATGCGTCGCGCCGTTGTCCCTTTCCGGACTCCCTTTTATCTTCCTCTCCTCCAAGGGGAGAAATCGCTAGCAGTGAGATAATTCGCACGAGAGTGTTGCAAAAGCAACATGTATGGTAACTCTTTTTCAGTCTTGGGTAGACAGATTTTAATAATCAGACTCCCGAGTTTCTAGTTGAGGGATTTATCTCAATCCTGAGAATTAGCAGGGATGTCAGTATCAATAGAATTCTCCGAGCCAGAGACAGTGCGCTTCGTAGCGCCCTTGAGCTCTTTTTGCTTCAGGACATCTCTATAGCGCTGCTGATTAGCAGCCAACGCAACGTCCATGACGTCCCGCCAGTGATCCCGAACCCAGACGCGGACGGCGTCCTCATCGAACAGGCCGTCCTCGCGCCTCAGCGTCGGCGGCGCCACAATGTCGCCGAAGGTGGCGTCCCCGCGAAGGACGATCTTCTTCAGCGCCGCGGCGCAGCACCTCCGCTTGTACACGTCGTCGTGGTGGTCGTGGTCATCGAGGTTTTCCGGAATGGCGGGCTTGATCACGCTGTTCCAGAGCGTCCTCGTCTGGTGCTCGATGCGCCACGCGGCGGCCCGCGCGTCGTACATCGATTGCGTGCCTGGGAAGTACTCGAAGGCCTGCTGTCGGACTTCCTCGCGCGTCGGAGGGGGGGTGCTCGCGAAGCGAGCTGAGGCACGGCATGCGGGGAGGTACTCCTCGATCCATTTGCGGAAGAGAGGGCGATATGCCATTCGTCGGCGGTCGTTGGATTTAAGCTTGCGCTTGTCTGCGCCTATTTCTCTCGATGTCTCGTCGCCGAGGGTGTTGGGATTTTCGTTATCGGCGCTGGTTTCGGATTCCTTCACCTTCGCCCAGAACAAGCGGCACGTGGCTGCGTATTCGAACACGTCCTCGTCGGAGGCGAAGGGTTCTTCCCATTGCTTGTCGTCGAACTTGAGGCCGAGGAATTGAAGAATCTCGGCTGGGTCCGTGGATAGCAGGACCTTGGCTTTCTTCTTGTCTATCTCCTCGATCTCCGGGATGCGGACGTACAGGCCTACCTCGTCGATGGTGAGTCCGAATGGTCGGATCGTAGCTCCCAGGAGATTCCACAGGTCGCCATGTGCATGCTTGAATAGCATCCACTGGAGATGGTCGAGCGTGGGGCACACGTGGACGTCAACTTGGATGCACAACGGCTTGAGCTTGGCAAGTGACTTTTCATCATTTCCCTCGCTCTCGATCCCATTATTAGCCTTACCCTCGTTGCCAGTGTAGGGAAGGTCCTCGGGCCATGGGATCGCTAGAGTTGCCGCGTTTTTATTTTCGCTCTTGCTCTTGATGGCACCAAGGACCTTACATATCGCCTCTTTCGGTGATTCATGAGATGGACTGAATGGAGTAGGTTTCAAGGGTGGAAAGATATTTTTCCGCTCCCATGCAACGAACAGGTCAACTTCAGTACCCAAAGTTAGTGTCCTTTCCTCACTTGGTGTAATCTGCAGATCATGCAGGGTGTCGGCGCAGAACAAGGAGCTCGGAATGTCGCGGCTTTGACCAAAACTTGATAATGAATGCGCTTACTATCGCCGAAGCTCGTTTTCGCAGGTCCTTCGATAGGCGTTGCGACGACCACGAATAGCTTGCGCAGCTTCTCTTGGCATCTGTCGCGAACGGCGCGATAGACGTATGGGTGCATCCGAGGCGTGAACACCGGATTAGGACCCGATGCAAAGGCTAGACCGCCCATCTTGCTGTCATAGATGCTGAAGCCCGTTAGTATTTAACGATAAGTAACTGAATTCCAGATACGTACCGTCTTTCAATGATTAGTAGGGTCTGTGGATTAAAAATAGCTCGGAGAAATCTGATAATATTTTACTTAAAAAGGGATGTTGAGGCCAGGAAATGGTAAGGGATAAGGGCTTTTCACAATCCAAAAGTGCCATTCATGAGAAAATATGTTGAATGAAGGTGAATTAAACAGCGTTTTATTCTATGTAACAATCAACCCCAAAGTAAAAGTTGTACAGCAGTGACTCAGTCCGTAGGGTGTAGTGTAGATTAGGTACATATAACTACAGCCGAATCCAATAATCCAATAGGGCTACATGGGCTCATGACCAGCTCACTAAGGTGGCTAGAGCCCACTCATTATAATAGGTGGCCACAGGCAGCAGCTTTCTGCCACCACTATCACCACCACCACAAAACTTCAGAACACTCAATACAGAGATTCACCTCAAAGAGATGAGCATTTCAGATGACGAATAACGGATGACGTGTATAGAAGCAATACGGCGACGCTACCAATCTAACCCGGAATTCAAAAGGGTGACTTCGCCTTAGCGCCCCCATCAAACTCAACCCCAGCGAATCTCAAGGGCGGACTTTGCAGCGGTCGCCCGGGATTTCACCTATATTTTACGGGATCGCAGCGCCGCGACGAGTACGCTGCGAAGCCCGGAGCCTGAACTGGCCGTAGTGATATTGGACCCCAGATTCCGTGCCACTACATAAAGCGATATGGTAAGCTTTAACTTTACCTCTAAATACAAGTTTTTTTTACTAGGACTAGCTATTGGCCTCAGAGCTATGGCTGCGATAGTGTATGGGGCATCGTTGGCAAGTCTCGCTCATTGGCAAGTTGTCGAAACTGATGTGCCCGGTATGCTGAAAGATTGTTCCATTGCGGCCACCACTGCGATAATCACGATCAGTAATTGTTACTGTACTTCGTTTGTGTGAAATTGGCAAGACGTTCATTCCCACTGTCTTGACACGAACGATTTATTCCAAGGCAAGGATTAAAAAGGCCGTAAGATTTACTCACTTCTTTACCGTTCGCATCCTCATACACACCGGTGACGATCATTCGATTGCTAAATCTGTAGGGAAATTCCGGGTACCGATTTTCGCCGGGGAGGCGAGCCATTCGCTCCGTCTGCCACCCGGCTGTAACGGGGTCTTGTTACAACAAGTATCAGTACAAATATCGAAAGGAACGCTTTAATATGAGACAGGAGATTCATACCTGGCAAGATAGGAAGTGCACCATTACCATACCTGGCGTCATCATCGAGAGCCACCCCAAGCCCCGCAAATTGGTTCCATTCGAAACTTCCATTCGCGATGTGATATCGAGATGGGTCTAAAATAGGCGTGCGCTTCAAAGGTCGGGGTTCCCATTGCGCTGGTAGTGGTCTAGGCGGCATCCACTAAACTTTCGTTAGCTATGTGTCATCCAGAGCATTGTAGTAAAATATCCGGAAGGGGAGAAGATGCGGAAGCAGAAACGAGCTGAGCAGCAGAGATTAATGATATACCAGCCCATCTACTCACCGGTGCGTTGATCCATCCAAAGCGGTCGTCGGCGGAACGATGCGAAGTATCCAGCAACCCCGGTTTATGTGGATCTCGACGTCTCAAACGACACGAATAATCCACTGGAACATTATCAAAGTGTGTGATGACTTGATATTGCTCCGGTATTACGTCCGATACGAAATACAGTTGACCATTAACTTGCCCGTTGGTCCTGCTACCGAACACTGTTATACTTAATACAAGCACTCTCATACATTTTCGGATGCAGTTTCAAACTCGGGCAAGCATTAAGCACACTTACCCCGATAATCATATTCCGGTGGGTGGGCATTAAAGGCATTTTCCGGTCTTATGAACAATATCACTTCTTTGCCAAAGTAATCTGCAATCACTTGCATCATACCCTGGAAGTTGCCATACATAGGCGGGCCGGAGTCGGGGATGTTCAAATGTAAGGCCCGAAGGATTGACATACGTCCCCAAATTCGTTCTGATCCGGGTACGAGCTGCTCAATCTCCGTCCAGGACTGTCGCTCAAGATGTACATACAATCGGTGTCGCCAGTGTCTGCCAGCCAGAAAATATTATTAGCACCTCGGTCCAATCACCCAGGGTCATCACTTGCAGGGAACTGCCCCAGAATATCGATTACCTCGGATGATGAATTACATAGTTAAAGTACTTCCAAATTCTGGCTTTCATCACCATCCAATCCCCAGGATTATCGTGGTTCACCCGACTCAAGGAGTTGATATAACTATCAAGGGTTAAGTGAGTACGTCTTCCGTGCGGCCATGAGGGTAATCTTACGTGAGGCAATGCCACAAAGAATTTCCATCTTCTGGCCAGTTTATAGTGTGGACAATCTTCCGGCTACCGTCCGCAGCGCGGGCTTGAAACCCGCCCGTTTGCGATGCAGCATCCCAATACCTCACAAGCTGATGGTCCATTTTCTCCGAATTTTCATTGAATTCTCTGATAGACAAACGAAGATCTCCCACAGGCTCAAACGTGTCCATACGGTGTTGTAAGCGGATGTTGTGTGCAGCAAGCCGCGCCCGCAGTTGCCGCCAAGGAAGGGGTGCGGGCACTGTCTCCCATCGCGGCAAGTTAAACGACGCCCGATCGATATCGGATGCATCAATTACACCATTCCAGTTCCATAGGGAGGTCTTGAACTGTCGTAGTGTACGGATTGCGGCTGTATAATCAAATTCCTCGAAGTTAGAACGTTACGCAAAACTGGAGACTTGAGTTGCTATCTCACTACTAGGATGCCATAAACAAAGGGAGGAGGAGGAGGGTGTTATCATACAGAACAGGACACGCATTTTTCTCCTTCTATTTGCTTCCGAGGCTCCATTCCCAGGTAGATTGGGTGGTTGTGTAGTATACCAAACTGACTCACATAGAAAAGTCAGCTATTGACGACTGATAATATTCAGAGGTTCGCGCTCAGACTCACCAAGTCTACGGATGTAGTCATCAATCTGTCCCGAAGTCGGCTTTTGAGCATTCGGATTTTGAGGTGTCGACGCAAGTCCTATATTGTGGTATGCTACCTGTAGATCACCGCAGTCCAACCTGGCGATTGATAGCCCTCTAACAGTACTGCCTAGAACGGGAATCCCTCCACCTTGTGGTGTCCAACGATTAGGGGGGGCGCCAGCGAGTGCCATTTCAACGACGACTTAAACGTGTAATTGATGGCGAGAAGCTTCGCACTCTGCTACGAGATTGACTAATAGTTAATGAGCGTAATTGCTGTTAGACGAAGCATGGCCTTGTTCTGGCTCGTCCTTTTTCTTTAACATGCCTTGTTGTTCTTAATGCTCCGGATTTGGAAAATTTCCGACAAAGGCACGAGCAACTCGATATCTGAATAAATTATTTTGAAAGATAGGTCAGTTCATGGCCTTGTTGCTACAAGGGAGGCCGATAGCTACTTGTAATGAGCGTTCTAATTGCTTGCGCGGCTCTAAGCTATCACCGCCGTCGTGTTCAGACACAACGACGAGTCTGAAAATTCCCCCGCTGTGTAATTATCCAATTATAGTCTCGATCTTCTACTTCCTCATCTTCATCATCTTCAGACTCTCAAGATAATCACTTGTTCCATGATTAGGGTCCGCATCCTTAGCCTTGCACGAGCTATACTGCTTTCCGTTTCCATGCGCGCCGTCAATTCTCATAAAGGTCTGCCCCCGAGCCTGCAGCATGTTCTTGGCTGCGTCCTCATACCATCCGTTAACGAAGTCTCCGTGCAGGCAATAACCCTCTCCAATCTGTTATCCATTTAGGTCAGAACGAAATAAACACAAACATATTGAGTGTAGTTCAAGCTGTAGGAAGATTGATAAAGTTCAAGAAAGGGAGAATGAGTGCGTACCTCTCCACAAGTCAACTTGAAAGGCGGGACACCCTTCCAACCCTGCGGTATAGCTTTACGGGTATCATAGCGGATCGAGAAGCGTAACGACGGCATGCGCTTCATGTTTGGAGGACACTTCCCGCCGTTTGCGGCGGCATAGGTGTAATCCGTGAGCTTATTGGGATCCACGCAATCAGGGAAGCGAAGGATCGCTTGCATATGAGCACTGCAAGTCGATCGCGGGAATGCCGCCCGAGGTCGAGAGTTGCGGTCTTCAGGGCCATTTCCATCGCACCACCATGTAATCGCGGTGATCTTCTCATCTGAAAAGCATGTTAAGCCCAAGCCTGAGGAAACGATCTGTTCTAGTTTTGAGACTCTATACTGACCAATATCCGCTTGGCTTTTAGCACTTGCGTTCCCAGCAACGGCATAAAAGTTGGGAGGGAATGGAATTTCTGCATGATCAATCTGTTCGTAATATGTCTTGAAGGTCGCAGGATATATCTCGGTATAAGTATTTCCGTTCACGTAGTAAAGAGTGGGCGCCCCTAATCAAGATACCCGGTCAGGCTCATAGTGTGCAATGACTCTCCAAAAGACGAAGACGTACAGTAAATAGAAAGGTCATTTGGGTTTTCTCCCGAAGGACAACCCTTCTGCAACTCAGCCGTCGTAGGCAAATCTTTGGTGATAACGTCTGACCCATAGAATGAGTGCATGTGAGATACATATTGGCCAGGTGTGACGATCGGGTCGATGTTCTTGCGCATGAACGGCTTGTGCTCGATGTCCGTGAGGGCCGAGGCAGCGCCCACGAGGAGGAAGGTGACAATGTTCATATTGATATGAATAGAGCAATACCTAAGTAGAATTAAAATCAAGATTTCACCTCGCCTGGGGGCGAGAGGATACGGAGAAGGGATGTTGTCTAACCATATATCCTCATGGAGCAAGGCAGACTTCGGCATATAACTGCCGTAAAGATCTTATAATACTGGACCAGGTCATGCTCACGATTCTTCAATATACTCTCTGTGCTGTATAGTAGTCCAAGTGTTGTCCCATCAGGCAAATCTGGGGTAGTGATGGGGACTGTGATTGGTTCCGCGTTAATATCCTCTATTGCCGGCCGGATGTATGTACCTATACAAATTGGAATCCGCTGATCTCGACTTGCTCCATCTCATCCTTAAGAGGTAAGAAATGTTTCGCAGAGAACCGTTCGGATATTGGCTGTAGATTAGCGAACGCTATTTATGTAGATGAAATAGCAAGGGCAGGGGGTTGATGGGCGTAATAGTTTTGTTCGCTGTGGGAGTGCACTCCTCGTTTTCACTTCGTTTTCAAACACCGCTCGTATCTGGACCATCGAGTTGAACTCCAAGCGCATTTGCGCAGACAACATATTAGACAAAATCCTCAATTTCCCAATGCGAATCATACTAAGACAAATCCCTCCGGCTTCCTCCTTAAACACTAACGATAAATCAACGCAGGGACTAATACTTGTCACACTATATAGGTGCACTATCAGAAAATCATTCCGTCTATTATATTTGTACCACGATACTACCAGCCGTCGGAACCGTCACAACTAGGTCCATGACTTTACATTATATAGTTACCTTATTAATATTAACTTGAAGTCTTATTCAGGATTCAACTGTTTATGTATATAATGAGCTCCAATTAACATTCATCTTGTCCGTCGCGTACTGCAGTCAGAATTTAGTCGATGCGAGGGACGAAAATTTCGAGCATTTTTTTCATTAAAATGTACCCTATTGCGTAGATGAAGACATTTTAAGACAGTGGCGATGTGAAATGGCTGCCGCCGCACCTTTCTTCGGATAGGGCAAAAGATGATTGGGCGTTTACAGCCACCTGCAACGGCGCTCTGCATCTGATTTGCACAGGGCGCAGCAGTGTTGTTTTACGATATAACAAGGGCATGGATTGCCAAGAAGTTTTGCGGCGCCAGAGCTGCACTTTGAACCAACAGTTAAGCCTTGCGAATGCTAAATAGTGGTCAGATCTTTGCCCCAATAGGGTATACAATGACCTATTCGTATAGTGCTTGCGGCACTGCCATTTGATCTCTTATAATGTCCAATCGAATGAGGCAATGTTGTAGGAATTCAGCTCCAGTGGCCTGAAGCAACGTAAAGGGAAGAGTTCCTCAGAAGGTGTTGTATGGCGAATGAAGTATATAAAGGTCTCTGTATCTTAAGCCACAGAATCAAACTCCTCGCCATCTCCGTAACATTTACATTTGGGTATCAATTGCTGCCCTCACGCCATTCCAGTATCGCATTTTAAGACAAAGACTAAAAGCCAAATCCAACGGAATCATGTCGCAGATAGCACCATTTCCGAGCCAATTGGGTCTTTTCCCACGCTTCATTGCGAAGCAGCCCGCGTCGCTGGCGCTGAAAGAGAAAGTCATGTCGCTGTCAGGCGACAGCTTCGACATCAAGCTAGTCAACGGCCAACCCATCTTCCAAGTCAAAGGCGAGACGTTCTCGCTGTCAAACAGACAGCATTTTTGCGACATGGCAGGCAACGAGCTGTTCACCATTCGCAAGAAGCTCGTCGCACTCCATACCACATACTATGCAGAAGATCCCAATGGCAACGTCATTTTCGAGGTCAAGAGTAAATTTCACAGTAAGTTTATCGTTCCCCTGCACCCCGCACTTTTACATAGCACAGCTTGGCATGCTTGCTGACTCGCAGTAGTCGGTGGCACCAAAATGATATGCACGTTCAAGTCTCAGTCAGGTAAAGACGAGAGCCTGATGGTGAAGGGCAACTTCTTCGACACCACGGCAGATATAACGGATGAGGCGACTGGAAAGCCTGTTGCAAGGATTGATCGCAAGTTCTTCAATGCGCGCGAAATCTTTACCGGCCAGGACACGTACGCCGTGACCATTGCCCCTAACGTCGACATGGCCGTCATTGCCGCCATGTGTATCTGTATGGATGACAAGAAGGAACAGGGGAAGAGCTAGGCCTTGAACTTTTCCATTCTTTTGACCTTCGCGTTTGTTCTACGGACTTTTCTTGCAAGATGGGTTTATACCTTTCAATTGGGAACGATGGAAATAATCGGCACGATGGTAAAAATAATGAAAGACGTGTCTTCAGCGACCAGGGCGTTATGTCTACGATATACCTATATTCAAGAGCTTGGCGGTTGCTCCAATTCAGAACAAATAAATGTGCCTAAAGAGTTAACACTCCAATTCGAGACGATAGCGCCATTTAAGTAGATCTATAGGAGTTCTAGGTGAGGGGCAGCGAGCTACACCTATCTGGCTCGTCTGGATAAGTCAATCCAATCAAAGTCTAATGCTATCCCTTATATTTGATAGCACTTAATACCTCTCTATTCATCACAAAGGTCTATCTCATATCATAAATTATCCCTTCTATCTCTCTTAATTGCTCATGCATTCGAAACCGCAATGCCCATTTTGCGCGAAGGTTGAATTAGTTATCAAAGGTTGTTACGAGCCACCCTCGACAAGTGCGGAATCAAGCTTGACGGTGGTGGGGACATTTGCCGATATACTACAAAGCGAAGACTGTAACGTTTGCCAGTTCGTTATCAAAAGGCTAACCGAGAATCCGGCGAGCGATGCATATGGGGACGGTTGTACGGTGACATTTTGGCGTTGGAGTCCTCCACATGATTATCTGTACAGCTTCGGACCTGTCGAAGGCGATACGAACTGTCTGACTTGCGACCTAGACCATGATATTCTCACGCTGGCTAATTTAGAACTGGCCGACCTGAACCCTGACTGGATTGACCTCGGAAGAATACGTGCTTGGGCGAAACAATGCGATACCGAACATGCCGGGATATGCCATAGGTTGACCGAGTGGACGAGCATTCCTCCTCCGTCTATGGCACCACTCCTACTTGTAGACGTTACCTCCAGATGCCTGGTAGACATTCCTATCGATCGTATCCACGAAACTCGGTACGTCGCTCTGAGTTACGTCTGGGGTCAGCTGCTAGGTATTCTCGAGACAACACGGGAAAATGAACAGGAACTACGCCAGAAGCATGCACTCACATCGCCATCACGCGCGGTTCGTCTACCTGACACTGTCCGTGACGCCATTGAGCTGGTGTATCGCCTAGGTATATCCTATCTCTGGGTAGACAGGTTATGCATTGTGCAAGACGACCCCGACAGAAAGTTATTACAGTTAGAGCAGATGGGTGCCATATATGCAAACGCCTATCTAACACTTGTGGCCTTTGACGGCGATGATGCCAATCATGGCCTCCGAGGATCATGCCCGGGAGTAGCAAGCCCTCGCGTGCTAGGGTCTTCACCACTAACATTCTCGCCTCAAGGAACACCCCTGGTTGTTGAACCCGAATTTGCTCCTCGGACTGGCCCAGGTGAATGGTATCGTCGAGGATGGACGTTTCAAGAGCGCACGCTTTCGAATCGTAATTTAGTCTTCCAACAAGGCCGCGTTTTCTGGGAATGCCGAGGCGCCATATGGACAGAAGAGCTAGCTTACGGTCCTCCGTCCCAACCAGCTACGCGCGATGACGAACGTGCTTTGGAGCGGGGGACTGGTGCTTCGCATCAAAGAGTACCACGGAATCAAAAGACAAAGCCATCTGCTTATAGTATAACCTTTGATCGGTGGCCTGACCTCCACAGGTACGAAATACTTGTTAGGACTTACAGTGAATTGCTGCTTTCCTTTCCCAGCGACGGCCTGCGCGCTTTTACCGGCATAATCAACACGCTATCCCGATCATTCCCAGGTGGCTTATTATACGGAGTGCCGGAATACTTCTTCGACTATGCTATTATTTGGGCGCCTTATACGCCTATCCATCGCCGACTTGTCAATGGCAAGCCAGATCCAGCACTCCCGAGCTGGTCGTGGGTTGGCTGGACTGGCGGGGGCATCAATCTAAGTATTGCACCACCTATGCATCAACGTGCTGACACAACACGTGGCATCATGCCCTGGGAAAATATTGAGATATATCCTAAAATCGACTGGCACAAGATGCGGATGCACACCGGCACGAATCAGAGAATCAACAACGGCTATCATGAGGCCGCGAAAATGAAGAAGGACAAGTCTATCCCACTACCAGAAGGCTGGTCTAGGGTATCGCTAAACCAGAATGATAGTATAGAAGAAGGATTTTATCATAACGACCTTCCAGGAACTGTATTCCTATGGCCACTGCAGGTTCCAGGCCACTCATCAAATGGACCTAAACACTCTTTTCAGCCATATCTTAGCTTTCGGACTTCTCGCGCTTTCTTAAATGTTGGTGCTCGTTTACAGCCAGCATGGGAAGAGAAGCTGTGGTCGTCGGCTGCTAACGCCGTGGTATCTGTGGTGTCAACGTTTCACCTTCATGCCGACAACGGAAATTGGTCTGGGGTATTGATATCAAATGGAAGCGAAGAGACACTCACTTGCAGTTGCAAGGCTCTTGAGTGCATAGTAGTTTCAGGCGGTGTTACGTGGAAAGACGCAAACAATGAACAGACTAGCCTAGAAGAATGGGCCCAAGTTGATGTTATCAAGTCCCTGACCACGTATGAGTTTTACAATGTTCTTTTTATTGAATGGGAACAAGGCATTGCATACAGAAAAGGTGTTGGGAGGGTTTGGAAAGAGGCTTGGGAGCAGCTGGATACGTCGATAGTCGACGTTGTTTTAGGTTAAGGCATTCCTTTTAAAGTAACACAATAATAATCAGCGAGGAGCTATAGATATTTATTGAAAGAATAAAATGATCTTTCAATTGATGTAAGAGATAGTGAACTTGTATTATAGATCGGGATGTCCAAGATAAACGAGCATTTTTAGGCCCTGGTAAGTTTACAAATTCGTATCAATAGATGCCATATCATGGTGAACTGGCAGGCTACTTTATAACTGCATGCGTCATTGAGTTTCATATGAACTGAGCCGGCAAAGCCGGATTGGCAATTGCAGTTGGTATTATCTCTCTGGGCGGAATGCAAGGCAGGGATGTATTGATTGGTTAATGTCGACAGGACTAGCGGCAACGAAGTAGACGAGAGTCTGATCATCTGGGATTGGAAGGTAAAGAAAACGAGGGATATGGCACGATCAAGCCTTATTCGCAAACAAGGTATTTAAGATCTGAGTGGTGAAAGCAAGTCCTATCAATTCAAGCGAATATTGTATGCGTGATCTGTCTCAGTTTTTAGTTATGGTAGATCTTATATCATAAAGCACTTCAAGAATCCATTTACTACCCAAGATGCCATCAAGTGCTAATTGTTTTAGTTCAGTTTATCTGGCACCCCTTTTTTACATCAAATCGCCATTGCGATATATTTATCTCAAACCCTAGATATCAAGTAGCCTAATACCACCTATACCCATACCCATATTGTGCTCTTATACCCTGAAAGGAATGTCTCCTATAGCCCAGGTCATATTCCCCCATAAAATTGCGCTTATAGCATCAAGTAGATTGCATTCTGTGACATTTACTAGTTATCTCCACTACTAGTAAGGCAAATTTATTCATATCGCATGTCAGGTGTCTCTATCCTCTCATAGTAGTCGAAATGTCCCCTTTCGATGGGAAAAACATATGGTGTCCCAACAGGATGAGACATATAGCGATATCCAATAGCTTGGCATATATTGTCAATTCCCGACGGCAGCTCAGGGTTCACTGGGACGCTGTCAAGTATCCTTCCTGTTGTATATCCTTGAAGATATAACTGATACACTAGTTAAATCCTGGGTCATAGCCATGTGGAGCGTCAGTAAGAAATTTGTAATTGTACGTCTCTCTCTCTCTGTTGTGCCTCAGCGTCTCGGGTGGCGAGCAATCTTTTACAAGCTCAGGGCGAAGCAAGGGGTTGTTCTTTAAGATTAAGTTCTACTTACACAAAATCGCGACAGCCATAGTACTTGTGATTCAATACCACGAAGGAGAAATACTGCAAGTTGTTGCTTTCTATAACCCAGAGCAGATGATCAAGCGTGATGTTCTGCTGAAGGTCAATCCGACAAGTCCGGGCGGTGCTGTACGATGCCGCTGGGTATCGGGCCGGCTTTACAAAGAGTTCGCCGGGTTGATAAGGGCCATCAGAAATTTCAACTTTGGTTTGTAGATTGATACGCGCACCATCATAACGGTCATTCTCGGTATTGCCGTAGGGGAACGTGAAATCGACCTTGATAATTGCGTGGTTCTTGAGCAGATTTCGAAGCCGAGCCGGGGTGTCACTAGAATCCAGTCGTAAGAATTCGACGTATATACTGCCGATTCTCATCTCACGAAACATTTTGGGTACGGAACCCCTCCCGTCAACAGTCAAAGAATAGCCGTCCGGACCAAAGGCCAAGGGTGGAAACACAACGTCCATGTTGACAGAGTCCCCGCTTAACTAATGATCGAGAAGCTAGGGCATAAAGAATGGCCTGAATAGCTATCAAAGAGAACTTAACGATGAGATAGTAAATCCAAGATAGTAAATACAAGGGTGAATAGGACAGTATTATATTAGGATATGGTAGCATAAGTATGATTCACATACTTTGCTACTTGGTATCTGGTCATCAACGTGCCAGCAAATCATGACAACACCCTGAGAGGGACTCCAGTTGCGTCTGTACTGTAATACTGGAGTTGTCGGAACACAACCACCCAAATGACCAGATCTGATGGTCTTTTGGCCATTTGTCATGATGAGGTATCGAATTACGATTTTGCATACATAAGCAAGTCTGAATCTTTGAATGAATCCAAAGACGCACGCATAGTAGCATAGTCTGTGCTTTACGTAAAACCTTTTACCTATATAAACACTATTAACTAATTGAAAAAGCTTCCTTCGTACGATCTAGCACTTCTTTTTATACATATCTACCTATTTTCTTCATTCGTAAGTGTAAAATCACCCTTATACTGTCATGGTGTGAGATTACGCTATATGCTTGTGCTGAAAGCAACGCATGTCCTGACTAGCTACACGTTTCCATTATGTGGCTTTCCCTTCGAGTGGTACACGTCTTGAGTGCCAGGGAGCTTCAAAGATGTACTTGAAACGAGGTAATTTAAATGACAGTCTCCGTGGTCGACATCCCATTACACAGTGGCTTGTACCTTCATAACACACGCACTATCCAACGCTTGTGCGTCCCGGTTCGTGAAACATGCTGGTATGGCGAAGTTGGGAGGTCTCTACTATGGCCCGTGCTTGTGCTCGTATCTGAATTTAGGAGATGGAAGCATGATAACTATCCGAGTTTTCCTACCACACGATTTCAAACTTGCCACCCAGACTCCCAATCAATCCCAACGTCGAGCATTCAAACTCACCATACCGAAGCCAAAGATGTCGATGCCGGTCTCTCAAGATGATGTCTGTCTGATTAAAAAGGAATTCGTAGGCATTCCGCCTCCACCTAACACCCATCTTCCCACATCTAGTGAGCTCCTGAATCTCTGTCCTGCGGAAACCCCACGGGGACACGCTGCTCTGCCTGCAGAGTCCCCAGTCTTTTGGGTCAAGTACGGTTATGCAATGTTCTGGAACGAGGTAGTGGCTCAAGATAAGGCGTACCATGAACTGAGGCGCCTCGGATCCGTCGTACGGGCTCCGGGAGTTTTTTATGCTTTCCGGTATAGAGCCACCATATACATCGTCATGGAATACATTCCGGGGAAAACATCAAGGAAATGCATAGAGGAAGCCAAAACTGAGGCGGAAAAGGAGCACGTTCTGGACCAAGTCGGCCTAGGTGTCAGCGAACTCCACCGCATCCCTGTTGCGTCAGGATCTCGCCCGGCTGCCATTAACGGAGGGCTTATTCGACATGCACTCTTTGATGAGCAAGAAGCACCAAGGCATTATGAGAATGCCGAACAGCTGGAGAATCATCTCAATGAAGTAAGTTGTATATTTTAATCTACCCCCATTATTGTTCACTATCTAGACCAATGCATAGACAGAGTACGCTGGCTGACCCGAACATCGCTAGTTCTTATGGCGCGTAAGGAGGACCGAGAAGATTACATATATGTCACTCGAACCCATGGTCTTTTGCCAGTCAGACTATTGGCCTGACAACTTTATGATTGATGATACTGGCTGTGTGGTAGTCATCGACTTCTCTGATGTCAGCATTCTCCCATCCAGCTTCGCTAGCTGTGCCGCCAAAAGAACTGGGCTTGGTTTCGAAAACCTTGGCTACGATATCTTTGAGAGAGTTTGGTTCCCAAAGACGGAAGGTGTCGATAATACTCAAGCATTACTTGCTGCTTGTGGTCGGATGCCAATAGGCTGGGCAATGCTTGCTAAAGTAGGTAGAATGCTTCCAGGCGGGGACATACATACCCAGTGGAGGATTGAAAACTCCGTCGATAAATAATAACTGTTGGTGAGTTTGAGATGCATAAGGAATTGTGCCTGTAGGCATTCATTGAAAGTTATTTCTACGGGGTTTTGGGTTCTTTTTCCACTGCACTAAACGCTCTCTATTAGTTGATAATCTGTCAGAGAGTTGTCTCAAGTACCCTCCAGGTTAATTTTACCACTTAGGACATTAATATTCCGTTCATGTTTTGAGGGAACTAGTACTCAGCTAATTAATTTACTCAGCCCATCCTTCCCTTAAGTGCGAGCCAATAGAGTTTCATGTGTTGTTTGAATCTGTATGATGGTATCCAGACTATGCAAGTGTACCGTTTAGTTTACCAGTAACAAAGTGCCGCAAATATTGAAATTAGTCACCCGTAGACGTTATTTCTACAACTTACCGAGAGTATCCAGTTTACTATTCAAGAAATGAAGCGCATGATGATCTGAAGTCCAATCGTGCTGAAGTTCTTGACAGAATCATAAAGCGACCGTTGAACAATGTATAACTTTGATGAACAATCTTGTTTCCATGTACGTGTCGACACCTCTACCGGCTCTTCAAGGTCCGAGCGTGTGTTGTATGGTAAAGCGTCGCCGTTATTTGTCGACGTCATGTCACTATAGATTTCAAGGGACGCGTAAGCCAGTAGTTACACAGTCGGTTGTGCCGGCTCCGACTCCCTGAACGGAGAATGATTGATATAAATGATGCATATCGTGGGATGCACAGGGAAGATGACCGATTGAAGCTTTCAGTCGGTGTTATTTCAAGCCACCTACCTCATAGGATAGAAATGTAAAAATCTAGGTTGTCGTCATGTGCACTTATCCTGTTCTATCGACGACAGAAATCTCTACTGTCGTTCGTTACACAAGTCAACGCGTCCCATCCCTTTATGAGAACACATCGTTTGCTTTCTGTGGTGAGGTAGGGCGTCTCGGTCATTGTAGTACAACCAACGTTACGTCATCATGTTGCATCTGTACACTCATGCTAACTGCAATAGTGTAAGAATTTGGCTTTATCCCTGCCGAAAATGTTGAGCGAGGTCCATCCAGTCAACTGCATCACTAACTAGCGTTACTCTATACTTCCACACCGTTCATATTTTTAAGACGCAGCTTCTTGTGTAGTGGATGAAACAGGTTGATAATAATCGTGTTAAGAGGGTGAATTCAAGGTGATTTTTCGGAGCTTCCGCTGGTTTTACAGCTTTCTAACTATCACAGCTCGCTTTAAACGTATAAATATGCACTTTCATGGGGCTGGATATCAAAACCAACCCGAACACCATAGCTGCCACTAGAGAGACGGGTGTGATCTCCTCAAAGCGATAACAATTTCTTGAAAGCAGTTTATTAGGTAGCTTAGGATCAAACGCGACAAGACTTTCATATTCCTTGACAAAGGTTGAATCGCTGAGTGGGTGTATTGGTGACTACACTTTAACAAAATTAGCAGCAAAAATCCCGCAGGGTTCAAAAAGAAGAAGGGCGTCAGTCTCTCGCCAAATTCAAACTGTGTTGACAGGATACAACGCACAATGACGACAACGCGGGCCGATAACCATATATTCGTTAGCAAGTCCAATGTTACAGAAGCAGGCACATGGGCAAAACCCCCGCGAATTAGCTGTTGAGACTTCAGCTGCGGAATATGCAGTGTTTACTTTGAGCGATATAATATTTCACTTAGTGTGACTGTGCGCTGACCATGCTAGTCAAGTCTGATTCAATCCTTATTATTAGGATGTCGTTCGTTCTGGAACAGGCACTAGACCACTAAATACTCCCTGTTACACGGGGGATCCGAAAGCCTCTCTGGGCTAGACCAGTCTTGAAGAAAATTGATCATCTACCAAATGGAATTTATTTTCAAGAACGCCTGTTCATGCTAACTTGTCTCCAAAGGAAACTAGAGTTTTCGCTCAACCTAATGTTATGCCTACCTTACGGCATGGCCTTTATTAACAGCTCCGGACCGTCTCGCTTCGAAAGGTTTGAAAGGAGGTGTTGACTCTGTCAGAGAGTGATATGATTCATCACGTAATATATCCTAGGCTATTGCCCACCTCTATGTGTGGGATGCTATTATAGGTGATCGGTCTAAGTTCTAGATACTTGAAGCACTATCCAAGGCTGCTTGTGTAATATTTGAGAATACAGTTGCTTCGCGCCTATTACTTTAGTAGGGCTTCGTATATGCCCTTGCTAATAGAATCGATCTTCTGAAACATATCACGACTTGCTCGACGGACAGTTATGCATAAAGACCCCTTAAGGCGAATTTCTGGTCACCTTCCTCATTTCCTTCGCAGCATCAATATTATCACTTGCTACAACACATTCACTCAAGGTGATATTCGTGACGGAGAATTATGGCGTAAACCGAATTTCGAGCTGAATATCTTTATTTTCTACGATTACTAATACGTGGCATCCCCTTTAATGATGTCCATGAAATCCATTCAATCCTCTCTTCGCGGCCGTTTGGTTTGCCGTGCGATACGTGCAAGTCTCCCAGTCATTAATCCTGGTTGTTCCCCAGTTATCCGAACCTTCAGTCCAATGGCATTCTTCATAGATGAGGCCGAAATCGACATTCCAACCAGCTATGCAAAAGCAGATCAGCTCTCAGTTCATCACATTGGTCGGACTGAGGCGCTAAAACGACTTACCAGAGCTAATACCGCCATCTACCGTTTCGGCGAAGATGTCGAAATCGAACTTGATGGCGTGGTCAGACCGTCCCAGAAAACACGGGGTAAACTGTCGTTTTGTTAGACATCAGTGCATCTGACTGCGAGTTGACGTTTGGCCTTGATCGAGATCTACATTGTGTACTCGATGACAACAACGAAAATAACAGAGCATTGTATCTTGGGTAGTTACGATCGATTCGAAATACTTACGTATGGGTTGGGATTCTTGGCCGTGAATTTAAACTCGCCATTGTAGGATTCATTTACACCAATAGCTGGGTTTACCTCCAGGTTGACCTATGTTTTAAGTTTCTAAATTAGAGTTTATCTAACAGTGTCATCCTTCTAGAGGATGAAAGGAATCTTTGGTGTGCACACTCACCATGTTTGCTGATAACTTATCTTTCCCTATGGGATAATGAACTGGGCTTGTCAAATTTGAGATTTCAATGTTTAAGTCAACTTTTCCCCTCAATTGATTAAAGTTGTCGCCCTTTTCCAGCGTAAGGTTGTTGTTGGACCAAGTCACGTCGGAGATAGCAAAGCGAGCCTGGCTATAACCACTACCAAAGTCGGATTCGCTGAATTCAACTGTTGCTAAACAATACATGATCGAGTAGCTCGGAGGGAAGCCGTGAGACGGCGTGTCGACGTATAGATGGAGATCCGGAAACTTGGCGTGCATGACACTCATGTCTTCCTCAAATGTGACCTGAATACCACCAACTGCATTGCAGGAATAAGGCGTTTGCGACCGGGCCGCAACGGCGCTGGCCGCGCTTACGCCGCTCACTCCGGAGAGTGCGGCGAGAAGTAGTGTGGCTTTCATATTCCTAGTTATTCTCGGACCTTAATGTCTGTCAAGTTTCGGGTAAATTGATCAGAACAGAGAACGGGGGAACGCCTTTATAATCAACTCAATAGAGAGCCAACGGGAATCAGACGATAACATGTGTTTTTTTATACACTTGTGCGGGGCCCTTGCTTTAATACGAGGTTGTATTGTATGTATGTAGAGACAGCTCCCGCCTGCGTATAGATAAGCGGACTCGGCAGGGGGATCTTGACGATCAACATCTAGAATTCCATTTAATTTATCCGACAAGTCGCGCTTAAATCAATGGAGCAAAAGAATGGCTATGATTCCAATCCACCAATCGATAATAGGTTAAACTTGTCTGCTTCCGTCTACCCTGCCCAGGGAGCTATTCGTTGGGACGTTAAAACTAATTACTGTTGATAAACACTTTGATCAGTAGCACACTAGACTAACGTAGCTGGTACGCTGGGTCTGCCTTGGGCTAAGCGCCAATTCTTGCATGTAAGTCCTACACTCCCGTCATTTATTTCATCAGCTCTTTTCCTCCTCGCATTTTGTAAAATCAATGCCTGAGGCTACTACGTCAAACCCGAGACACTTCCGGGATGTCGCGGGCGCATCCATAAATCCTTACGGTGGTAAGTGACTATGCACCCGTATTGATCCTGAATACTCTACCGGGAAAAGGACCGATGGCACCTTGAATGAAAATCCAAATATACTTATGGCTTTCTCATGAACTTACACAACACTTATTACCACTTGAGGCTGCCAAGAATTATTGTTTGTTAAATGGAGGTTCGGAGAAAGCCATACTACCTACCCGGAATTTGTAACCCTCCAAATACGACCACACTGCTTGCTAATTGCTTTCGGTAGTGCACTAGAGATAAACAGTCCGATGCATTTATTGCTTATCAGGCAGTGATTTCTTCGCTTCAGTATCGTGTCTTTCTAAGAGCTTAGAGAGCCTGACCGATAATTTTGGGATTTAATTACCTCTTCGGATTACACTAAATCAGAGAGGAACATATTCCTTTCATATAAACTCAGGGAAAGGCATCAGACAGCTCTCTATTTTATGTCTTCACAATAGTCCTTGCAGCACTTTCATTGCGTCATACTACAAACCAGCAGCCAATTGATTCAGGCGTAGAAGCGTACAAGGAACGAGATATACGGACAACCAGTCATTCAAGCGACGGCTCCAAGTCAACAGTTGAGACTCATCAAAGATTAGGTAGTCGGCTCAATGACATAGCAATCTAATCAGGGTTCCTCTTCATTGCTATCAATGTGTGTGACAGTATATCATCGATCAGGTTTGGTATATCAGTTCCTTTCAAAGCAATAGGCTGCATAGTAAACCTATGCCGTATGATTTCAAGACTATGAGATTTCTTGAATACAAGTACGAGCTTCCGAACTAGGCCGGTATACTATTCGGGGTCCAGATAAACTGATAATCGTTAGCGTGTGCTACCTGATGCACAGATCGGGCCGGGATCTCCAAGTCAGGGCACTTACGGTACTCTGATCGATTTTCTTTAGGTCAGCAACGCCCATGTTAGCAGCATCGAGACCTATCTCAGTCTTGAGCAACTGTATGGCACGCGTGACGCCCTCGGTACCCCAGACATTAGCGAACATGAAGGGACGGCCAATCCCAACGGCACGGACACCGAGGGCAAGCATCTTGACGACGTCGGCACCGTAACGAACACCGCCATCGGCGTAGACCTCTATCTGCTTGAAGATGTCGGGATCCCTTTGGTTGATCTCGATGGCGACCTCAAGAGGTGACCTAGCCCCATCGATTTGGCGACCGCCGTGGTTTGACAGGTAGATCGCAGGTACTCCATGCTCGACGGCCAGACGGGCATCTTCAACTGTCTGGATCCCTTTCAATACGATGGGAAGATCGGTTAACGTCTTTAGATGCTCGTAAAACTCCCACTTGATTGCAGTTAGTGCCAACACTTAGACCGCCACAGTATTGGTCAGAAGCAATGGGACCTACAGTGATCAAGGTATAGGATGTGTCCCTAATATTTCCGGTTAGCTCCCATGTCCGAAGCACCTGACTCTGTGAAAAAAAAAAAAAAAAAAAAAAAAAAAAAAAAAAAAAAAACTAACGTTGAGCTAACACTATATCGAGCGGCGCGCTGACGATTTCCATTGGCAGCAGAATCCACACTGAAGACGATGGCCTTGGCGCCGCTTGCCTTTGCCCTTGCGAACAGCTCTTTCGTGGCCGTGTCATTCGAGTTAAGGTACGCCTGCTGGAAGGTCACCTGGTCCTTTGCTTTGTACGCTGCGATCTGTTCGATCGACAAAAACGCCGAGAGCGACGGCTATATTATCGAGAGTTAGCACCAGTCTTTACACCGGTTGGAGTTCCCAATTACGATATATAGGATGTCTTCGGCAGCGGCGGCCTCGACCAAGCCTTTCTCGGCATCGATGTTTCCATAATCACCCCGAGCGCACGGCGCAATGAAGAAAGGGGCCGAAAAGTTGTGGCCTAGGATGGTAGTGCTATATCGATGTGAGCCTACGTAGCCCAAGCGGGAAGAAGATGTCGATGACTCACGGGAAAGATGCGTCAAGGTTGGTCACGTCGATCATCATCCGGGGCCGAATGGCGTACCGATTGAACACCTCGAGGTTGTTCCTGTATGACCACTCGCCCGCCGCGCCATTTCGGTAATACGTATAGTTCGCGACTGGGAGCCGGCGCCGAGCAGCTTCTTCGAAATCAGGCAACCCCACGAGACTTTCCAACGGCGCCAAGTCGCCGATATTCAGGTCGGCGAAGTACTCATCGAACCTGGGAGTCTGTTAACGAGATGTCGAAGATATACACACACGCATATCAGTACCCGGTATCAGGCTCATTGAGGAACGGACGAGCAGCAAAGGCGCTACCCAAGAGCGATAACGACAGCAGAGATGAACGCATCTAGGGCTACTAGTACTGTGGTCACTAACAAGCCGATAAAACTAAGGGGAGGCGAACTTGGATAAAATGAGGATATCCTAGGATTCATATTTCTGCGCATCGCAATGAGCAAGTATCGTTATATCAGCATCACAATCCCCTGCATCAGCCCGGCATCACTCATGCTCCGTCGGCGGGAACGGCCAGTAGTTTTTACTGTATATGCAGAATAAAGCTAGAGATCTCTTCTCCCGGTCCCGGGGGCCGAATCCTCTCAACGTAACCATACATACCATCGCATCAGCCCCTGCCGTGGTCTCAAGATACCTATCTATCGATGCTCGACAGGCGACGTTGACAAGATTCATGGCCCATCGCATCAAGCCTTTTCCGTGTTTGTTTTGCTTACTCACCCATAGTAAGTGATGGCTCGGCTCTCGTTTGTAGACCAATCTTGACGAACTAGTAGTTAGGCTACCCGTCTTCGGTCCCGGGTTTAATCTCCGGGGGGTTCTGGGTAGAACAGCGCTATTATGGAGCAATGCCCCGCCCTGACGCTCTCAAGTTCTCAGTACCTGCCAAGCTAGGATAATCAGGCACGGCAGGTTATGGGGCCACTAGCAGCCCTATGATTACTTATAACATGGGGATTGCCAGCTTATATTGTCGGTATGGTTGCAATTGTGTAGTGTTTCTGTTGAGAAGTTTTTGGTCTTGTTGTCATCAACATATGGTAATAATTTATTCTTCTCTGTGACTTTTGTCCCGTGCAGAGGCATCAATAATGTCTTTCTATCTTTAGACTCACCACAGAATTCTGTGAAATACTTGTCCACCGCGAGCCGCTCAGCCCGTACAGAACAAAAGCGAGCAAGCATGCTTCATGTTTCGAGATATTCAGAGCTAAAATCGTGCTTACCTCGACTAAAGAGCGCATACTACCGGCGTGTGCCCGATATACTGAAGCGGTCAAGCGGGCACAAAGTTCAGCTGGCTTATAATTTATTTAATCTAGGAACGTGCAGCGACTAGCTACCATCAGGGTCAGCTTGAAACCGACTTAAGTTGAAGATCTTTTTGCAATTGTAGTATTAATAGCCAATAAGTAGCAAGCATAATATCAAGCTGTAAGACAGCATATTAGACAACAAAAGTGTTAAGATTATGAGTGAATATTAAGGAGTTATATATTAGTTTTGCATTAAGTTAAATTTTAAGTATAGTAAAATGTAGTAGTACCTCGTATTATATAGTAAAATGTGTGTAAAGCGTTATACTTAGCCACCTAAATTTACTAGCCCCTTAATTTTAACATTCTTACTTAAACTATATATATCTGTTTTTAATAATAAGTAAAGCTATTATAAACCTTTTATACTAACTATTCCTTATGCTTTTAGTTATATATAATTTTAAAAGCGTATGTTCTTAATTCTTTAATAAAGTAAATCTTTTAATTTTACTTACTCTGTTAATTTCTTTAAAAAGTTAAAAAAGTACTTATTTTTTCTTTTATTACTTTTATATATGTTATACTAAATTTAAGCAGTAGTTATTTTCTTTTTATTACGTAAATATTTAATAAAAAAGCGTTATTTATTAAAAAGTATTAATTTTTAACGTTTTATAAAAAGTACTTTTATTAAATTATAGTCTTAAAATAACATATATTTACTTTTAAAGTTTATAGCTTTAATAATAGTTATTAAAAATATGTGCTATTTTTTTTTTTTATTAATCCTTTATAATTAATCTGTTTAATACGTTAAATACTATAATTTTAAAATATTATATATTAATATTTAAAAGTCCAGCAAAATAGCTAAAGCAGTTTTTTATAAAAATATTAAGCATATAATTTATTTAATTTATTTTGTTTTATTTATTATAAAAAAAGATTGCTTAAAAATAAATATATAAATAATTTTTTTAGTTATTTTATAGCATAAAATATTTTAAAAGTGCTTTTAAAATATTTTATGCTTAAAACTATTATAAAAAAGCTTTAATTTTAAGGCTTAATATTTTTAAATTAAAAAAAGGTTTAATAAAGTTTATAAAATAGCTTTTTATAACTTTTAAGTTAATAAAAAAGTTAAAAGTACTTTATTTAAATATTTTTAACTATTATTTAAATTTTTAAATATAATTTTTTTTAAAGTAATATTTTAATATTAGTAAAAATATTTTATAAAATAACCTTTTATAAAATGCTTAAAAAAACATAATATTTAATAACATTAGCTAATAATTTTATAAATAATATTATTAAAATTATAAAAAATAAAAAATTTTAATAGCGTATAACTTTATAATATACTTTAAAAAATTATATAATTAAATTATATTATTAATAATAAGTTTTTTTAAAATAAAACGTTATAATAAATAAAAGCTTTATATAAAATAATTATAAGCTTTTTAAAAAAAATATATATAAAAAAAATAAAAAGTAAATAAGTTTTTACTTATAAAATATTATTTAGCTATTTTTTTTTTATTTGTTTTAAGTGACAGCATGGTGGCTTGTGTGGTGGCTGTGCCCCACACTAGCCCCACCATACTGCCAGTTTACTGCCAGTTCACACCGCCTACATTCACTACACTGCGCACACTTACTTACACGCGCGCAGTCTTGTACAATAGCTTCTTTTTCATCTTTTCTTCTTTACCTTAGATTTTTCGTACAATATAGCATATATTGCCGCGGAGCCCTGCCTTCGTTTGTATGCCAAGTGCAACATTTTATAAATAAAATCTTAAAGCGTTTTAAAATATAATAAATTTATTTTTTAATAATAACTTAATAAATTTATTAACTATTTATTTTAACGTATAAATTTAATAAAAATTAACATTTTTTTACTAAGTTACTTTTTTATAAAAAGTTTATTATATTAAAATATGCTTTATTTTATTATAAAACTAAAAGTTTTTTATTATAATTATAACTTTTTAGTTATTTTTATATATTATAATAGCTAATATATTCTTTTTTATAGCGTTTAATTTAATAAATAGTTATTTAAGCTATATAGCTTTTTTAATAGCTTAAGTTTAACTTATAAGTTTTAATTTATAAAATAAAAAAATAATATTTTATTATTTTTTAAAACTTTAGCTAATAATATTACTATTAATATTAAAAATATACTTTATTATAAAGCGTTTAATTTATATATAGCTTGTTTAATTAACATTAGTTTATTTTATTAAATTTTATAACTTACTTTAATAACATAATTTTAAATTAATAATATTATATAAATAACATAATATTTATTTTATTATTAATAAATATATTAATATAAAGTTTTTTATATATTTATTTAAATAAAATATAATATAAGCTATATTTAGTTTAATATTTAATATAATATATATTAAATATTTAATAGCTTTAATATATTATTTTATATTATTTTTTTTAACTTTATAAGCATTAATAAGTTTAAAAATTTTATTTATATTTATAAGTATAATAAAAATATATATTTTTTATTAATTTAAATTTTTAATTATTTTTTTTAAATAAGTTTTTTAGCTAAAATAAATAGCTTTATTTTTTTAGTTTTAAATAATAACTATATTAAAATAATAAAAATAAAGCTTTAAATTTTATATTTTAAACTTTTTTAATAAAGCTTTTTTAATTTTAT